>PVHT020004944.1:43498381-43563451 GCA_004024745.2 Catagonus wagneri | reverse complement strand
AAAATGTTCTTCATTTTAAAGTCTATTTTGTCTGATATGAGTATTGCTACTCCAGCTTTCTTTTGATTCCCATTTGCATGGAATATTTTCTTCCATCCTCTCACTTTGTATGTGTCCCTAGAAGTGAAGCGGATACCTTGAAGATAGCATATATATGGGTCTTATTTTTGTATCCATTCATTCAGTCTTTGTCTTTAGATGGGGAATTTAGTCCAATTTACATTTAAGGTAATTATTGATATGTATGTTGTTATGGTCATTTTATTAACTCTTGGATTTGGTTTTGTTGCTCTTTTTTCTTCCCTTCTCTTTTTCTCTCCTCTTGTGGTTTGATGACTATTTTTAATGTTGTATTTGAGTTGATTTTTCTTACTTGTTTGTGTATCAGTTATAGATTTTTGGTTTGCAGTTGCCCTGATGTTTTGATATAGGAGACTATACATACAGAAGATTGTTTTAAGTTGTTGGTCCCTTAATTGCAAGTGCATCTCCAGTGTCCTGCATTTGTAGCATCCTCTTCTCGTGATTTCTGATTTTGGTAGCATAATTTTGCATGGATGATTTCGTATCTTTACTGTATATATGCCTTTACTGCTGAGCCTTGTCATTTGTGGTATTTTTGTTTCTAGTTGTCACCTTTTCTTTTCTGCTTAGAGAAGTTCCTTTAGTATTTGTTGTAAAGCTGGTTTAGTGTTGCTGAATTCTTTTAGCTTTTGCTTACTGTAAAGCTTTTGATTTCTCCTTCAAATCCGAATAAGAGACTTGCTGGATAAAGCAATCTTGGTTGGAGGTTTTTTTTCCTTTTTTTGTATTAAGTATATCGTGCTGCTCCCATCTGGCCTGCAGAGTTTCAGCTGAAAAATCTGCTGATAACCTTATTGGGGTTCCCTTGTATGTCATTTGTTTCTTTTCCCTAGCTGCTTTCAATATTTTCTCTTTGTCTTTAATTTTGGTCATTTTGATTAGTATGTGTCTCGGGGTGTTCCTCCTTGGGTTTATTTTATGTGGTACTCGTTGTGCTTCCTGGATTTGAGTGTGTGGTTCCTTTCCCATATTAGGGAAGTTTTCAGCTATTATCTCTGAGTATTTTTTTCTGTCCCTCTCTGTCTTTTCCTTGTGGCACCCCTATAATACAGATGTTGGTGGGTTTTTTTGGTTTTTTTTGTCTTTTTGCCTTTATGTAGAGCCGCACTCGCGGCATATGGAGGTTCCCAGGCTAGGGGGTCTAACAGGAGCTGTAGCTGCCGGCCTTCGCCACAGCCACAGCAACGCGGGATCCGAGCCGCGTCTGCAGCCTTCACCACAGCTCACGGCAACGCTGGATCCTTAACCCACTAAGCAAGGCCAGGGATGGAACCCACAACCTCATGGTTCTTGGTCGGATTCGTTAACCACTGAGCCACGAAGGGAACTCCCCAGATGTTGGTGTTTTTAATGTCCCAGAGTCTCTGAGACTCTCTTCATTTATTTTCAATCTTTTTTCTCTTTTCTGTTTCACATAAGTGATTTCCACCTTGCTTATTCATTCTTCTGCCTCCTATATTCTGCTGTTGGTTGCTTCTAATCAATTTTTTATTTCAGTTATTGTATTTTGAATCTCTGCTTAAGTTTTAAATTTTGTATTTCTTTGCTCAGTGTTTACTGTAAGTTCTCAGTCTTTGCCCCCAGTTTATTTCCAGTGTCTTGCATCATCTTCAGCATCATCAGTCTAAATCTTTTTCCTGGAGGCTGATAACATCCAGACCACTTAACTGTTTTTCTGGAGTTTTTTCTTGCTCCCTTATTTGAGCTACAGTTCTCTGCCTTTTCATTTTTATAACGTTTTTGTGTGGTGACCTTTTTGCAGACAATAGATTTGTAGCCTCTCTCACTTCTGACGTTCCCCACCCCCCCATGGCTGAAGTTGGTACAGGGGCTTGCTGTAGGCTTCCTGATGGGAGGGACTGGTGCCTGCCCACTGGTAGGTAGGACTTATTCCTATTCCTCTGATGGGTGGGACTTTGTCTCTGGGTGAGATTAGAAGTGGCTGTGTGCCCCAGGGGTCTTTAGGAAGCCTGTTCACTGATGGGTGGGGCTGAGATCCTACCTGGATTATTGTTTGACCTGGGGCTTCTCAGCACTGATGGCTGGGGCCAGGTTTTCCCAAAATGGCCGCCTCTAGAGGAATGAATATTCCCAAGACCTTTGCCTCCATTGTCCTTCCCCCATAACAAGTCACAATCACCCTGTTTTCCCAGGAGATCCTCTTAGAACTGCAGTCAGGTTCAACCCAGATCCCTGTGGAGTCTCTGCTTTGCCGTGGCACCCAGGGCACATGAAAGTCTGTGTGCACCTTTCAAGAACTGGGTATTCGTCTCCCCCAGTCTTGTGGAGCTCCTGCACATAAGCCCCACTGGCCTCCAGTGCCAGATGCTCTGAGGGCTCTTTCTCCCAGTGCCAGATCGCCAGGCGTGGGTACCTGATTTGGGGCTCAGAACTCTCACTCCTGTAGGTGAGTCTCTGTAATACAGTACTTTCAAGTCTGTGGAGCGTCCCACCCAGGAGGTATGGGGTCGCTTATATTGTCCTACCTCTTGATGTGGCCTCTTCTTTGTCTTCTGGAGTAGGATGTCTTTTTCTCAAAAGTTCCCAGTCCATTTGTTTGAAGGCTCTTCGGTATTTGGCTGTAATTCTGTTGTTTTTATGGGAGAAGGTGAGCTCCAGTCCTTCTGTTCTGTCTAATGGAACTAGCCTGGATCACTAGGGTCTATCCAGAGCCAAGGGAAAGAGTTTAAATGTGGTTAATTTCAGTCAGTTTGGGCATTTAGCTGGGTAGTGGCTACTCACTTCCCAGCTCCTCATTCCTGTGACAGAAGCTGTGCACAAGTTCCTGTTTTGAGCTCAGGGATTAACTCATACAGCTGTGTGAGGACATGGAGAGGTTAGTGCCACTGAAAGAAGAGTCTGGGAATAGAAGGACTGGAGCTCATGTTAACCCCATCTCAACTGACAAAAATAAGTTAAAAAAGCTTCCTTTCTAGTTTGCTAAGAATTATTATCATGAATGTCCTCAAACATTTTGACTGCTTTTTCTGCATTTATTGTGCCAGATACAATGTTTCTTTCATTTACCTTACTAATATGAGCAAATGTAGTGATAAACAATATTGCATTCCTATGATAAATTACACCTGTTCATGTTCTGTTTTCTTTAAATATTGCTATATTCACTTTTTTTGGTGAGATTTTTTAGAAAATATGTTCAGAAGTAAAATTGCTCTAGATTTTTATTTTCCTTGTCTAGATTTAGTGTTGTATGAGGAAATCTACATTTGCCTCATAAAATAAGTTGCATGATTTTATTTTGCTATGTTCTTGGAATAGTTTGGCTTGATGTATTTTTAGAAGTTGTCTGTTAAAAAAAATGTCAACTCTTGTCATTTGAAGTAGGGATCAGGAGAGACTAAATGTGTTTCCTTTATTGGTTCAAGTTTTTAAAAAAAATTCTTTTTTTAATTGCAGTATAGTTGATTTACAATGTTGTGGTAGTTTCAAAAGTACAGCAAAGACATTCAGAGTCTTTTCTACTATAGGTTAATACAAGATATTGAGTATAATTTCCTGTGCTATACAACAGGACCTTGTTTATCTATTTTATGTATACTAGTGTGTATCTGTGAATCCCCAATTCTCAATTTACCCCTCCTCTCTCTTTTCCTGTTGGTAACCATAAGTTTGTTCTCCATGTCCGTGAGTTCATTTGTATTTTGTAAATAATTTTACTTGTATCTTTTTATAGATTCTACATGTAAGTGGTATGATACTTGTCTTTCTCGGACTACTTTGGTTATTATGATAATCTCTAGGTCCATCCATGTTGCTGTGCACAGCATTAGTTCATTTCTTTCTATGGCTTAGTATCATCTTCTTCACACCTTCCTTCTCCACTCCTCTGTTAATGGACACTTAGGTGGCTTCCATGTCTTGCCTTTTGTGAATAGTGCTGCAGTGAATATGCAGGTGCATATCTTTTCAAATTACGGTTTTCTCCATAAAACAAATTTTCTTGAGACAATTTTGGTAAGGTATTTTTCTGGATAATAGTATGTTTCATCCATATTTTCCAAATTAGGTACCATGTTATATGTGGCATTTTCTTGTTTTAAAATATTTCTGTTCATTAAAGTTATGTCTGCCCTGTCATTCTTTGTGTTGTTTGTTTACTTCTTAACCAAGCCTGAATTTCTCTTGTTCACTCTGCTCAGATTATTACCTATTTTTAAGAAGTAAAACATACGTAAGTTTAAAGAAGACAGTTTAAACATATATATATATATGTATGTATTAACTATACATATTTCTAACAATGTATGACAGTGTTAGGTACCTCTAACCTTCTCCTTAAACTACAAAGACCTTAACATATTTTACCTTTTTCTCTTTGTATTTCTTATTGTTATATGCAGATATAGTATCTCTGTGATTAACAATCAGGAGTTCCCACTGTGGCACAGGGGGTTAAGAACCAGACTGCAATGGCTCTGGTCACTGAGCAAGTGCAGGTTCAAAATCTAGCCCAGTGCAGTGGGTTAAAGGAACCAACGTAGGTCTCACCTGCAGTTCAGATTCAACCCCTGGCCCAGAAACTTCCATATGCTGTAGGTACAGCCATAAGTTTCTTCTAAATTAATTAAATTTGGTAATGTTATTAATTAATTTTCTCTGTTCTCTATTGTCTAGGTCATCACACATGCACATTTGATTCTTTTTGTCTGTGTTTATTTCCTTCCTGCAAATATAACTTTTATAGTACTTCTAAAAAGTAAGCATATATAGTTTGTACAGTCTTATTTGTCTTTATATTTCTCTATATTCTGCGCTCCTCATTGAAGGATAATACAGCTGGGTACAGAATTGAAGTTGATACTGTTCATCTCCCAGTGATGTGAAAGCTATCACTCCATTGCTGCCTTCTGCCCTGTATTGTTGATGTTGAGAAGTCCATTTGAAAAATTGCCATTCTTCTATAGGTAACTCGTTTTGTTCATTATGAGTTTAATATTCCCCTCATCTAGGTGTGGATTTTTTTAAAATCTTGATTGGGATTTAGATGGATGATCAGTCTTAACTCCATACCTTTCTTCATTCTGAAAAATTATCAGCTTTTAGCCACTGTCTCTATAAACATTGCTTTTTGCCCACTTCCTCTGTCCTTGGTGTTCTTTTGCCCTTAACTGGAATTGATTTATCCTGGACCTTTAAAGTCTCTCTTCCACTTTACTGAACTTCTCTTTCATATTTTCAAAAAATTCTCTTTGTCTTTTGGGGACACATTCTGAGTAAATGCCATAGTACTGAGTTTCAATTCTCTGTCTTTGGAATTTAGAATGTTGTGGAAGTTGGGTGGGTGGGCAGATCTTATCTAGGAGATCTTCATCTCTCTCCCTCTCTCACGTGCACACATGCACACACACATACATATACTTTACTGACTTTTTAGGAATTGCCTGAGAAGCCCACTTCTGAGTCTCATTCTCTGAAGCTCCTGAGTTCCTCCTCTGAGGTGATACTGGGCTATAACTGCCCTTCATTCAGGTAACCAAAGGGCAGCACAGCTGTTCATGGGCACATTGTGGCAGAAGGACCCTCCGACCCTGGCCATGTGCCCCTGGCCACCACATTTCTGCTGGACCTCTACCAAGAACTCAACATGATTTCTGCTCTTTTTTGTTTCAAGGAAGACACATTGTACTGAAGGCGGAAGGCAGTAAACAGACAATTAGGGAAATACAAAGGTGGAAATGCAACGTCAGAATTACACACTAGGAGGTAAGTTTGAGGAATACTGAAATACTCCTCAAAATATTAACACTGAAATTTCACTTCTTGAGTTTTATATTAAGGTGCCCCAACATGCAAAGCAAGGGATCATTCTGAATTCTTTCTCTGCCTCACTTCTCAAAATCAATCAGTCAGCAAGACTGGACGTTATCACCTTCATATTTTTAGAACCTTGCTTCTCTGTATTCTGTCTAAGGACCTCATAATCTTTACAATGGCAACAGTCCTGTCACTCTTCATCCTGAGCTAATAATAACTTGAGTTAATTTTTTTTTTTCTTTTCAGGGCTGCATCCACGGCATATAGAAGTTCCCAGGCTAGGGGTTGAATTGGAGCTGCAGCTGGAGGCAACATGGGATCTGAGCTACGTCTGTGACCTACACCACCACTCACAGAAACGCCGGACACTTGACCCACTGAGCAAGGCCAGGGATCAAACCCATATCATCATGGATACCAGTCAAGTTTTCACCCCACTGAGCCACAATGGAAACTCCTTAAAAACCATTTTTAAATGCTTTTCACGTTTGCTCTTACTTACAATGGAGTTAACTTTTTCAGCACCTCAACATATTTAATCACGTAATAGCCACAACAATCCCACGCTGTAGATGCTGTTAATATTCTTACTTTACACAAACCAAAGCACGGAGAAAAGTGAAATAATCTTTCAGAGGTCACAGAGCAGGTAAGTAGCACCTGGTCCTAGAGTCTGTGCTTTTTTGACCATCGCATGTAACCATGATCCTGATCTCATACAAGCTTTGCCTCTGAGGTTAGCAAGTGAGGTTTGAATATGTGTCTTTAGAGTCTCTCGGTACGCAGTCTAGCTTACTCATCTGTAGCTTACTCATCTGCATACTACCCATGGCTGCTTTCAAGCTACCACTATGCAGAACTGAGTCATTTTGACAGAGACTTTATGGCCCTTAAAGGTAAAATACTTACTCTTCGGGGTATTTGCCAGCCCGTGCCGTAGAGCAATAGCTAGGCCTCCTGAGAGCAGCCCTGTTAAGTGAGAATGTCTTGCACCCACCAAGCAAGAGTTTGCACAGGCCTCGGGTGCCTGTCTGTGGAGGTGCCAACGTGCAGAGACACACAAGACACGGTCACGCCCAGTTTCAGGCCAAACTCTGACCTGGACGCGTGGTGTCTGAACTGAAGGGACCTAGGAGGCTGCCTTCGTCTGCGAACAGGGCCACGAGCAGGTGCACCAACCTGAGTTAGCGAGAGAGCCAGTCTTAGCCTTCAACTCTCTTTACATGGGAGCTCAGTAGAGCAAGTGTCGGGAATTCTAGAACAGACCTAAACCTGCCATTAAATACATTATTGTGAGATTAAATAAAATACGCACTCAAAGGCTTAAGCTTGGGCCCTGGAAAGAGCCGGTTTTCACACAGGCACGTGCATAAATGCCCACTCAGAGTCACTATGCTCTGCAGTTTATTTTTTATGGACGTATAGCTGATTTGCAATATTATGTTGGCTTCAGGTATACAGCAAAGTGGTTGAGTTATATATATACATGAATGTATCCATACTTTTTCAGTTCTTTCCCAAGTAGTTTATTACAAGGTATTGACTACAGTTTCCTGTGCTGTACTTAATAAACCCTTGTTATTTATCTACTGTATACAAGGTCGTGTGCCTCTGCTGATCCCATACACCAAGAACCCCTGCTGCTCCTTCAGTCACCCTAAGTTTGCTGTCTGTGTTCAATCTATTTAAAGATAAAAAGGCTATGTGGCAGGAGTGTCTGGTCTGCAGTCTGCTTGGTGCTTGTATGTTGGACAGATTTCAAGGCAGCACAGCACAGTTTTACCTTCAGGTAATTTGCAATAGTGTGACAATTGTTTCAATAGGCTTAAGTGAAAGAAAGAACCACATTCCACACTAAGTTTTTGATAAGTTATATTAAATTAGATTACTACTGAATAACCTCACTGACCGTGAAATGGGTCTTTCAGCCTCATGCAGATGATTCAAGTGGCACCAACAGGATTTGCACGTGGGAACGTGAGTTACCAGCATGAAAGGCCAGTAGGCCCTTCCTTCGGCAAAGTGGGGACCAGGCACCTCACTGGGGGAGCCAGGCGATCACAGCATTACAGATCCCTCAGGACAATGGACCACACTCACATCACGCCCGAGATGCTCTGTCATACTTCATTTCGAACTCATGTCCCTGCAGGGCCAAGTTCACTATCCAAATTATCATCACCCTGCATTTCTAAAGCTAAAATTTAACTCAGTGGCATATTCAGTTTTACACTGGTTATGATGGTAGTCTGTCTTATCACATTTATCTTTAGGTCATTATAAGATCTGTCTTCTCACCTCTGTTCCAGTTTTTGACCAGAGTGGCGCATCTCAGATTATGTCTGTCCTTTGGTTTCATCACTGACTGCATTGAGCTCCCGTAAATACCTATAACAAGCAAAAATCTATGTTAGCTTGTGCTATTAATGCTGTTATCTCCTTATGAAATCTCAGAGAGTTGCACACATGCACAGGGAACGCACCTTCATGGAAGGAGAGTACTGGCTGGCATTTCCACTGAATCACACAGGACCCAGCAGCCTGCAAGGGGCAGGGGGAGACGGCCTCCAGCAGCCTTGTCTTTTCTCTGCAGACACAGTGGGCAGGTGTCATGATTACACCTGACAGCTTGAGGCTGGGACTCCAAAGGGCAAGCCAAGGACAAGGAGGCAGTGAGGTGGAAGGGACAGGAGCTGGGGAACACGGAAGGAGCAGGAGAGAACCTGGGCTGCCGCCAGGAACTGCCATCAGGGCTGGGGTCTGGGGAAATCTGGCCGCGCTACCCCCACCCCCGAATCTGGCCTCCGGGGAACTGGAAGGGAGGCTCTAAGAGTAGTACACGCACCACTCCATGGCTATTGGAGGGAGTGGTTAGCTTCTTGTTTTAATGACAAGGGTCAAGGTTACTTACAGTGCAAGTTCGGGAACACAGGGTTTAAACCAAGGAGTTTAAACCAAGGAGAGGCTGAGACCCAGAGGCTGCCTGCCACTTTTCATATAGCTCTTCCAGCACGTGCACTCAATTCCTGAGGCCAGGCAGATACAGGAGGAAAAACGAGCTCAGCCGCACTGATGTTTAGGGCCTGATCTTTTCTAAATATCAGAAGTTGGGAAACATTAAGCCTCAAAGCTTACAAAAGTGAAAACAAAATTACCTGCTAAGGTTTGGTACAAGTCATGTAATTTAAATTTCTGAAGAAAGAAACAATTTTAATTGCATTGTTCAAAGACATAAGACATTCAAAATTAAGACATAAAATCATATATATTCATTAAGTATCTTTTTCAGTCATTTGAAAACGTACAGGTTTCTCTAGTAGGAGAAAATAATGCAGTAAACCTCATTTTTTTACCCAAATATATTTTACCTGCCAATTATTACAATGAAAATAAAAATTTGAATTGGACGCTCATTTCTGTAAAAATGTAATGCAGTAATTTTCAAGTAGTATTTATTCCCAGCAAATAGTTTTCAACATACAAGTATATATGTGTGACACAGTCCTATCATGATTAGAATCTGCAGAGACCTGAGAAAGAAAAAAGCTTTTTGGAAAAGATTCATCTATAGATAACATCAGTATCCTACAGTTATGCCTTAGTCTTCGTAACTTTTGTTTTTACCTGTATTTGTGGAGAATCTTTTATTTATTTATTTATTTATTTAGTTAGTTAGTTAGTTAGTTATCTTCTCCAGGGCCGCACCCACAGCATATGGAGGTTCCCAGGCTAGGGTTTAATTGGAGCTGCAGCTGCTGGCCTACACCACAGCTCACAGCAACGCCAGATCCTTAACCTACTTAGCAAGGCCAGGGATCAAACCTACAACCTCATGCTTCCTAGTCGGGTTCGTTAACCACTGACCCACAATGGGAACTCCGAGTATCATCTTCCTGATGGAAAAGATCTATGTTCCATGGAATTGATTAGATGTTTTTAGGAAGTAATTTTTGACCCATTTATTATTACCCTCACAACCCTGAGTGTTACATACAGGGTCACTACCTAGTCATCTATAGTCTCATCACTTAGAGCATGACCACTCATGAACTGTCCTAACACTATCTCAGCACCACCGGCAGTCACAGCATCACTGTCACAGCGTCACCATGACAACATCACTATCAGAGCATCACCAGTTAATGCAGCGTCTCCAACCAACACAGCCCCACCCACCATCCCAGCACGGAAGACCATCAGAACATCACGACACCTTCAGAACCGTTTTAGTCAATTCAGTGATAATATTTTAAGAACAGTATAAGAAGAAATATTTATGGGACAATTATGTATCCTGGGAGTTCAGACTGATAGATAAATGATCTCCAGTTCTGAGCGGCTGTAACAGAGATTCTGATCTGATATAGATTCAGTTAGTAATTTTAACAAGAATAGGAATGGAATAGATAAGAGAAAAATATCGAGAGGTGTCAGAAATCATTAGAAAATATCACCGAAAGAAGGAAATAGGCTCTCTGAGAAGCTGGAATCACACCAACAATAAATGTTGCCCATTTCCTAGTTTTATCAGCCTGGGTACCCACCACGCCTGTCTTTATAATCCAGATAACTTACTGGTAACTCCAGTCTCCAAGACCCCTAGTGTGCATGCGTTTTAATCTACACCCTACCTCTGCCCAGAGCCACCTTCCTTAAAATCACTTTAGCACCTGACAAGGCCTTTCCCCAGGTTTGATCCAGTTGTTCAATCAACAGGGAGCTCCCTGGCAGCTCAGCAGGTTAAGGATCTGGCACTGTCACAAGCTATGGTGGGGGTTCCATTTCTGGCCCAGGAACTTCTGCATATGCCAAATGCCCAGAGAGAAACGTAACAGACAGAGCAGGCCTTTTGGTGATACCGCATTATTGTGCCACTGAAATTACGTGGAAGGTCTAGGCACCACCCAGTTATTACACAGCAGTTTTCAGAGCCAACGGCAAGTCACTTGGATCCGGTCATTTTATTTTTATTTATTTATTTTTTTGTCTTTTTTGCCTTTATATAGAGCCACACCCGCGGCATATGGAGGTTCCCAGGCTAGGGGTCTAACAGGAGCTGTAGCTGCCAGCCTTCGCCACAGCCACAGCAACGCGGGATCCGAGCCGTGTCTGCAACCTACACCATAGCTCACGGCAACGCCGGATCCTTAACCCACTGAGCAAAGCCAGGGATCGAACCCGCAACCTCATGGTTCTTGGTCAGATTCGTTAACCACTGAGCCACGATAGGAACTCTGGATCCGGTCATTTTAAACACCACTCCACCTCGGAAACCAGGTATCCATCATTTATGGGCTGTCTCTGTCATCAGGAAGCTGAGTAGAGGTAATCTGCGATTAAGCCTATGATACTGAGTTTGTCTTTAGCAGTACCTTTAAAGACACTAAGAAACTGTCATCAAAATGAGAATCCCTTTGAAGTGTATATAAATTGTATTTAAATTGCTGGAAAAATAAAAAAATGGGTAAACCTTTATCATAGTAAACATACTCTTTTGTACCCTTTTCCTTGAAACATTGATTTCATTGGAAAAAGTACATTTGCTTTAAAAAGTCACTTCATTCTGGATTGGAGTTTGCATGAGCTGGGAGCGCTTCAGGGAGTAGGAAGGGGAAAGTCCAAGAAAAATGTCATCAATACGACTCTGAGTTTCTTCCCTGGATGGATTCGGACATTTTCCCACCCACGTCTGTTCTACCGTTTGATGTCAGGGCACCCGTATGAGCATGACTCCAAAGACCACTGACGGGGTTCTCAGCCTGGGACGGAAACTGGGTCCTTTACACCCCGTGTCTGCTCAGCTGGGCTGCATCCCCACCTCAGGGCAGGCTCTGCTCCCGCCTCCCAACCCAGCCAGTGGGCAGAGTGCCCGCTGAGAACACGGGGCTTGCTGCCCCGGTCCCGGGTCCGCAGACTGCGGTTTTCACCTCCCTCGTGGCTCTGCGTCTCACCACTTCCCTCCTGTTTGCACACACGGCTCCCCCCCCCGGGGACACACAGAGCCCGTCCCCGCATCCCCAGCGCCAAGTGTGGTGTCCAGCACTGGTGACTGTTCAGCAGTCAGTGACTCGCTGAAGCGGAGAAGGGATACGCCGCGCGGCTGCCAGCTGACTCCCTATCCCACCGATTCGCATCTCACAAAGCCTGCATGGCCAACCAGAGTGCCCTCCCGCAGAGGACGCGCATGCCCTCCGAGCCGGACCCCGCGGGGCTGCGACGAGATCAGGCTCCCGGAGAGCAGGGAGGGGACGCGGCACGTGTTTTCACGTTTTACTGCAGCTGCTGCTGCAGGCTGCTCCTCAGTCTGAACCGTCTACAGAAAGGGAGCCTAACGGAGCCAACAGGCAGATGGACTTGGCTCTGTCTTAAGACTCAAAGCAAAATTATGAGTAAAAAGTGAGAAGCTGTTTGCTATTCAACTGAATATCAAAAGTACATGTTCTGAATATATTATATGAAAATTATGTTCTTCTTAGAAAATTCCTTCCTTAGAAAATTACATGTCCTGAATACCTCACAGGCCATTGAAAATTAAGAGTTGAGTATGAAGGCTGAAAATTTTATCATTGCGGACAACAAACGTTAGGAATGAATGACACACGTGTAAACATATAAAATGAAACAAACCCCTTTAACCAATGCCATTTCGGTAACCGCTCCTCCTTGAGAAGATAACGTTGTTACCTGATAATTCCTCTATTAGGAATTAAGTAAAAGGACAGTATTGGTTAGGATGACTCATAACTGCCGTGGCACTTAAAAAAGTTCGTGGCGGTATATACATGCTCACCTCGTATCTGAAACTTCTCTGTTTAAATACTAAACGGTCAGTTTCTTTTTATCTTTTAAGGCAGAAAAATGGCATGTGAGAGCTGGCCTTGAAAAACAGGAGACGCAAAAGTGAATAAACAGCCTTATCATCCCGGCGGTAATGGACATGCCAGGTGACCTCCTCTGGCACCGGGAATTACTCATCCAGTGGATGCTTCAACCCTTAGTTGTCTCTTGATTTCTGAAGTTTTTTTAAGAAGGTGTTACAGCCAGTCTGCCCCACCGACCTCACAGAGCACGGGCCACCTCTCCCCGTCACTGTCTCCCGGCAACTCTGCTTCTACGCACGGAGCCGCACAGACGGCTGTGGTTAACCAGAGCTGAGAGGAAAAGCTGAGATATGGTCCTCGAGTCTTAAGAAACGGCCCGGGTCTGGAGGGGCCTCGGGGAAGTGTAGACTCCGTGTGGAGTGGCGTCCTTCCTGGACGGAGGCTGGAGCCGAGTGGCAGGGAGAGCTAATCTCAGTAAACTGTGGACTGGGGCTACGGCGACGCTAGTACCGGTCACGGACGCGGGCAGATGCACCCCGGCAGCGTCACGCGCTAATACCGGGACCCTGAGCACGTGGGACACGTGGGGACTGGACTGCCTCCTCAACGTCTCTACAAACCTGTCTACTCTCAAATAAAAACCGGTAAAAATGCTTTCTCTTACTGACTTTGACCCAGATGAAATGTTTCTAGGGTATCATGCCACAGTCACAGTTAAGATTTTTATAAAACCTTAAATGAGCCAGTGAAACTTGTGACAAAAGATCTTCCTTTGATTTTATAAAATAGTATATTCTTCTACGCTTGTCTTTACACAATTAATAAAGCATTACCTGAGATGAGCTGGCAAAATTCACCAAAACTGTAAAATTATTTTGAGGTGCTAGACATAAAATAACTGATAATCAGTTTCTCGAATTATACACAAAAGTTTCGTTCAGGGAACCAGGGTGCTGTGGAAATAGCTCACTTTTAGTAATAGTCCATCATATTCAATAGTTAACAATGGGAGGAAATCATATTAAAACTGGGGGGTGGCATCCCTGACAGTAAAAAGTGCACAGCTTCTCAAGGTCATAGACGGGCCAGGAACTGCTTTGGGGACACAAGGCCTACAAACTGCACAGTTACAGGAATCGAAAATGACCAGAGCATTCCTGAGTCTTTCATGAAATGAATCTGCAAAATGATTCTAAAGTCTGTCACTTACTCATACGTATCCACTTAGCCACAGACGATGGATGATGAAGAGGAAAACAGAATGTGTACGTACGTGTATGGAATTTTTAACATTTCACTCTCATAAAATCCATACCAGCAAGGGGTCTGCATATTCCTTGCATTCAATAAGTAATGCTTTCTGTCTGCTCTAATGGAATCAGCTGTGCCTAGGTCCTGCTCTGTGTGTGTGTTTGTGTGTGTGTGTGTGTGTGTACGCGTGTGTAAACGCAGATCACGAGTCACACAGCCCTGCCGGGCAAGCTGAGGAAGTTGTGTGGAGCCCGTCCACGCTCAGGCCCTTACCTGCAGATGCGGGGTGTCTGTGGGCTGTTGGGGCTCCTCACACTCTGCCGCAGGGAAGAGAACTGTGTGAGACCTTCCTTGGGCTTAGACTTGTGACAAGTGGCCCTAAAGGTTCCTTGAGAAAATACACTTTGTGTTTAACTCAACACCTTAACACATACTATACATTCTAAAATGGATTTTTCCCTTGTGTGATAAACCTGTGCTAACTCTAGGTCCCTGTCGGATTCCCCAGTGTGGCCGGCTCCTGGGACAGGTTTATGACGACGCGGGGTCTGCAGAAACCCAGCCAGCAGAAGCGTCAGCCCACAGGCCAGGTCGGCCGATGTCCAGCCTGCGAATGGAGAAGACCCTGGGCCCAGTTCACAAGGGGACGCTGGGAGCTCAGACTGGTTGGGGCTTGGGAACAGGCACATCAGGGTCACATTTCCCTGGGCCTGTTTACAGAACAGACTCTTGAGTCTGGTCCGTGTGGCGGTCCCGCCGGTATAAAAGGGAGTTTTGAACCTGCAAGGAAGGTGGGTTGTTCCCTAATCCTTCCCCGGGGGCTCCGGGGCCAAGACTGGTCCTTCCCACAGAGCCTGAAACACACGTCCCACCAGGCAGATGGGCCCTTCTTTGCTGCACCCTCCCTTTTTTGGTTTTGAAGGATTTGTCTTCATTTTCAGGTGTTTCTGGTGGGTCACGGCACCCCACAGTGTTTATGGCGTTTGCGCCCCATCCAAGCCCAGGACGTTCTGTTCCGCAGTACAGGGTGCCTTCAGAGGACGGCTTACATGTGTGTCGAACCCATGCCTGCGTGTGACAGCGTGCTCTTGGAAAGGCCAGAGCGTTCAAAGCCGGCTGGAAAGCAAGAAAAGGGGAGAGAGAAACATTTCCAGGCCCCAGCAGGGATGGGGTACACAGCATCTGATGTCAACAAAACTTCACTGGCTTCGCTGAAACCTGACTCGGGGCCATTTTCTGGTGGTGCCCTTGGTTGCTGTGCAGCAGGAATGATTACGTTATTTGAGAAGTAAAATGTACCAATGGAAGAAATCCCAAGCCTCCCAATATCCCACAGATCTACAGTGGCTCCTTGGGCCAATAAAACACCATCCTCTTCCACGTAAAGGGAGTGGGAGCCTGCCTGCCGCTGCCTGGCCGCCCACGCTGCGCAGCCCTGGGCCTGGGTCTTCAAACCCTGATGCGACGGAACAAATGAACTGAACCCCCAGGTCCCGGAGCTCACGCTTACGCTCCTAATGATTTTAAAACGTGCGGCTGCATCTTGAGAAAGAACAGACCTGGACATAATGTCTGTTATCAAACGGCAGTAATTGACACAGACAGGCTGCGCTTCACACTGGCTTATAATGAATCTGCTCGGCTGACCCCAGAGCCTGCACTCCTGAGCGCCCAGGGCTCAAGCCCGATGCTCTGTCAGCTGCTGCAGAGGAGATGAATTACAGCGGAGGCGCTAACGACCTCGTTCGTCACCTGTTTACCTTCGGTCATCAGCTGCCCCCTGTAACTGACCAGAAACGCATCTTCTGGAGCTGCTGTCAGAAGGGCCTCTTGTCTGAAGTGGTCATGAAGTCACATACACCGAGGACACTCGGCTCTTTGGACAGACTTCTGTTTCCAGTAGCAGAGTTCAACAGGAAGAGAGAGGGAACAAAAATCAGGGTTTTCTAAACAGAAAAGATTAAATGCTTGGGACTTCTTCCATTGGTACATTTTACTTCTCAAATAACGATGGCCTGGAAGGGGACCCCATCAGAACAGGTTCTCACAGTTCAGAATCAACACCGAAGCACAAGTGCCATGGCCTCTGTGACACATCTCAGGTCACCGTCCCTTCCTTAGGAGGTGGAGGGTCACAGAGGCTCCCTCACAGCAAAGAAAGACCCAAAGAAGTGGGTTCAGATCCCCACTCCGTGTGACTTCGTGACCACTTCTCCTACCGCATTTTAAATGCCCTCATCTGGAAAGACAACCCACAGAATGGGAAAGAATATTTGCAAATGAAGCGACTGACAAGGGATTCATCTCCAAAATTTACAAACACCTCCTGCAGCTCAATTTCAAAAAACAAACAACCCCATCAAAAAATGGGCAGAAGATCTAAACAGACAATTCTCCAAAGAAGACAGACAGATGGCCAAAAAACACATGAAAAGATGTTCAACATCACTCATTATTAGAGAAATGCAAATCAAAACTACTATGAGGTACCACCTTACACCAGCCAGAACGGCCATCATCAAAATGTCTACAAACAATAAGTGCTGGAGAGGGTGTGGAGAAAAAGGATCCCTATTACACTGTTGGTGGGAATGTAAACTGGTGCAACCACTGTGGAAAACAGTATGGAGATTCCTCAGAAAACTCAAAATAGAATTACCATTTGATCCAGCAATCCCACCCCTGGGCATCTATCCAGAGAAAACCGTGACTCGAAAAGACACATGTACTCCAGTGTTCACTGCAGCACTCTATACAATAGCCAATACATGGAAGCAACCTAAATGTCCACTGACAGAGGAGTGGATAAAGACGCTGTGGTACATACACACAGTGGAATATTACTCAGCCATAAAAAGAAACGAAATAGTGACATTTGCAGCAACATGGACGGACCTAGAAACTCTCATGCTAAGTGAACTCAGTCAATGAGACACCAACATTAAATTCTGTCACTTACATGTGGAATCTAAAAAGAGGACACAATGAACTTCTCTGCAGAACAGATACTGACTCACAGACTTTGAAAAACTTATGGTTTCCAAAGAGGTTGGGTGGTGGGGGGATGCCCTGAGGGTTTGGGGTGGAAATGCTATAAAAATTTGGTTGTGATGATTGTTGTACACCTATAAATGTAATAAAATTCGTTAAGTAATTAAAAATAAATAAATACATTTCCTCATCTGGGAAGCTGAGCAGCTAATGCCTTTCCCACTGGACAGCTGTGCAAATAATAGCCTAAAATCAGAAGATGCTCCCTGTCATCCGGACCGGGGACGCCGTCGTGCCATTTTCCTTGCTTCCCCATTTGAACAGCTATTTACATTAAGTCCTGCTCATTTCATATAAACACATATTTGTGCTGCAGGTCACAGAAAACTTCATTAAAGGACCAGAGTAACTAAATAGCTATAATATAAGGGAGACTAAAACATGCAGTCTCTTTAAGAACTTTACTTCCCATTTATTTAAGCTTTGGGTTCTTTTTCCATTCTTCATGTATTTTTCGATAAAAATATTATATTAAATGTCATAAAATCTAGTTGAATATGCCTTAGTTTCGAATCCTGATGCAATTCACCCCAACAAAAATCACAAAATTGCAGTGGCTCACAGTTCCCTCCCAGAGAGAAGCCAAACTCCACCTGGTGAGTGACGCTGTATGCATTTCATTTACCAACTGCATCAGCAGACCCCAGAGTTACACGCGACAGAACTCTACCCGAAGCCACTTGAACCTGCCGGGGACAGAGCGGCTCCTCTGCCTAAGCAAAGGGCAGCTGTTTCTTGGGCTCGGGGGAGGCGCAGGAGTGCACACGCTTCCCCAGCAAGCCGCCTCTCCTTCACCTCGGGGGCTGCGTCCGCGGCCTCCCTCCAGCGGGCGCTCTCCATAGCTGGGCAGGGCGGCCCGGAGGCAGCGCTAGATTAGCCGTGTCCCTACAGCCAGTGAATCCGGTGCGAGGAAATCACCTTTCTCGGGGGATGCGTGCCAAAGCCCTAGAACGGCAGCGCCTCGTCCTGTTGGCTTGAACCGATCACTGTGGCCAGGATGGGAGGGGACTCTGACGATAACGGCCACTTCTGTCACCAAAAGGGAAGGGGGACAAGCACGTCAAGCACCAACACGTGAAGGGGCTTTTCTCCCAAAAAGACGTCCTCGGGGACAGGAGACTCCTGGAGGTGTGTGGGCCAGTCCGCCGTCCCCTCCTCTGCCCTCGGCAGGTCCTGAGGCTGCCCTGGCTCTGAGCTTCCCTCTTCCTTGGGCTGCGCTGGGCGAGGAGAGGGCACCACGGCCCTCGGGGACCTGGGCTCGGGACACCAGACCCCGCCTCGCACTGCCCCTCCAACCTCCGCTTTCACTCCCCGCCTCGCTCTCCCTCGGCCCTAAACCCCACGCCTCTCGACGCCTCTCTGACCAGCGCCTTGTCTGGCCCTCAAGCTGATTCCCAGACAAGGCTGGCCTTCCTTAGTAGGCGCTTCGTCCCTGTCACCCAGTCGCCTCCGTGCTGGCGATCAGGCCCACATGCACGGCCCCAAAACTGCACCAGCTAACTTCCTACGCTGTCCAGGCTCCAGAGACAAAGGTGCCCACAGACAGACTTGTCTCTAAAATATTCCTTTCCTGCCTAACTTCTTTTGAATTTTTTTTGTCACTTTCAGTAAATAGCCTAAACTAATTAACTAATTAACCCTTCAATTTCTAGTTCCATTCAATGTATTCATGTTTTCCTGCCCCCCCCACCTGATTTCCTAACTCATGGGCTCTGATAATACTTAAAAGGCCACAGAAGCAGGGAAAATGGGAAGCGGTATGGATTTAGATTTGGAAGGCGGGGCCTGGGGACCAGTTCCAGCACTTCTAATCGGTGACTTGTTGCAGAGCACTCCTCCTGGGGCACAGAAGCGTCGGTAAACGGACTCCGTCGGCAGAGCTTATGTCAGGCTCAGATGAGACAGTGCAGGTCTGCCAAGGGCAGCTATTTTTCAATTGTGTGTTTTAATTTTTTGCACTATTTACGGTTTGTCACATACTTGCTTTCATGATGGTTCGGTTTTGCTACCTCGACCAATTAGCCATGTTGGAAGGAAAAGACCAGGACTTACGGTCTAGTTATTGCTAGCGCAACTTTAGGAACAAAATAGGTGCTCTGTCAATCTTTATTTTGAGGCTGGCTCTGAAATCTAGTTTAAGGAGAAATACTTGGCAGTTTTGAGCCTTTAAATTAGAACATCCACGCTACTTTCGGTATAATCCAACTCCAGATCTTCTCATTTAGGCAGAACGGAATAGATGAACCAAATTCCATTTACGCAGACCTGGCCAGAGAGAGCATCAATTCACTTTCTTTTGAAGAAGGAAAGGCAGGTGCAGCATAAAAGTGATTATTCATGTGTCCTCGTATGGCTAGGAATACCTGCTGAACTTGTACTGAACCCTGGATTCAGGGTGTAAATTATATCTGCCCGATCTATCCTTCTGCATGAAAAGGAGAGTGGAGAGACTGTGGAGAGCGAGGCAAGACAGACTCAGCCAGACACGTGAACAAGAGCGGAAAACAGCATCCCCGAGAGCCGCGTCTTGTCCACTTCCCCTGTGCTTAGACTGCTTTCCTGTCTTGTGTCAGACGGGGCAGCTCTGCATCGTTCTGATAGGTCCCACTATCCACCCAGCACTGCCTGGGTTGGATAAAAATCAGCCCTGATGGTTTAATGATGTTATTTCCAGGATATGAGACAAGTAAAAATGCTACCACTATACACCCTGCAGAGAAGAACAAAATATTAGGTTCACAATATTAGGATAAAGATTAGGATGAAAAAGGTGAGGGAGATTTAATTTCTATGTTGGGTGGGCACTTGCCAGAGCAGAGAATAGATCTTTCCAGACACAAGGAAGCTAGTTCACTGACTCATAGATTGTACCGGTTGAGTCCAGATTCCCAAGCTGGACACTCAGCCTGGAATCAGACTGTGATGCAATCGCTGTGTCACCATTCACAGATCACACAAGCTCCCTGTGCCTCCTTTCCCTCTTAGTAACAGACTCTATCACGTCGAGTTTCATGATGAAATGTTGAAACGTACCAGGCATGCTTAGAATGTGCCTGGCGCACAGTAATATTCAGTAGCTAGAAGTGCTGTTCCTATGGAATTAGGGATTTTTGCAGAGGTGAGGTTAGCAGTCTTCTCTTGAGTACAGAATATTTTAGATTAAAGAGTCCACCCAAGCGGCTCCCACTTCAACTCGGCTCAGCCCCACCATCTCCTCACTCGGTGCCGGGCCCTGGCAGTGCGTCTCCCGCCCCCCCCCCCCCCCCCCCCCCCCCCCCCCCCCCCCCCCCCCCCCCCCCCCCCCCCCCCCCCCCCCCCCCCCCCCCCCGCAGTTGCAAGTCCACTCCCCCAGTCACATCCATGGCGCGCTCATTTCCGTGTGCCGTCCTCTATAGCCTCAGTGACCACTGACATCCCAGTCCACGCTGGGCACTGTCCAGAACCCTTGAGAAAGCGGCAGTGTTACCTGCTACACCTGATTGAGTGTGAGATAAACACACACTAGTATAGAATAGGGGGCTTCCTTCAAGACAAAATCAAACACAATGAAACAAAACCACCCACTCTCGTAATGGCTCATTTCAGACCTCAGCTAATGGAAGCCCTCATTCTGTAAACAGTCCAACAGATGACCAAGGGCTAACTTATCAATCCATCTTCACAGCCATTCATCAGCCTGTCAGCTAAGCCTGTTTACCATTTCTTGGGGCTGCCAGGCCCCATACATGGTGTCCAATACTATCTTTAAAACGTGACCTCTTGTGGGCACCACTGAAGTCCCAAATTATTGTTACCACACGCGGACTATTTCCACTGCTGAGCAAGCCTAACCAGAGTTTGAGGAGGATCCGAAGAAACTTTTAATTAAATCATTCCATTTTATTAGCCCTTAGCATTTCTGGTCAGAGCTGGGTGGGGTAGGATACTGCAGTTAGGGCTGAAATAAAATCTAGAGCCTGTCTGTAGAGTTCATTTAATTACATTACTGCTTCCATTATGAAAGTGGAAATTAGGTGCTGACTGGAGAATGTGAATCACAAAGAATGACCTCTAAATAAAAGAGCTTTTAAAAACTCTAATTTGATGTCCTGGTTGAAGGATGCTAAAAATAAAATAAAAACTAGGCTCTTTTAGGGGAAATATTAAAATATCATCATCTAGCCAGCAGAAGTACCCTTTAAAATAGCATGCCAATAACACAGCCTTTAAATTTATGTTTTAATATTTATTTCTTCTAGAAGTAAACAGCTAATGTGATCTTTTAAAAATAGTTCTCAGTATTAAATGGCCTTGCGAGTTCTTCTCGATAAACTTACAAGTGCTGACTATACAGACCTCAGTCTAGTGATCAATTTCAACCCCGACTCAACAGGGAATAAGTACAAGGTCATGGCCTGAAAATGAAGCCGTGGTGTTTTTAACCTGGCTTTTTAAAAAAATCTGTGTTCATTTTCGTCTTACTTTAACACAGTCATCTGCTAATATATATTCTCCCTAAGTTACGTAGAGTCTGAACATTAGTTTCCTGTTTGTTTTTGTACATCTGTCTTCTATACACACATGCAAGGTTACCAGCTGCTCAAGACAGAAAATAGGGTTTCTCCTTTTTAACTTGGGTCCAATATTGTGGTAGAGAATCACATTCTTAAATCTTCCAAGAGTCATTAAAACCCATGATCTGCTGATAGAAAAAAGCAATTTTCATTTATTTGTAGTTATGCATACAATAAATCTAACTTTTTGAGTGCTACGTCCAGCACTGAGTTTGAATTTCTACCCATCAGCTAGAGTATGGATTCTTTGGAAGGCGATGGAAATTAAGCTTTACCAAGCAGAAATGCATGCTGGTTCATGGTCATCATTTAGAAGAAGCTAAAAGACATGAGAAGGGTATTTTTTCTTAATTGTCTATTTCCTGCAGTTCACCACTTCAGTCTTTCATAAAGAAATCACCCTCCACACCCACTATGTACCTGACCAAACACCACTGACTCCACACATCAGAGCTATTTTCCCCATTAACCAGTTTCATGAAATTGCTTTTTTTAATTACTATGTTTTCTACAGAATGAGGAAAAATTATGAAAGCAAATGTTATAATTCATCACATCAATAAATAGTTTAACATGAATGATACTTTAAAGTTACAGATGAAAGCTTGTTCGGGATGACTTTCAACACAGCTCTTCCTATATTCTTAGACAATCTTAACATCTAAAAAGATTTGGCATCTTACCTTTTTTTTTTTGACTAGGTTATTGGTTCATTCCTAAAAGACTATAGAAAGATAAACTGTAAAAAGCAATGGCCTTAGAGTTATGAGATGTGAGTTCTGCCAGTCTCACCTCTGTGCCCTAAAACATTCATTTCTTTGGCTTTCAGACTTCTTACCCCCAACATCTTTTTCGCACCCAAATAAAGCCAGACTAGATATATGACTGACAGCCTTTCCAGCACCACGATTCTTTACAGTAGCTTTTGTTCCTTGTGTAACAAACAGCCTCATTTTTTAGTATGTGTTTGTGCTTAATGGCTGGTAGTTATTAATATTACATAGCTAGCCTTTATTACTCAATAATAGATATATGTCTGCCTGCCTAGCTAGTCAGAGTTTCCTATGAGGATGAAATAACCATTATTCCCTTCTTTAGCTGATAGACGTTTACTCGAAAGCCTCAAAGTCTTGGTACTTTCAGTCTCAACGGCATCTCGCTAGCTGTTTAGAAACCGCCGCCAGCTCTGTGCCGGGAACTCTGTCCCGAGGCGAGCTCTCCAAGTCTTTCCGACTCTGCAGTTCAGTCGCCCGCAGCCAGCTTGGGAGCATCGCTGCTTCTTCAGAGCACCGCCCTGCGAGTCGATTCGCACAATCAGCTTAGGCTCTGCCATCAGTTGCAGCAAGGGTCTCGCACAGGTTCTCAAGTACTGCTTCCTTCCCCGGAGTTCCCTGCCACGTTGTTTACAGAATTTCCAAGAGAGGAACCTGCAGTCTGTCCTAATGGAGAATATGCCTGGTACAACATGTCAGAAATCAGTGGCGTTTCTGGAGCGGACTGCACGCAGAGCCTACGCACGCGCATTGCAGGATCTGTCCTCTTGCGAGCCACCTGGGCTAAGAAGGCAGATCCTCATTTTCAATAATGTAGTAAGACCAGGAGACAAATTTTGGGGACCAACTCACTAAAACAGGTTGCTATGGGTAAGGAAATCAGGGCTTGCAGCAGTGTGATGGTCAAAGCGCTCTTCGTGGGTGGTATAGAAGCAGATCTCCCAAGAGTGTTTGGACTCTCGCGACTCTGGCAGGCTGAGACCAGGCACCTGAGTTAGAGGCAAATCGGAGCACAGCGGCAGGGACGAGAAACATCTCTTTTTGACTGATCCAGCTCCTGCGGGAGCTTTAGAGGGTGGCAGCCTCTGTAACTCAAATTCCATGCAAGTGTCCACTGAAGGGAGGAAAGTGTTTGCACTGATGCTTAGTCTGAAAAAAAGACAACGATTTTTCCCCTTCTGCATAGATTGGGAAGGTAGCAGAAAGAAGGAGCTGATAAGCACATAAAGGAAAGCATTTTCGAGTCCAACGATTTTTATCGCGGAGACCAGCCGTGAGCGGTTTCCTGAGCACAGCCTAGAAGAGCAGGGAAGGAAATTTATATGAAAATACTGGTCTTTTTCCCAGATGTTTCCCATGTCTAGACAGTGAACAGAGATGAATATCTGTAGTCTTACTTCATGTACCAAAAATCTCCTCCTTTTAAAATGTCTGCCTAGACGTCCAGAGCGGGTGTGTCCTCAGGAGTGATTTTCAAAGTATGACTCAAACAATAGGAAGCTAAGATGAATTCATCTATTTTCTGTGTCTTGTTTTTATAAGGACAGCTGATAGTTCCCTTGGTATCAAGGCTTCTCAGGAAGGGGGAAAAACAAGAACGCGGACAGAAAAGCAGTTGACCTGATTCTGCTGCCTGAGCAGAAAGCCGCCTGTCAAGTGCTGTTTGTAAAATTCGGCTTTATCTGAATTTTCCTGTGGCATGAAGGGCAGAGCTGTTTCTATATGCAGGTTCTCACTGGTAGCATAGCCGAATTCCAGGGTGGAAAGAGACTTCGAGAATTCAGCTGGTCCAAACTTCAACTGCAGAAGCAGAGAAGGCAGCCCTGGAGTTGTCAGCTGGGAAGATAACCTCATCTCGAGGCCAAGGAACGCTCCAGAATTAGTCTGAAAATGCAGGGCTGTCACACCTGGTCATGGCAGAGGTGCAGACCCACAGCCACCTACGAGTGGGACATCAGCTAACGTTTTAGAGTGTCCACGGTCACCTACACGGGCAACACTGGGATTTATTGTAGCTTAAAAAAAGGGTAAAGAAAAAATTATTTCTGAGGAAGGGCAGGATTGAATTAGTTTGTGGAAGTCTCAGCCCGGGGCGAGAATAGCATCAGACGTGCATCCTTGGCAACGTCGCGGAGAATTCTGGTCCCTCCCGCACTCACGCTGTAACTTGCAGGCGTTCACACGCTCTTGTGCGTGGATTTTGCCCAGGGAGTTATCACACAGCCTGGGCCCTGCACTCGGAGGTGTTCGCATCTCGCAAACGTTTGCTTCCCGGAGCGCCTGCGACTCTACACTTAAAAATACCCTCGACCCATGGGGGCATGTTAACGAACTTTAGCACTTTACCAGGTGGCTTTCCAGCATCGAAGATGGTGAAGAGAGCGTGACTCTGAGCTTCCAACTTCCAGCGGAAACTCTTGGATAAATCTCGGTCAACTGATTCCTAATTTAAGGTCAAGCAGTGATCAACTGTGTACGCAGCATGAGCTGCCTTTTTAAAAATCGTAAGTTTGGTGTTTTCATGGAAATGGTCGACATGAACAAACAGATACACAGCAAGAAAATCCATAGAATAACTCCAGCCTCGAAAACACTGCCTGTAGGGGTACAGCACTGTGGGAACTCACAGGGCGGATTCGGGCGTTGACTTTCCAAGTTCTCGTCTTAGTGGAAGGGTGACTTCTGCACGAGAAGTGTTTCTCAGCTTCAGCACCATGAACATTTTGCCTGATGATTTTGTTGGGCAGAGCCTCTGCCATTCGGCTACAGACAGCCGTCACACCCGCGGCAGCCCCTCTCTGTGGGGCCAGCAGAACTGTCTCCAGATGCTGCCAGAGGTCCCCTGAAGGGGAAACCACCCACCAGCTGAGACTAGGGAGAGAACCGTGTAAGGAGCTGCTTAAGTGATCGCTTTTACCCTGTCTTTACATCCCTCCCCAGTCCCAGTTCAGTCAATATCCCAGGAGCATCTTCCCAGTCTGGGGCCACAGCCGGCGGGGTTTACACGGCACCTCACAGCCCGTCAGCAGGATTCAGCACAGCATAGCCCTCTGTTCCACTCGCTCGTTCCTGCTCTGAATA
The DNA here is from genome assembly GCA_004024745.2 of Catagonus wagneri. Taxonomy (NCBI): domain Eukaryota; kingdom Metazoa; phylum Chordata; class Mammalia; order Artiodactyla; family Tayassuidae; genus Catagonus; species Catagonus wagneri. Next base: position 43,538,062 of record PVHT020004944.1, on the reverse strand, counting down.
TTTAAGAATGGTGTCATGCCTTCTAATGTTTCTTTAGATAGTTGCTGTTTTATTAACTTTTTTATACATGACTCTTTAAAGAACGAAAACCATATAAATCTCCCAGCTTTTAGCGGCTATGTTCTGGATCACTCTTAAGTTTTCACTTTGATAGACTGAGCTAGATTTAGAGCCTATGAGTTAAAGTTTGCTTCAGGAACAGGCGTGTATGCATTTCCTCGGCTGTTTTAAGACCGGCAGTGAAGGCGTCAAGATTATGGAGCAGCCGTCACCTCCGTGTCCGGCAGTCATGTACAAGCACCCAGAAAGAACACAGCAATCTTTTTGCAGGTTTTGCAGTGGGCCAGCCACCAGCCTTCACGGCCACAGTCTGAAAGCCTGGGGGACGGCTGGTGCGGTATGCTGGCCATTAACAAGAAGTTCTGAGTGCCGTCAGGACAGCAGTGATTCCTGAGGTTAACTGCCTTAAGTCCTCGGCACAGACTTCAAGCGGGGATTTGAAACCATCTTCCTTTCCATCGTTTAGACGGGGGAGAGGAGAAGGGCAGAGCTGAGTGTCCGTGGCACCCTGGCTGCTGGGATCCCACCCTGCCACCCACGCCACCCCTCACTCCAGCCTCACGGGCCAGCCCTCCAGGGTTCAGGCCCCAGCCTCCCCACACACACCCCCATCACTTAACTGACAAACCTCCCCCCAGAGACCTCCTCTCGAAGGGTTCTTTGAAAAATACAGGTGAACAGAAGGAAGATCCCAGGTGACGCTCACAGAAACTACACGTTAAAAAGCATATGGCCTTATTCCCAAATGTCTAGTGATGAGGTGACCTCATTTGCAGTCCATTAATTCAGCATTAGGAAAGTCTTAAATACAAACGTGATACAGAAATACAACCACAGCCCTTCCTCTCCATTTCTACTGTGTTAAACAGTGTCAGGGCACGGGAGGAAATGCGTATGGAACTAGGGTAGTAACGCCATTCTAGAAACTCCTTGAACAGCTGGGTACGTGTAGGATGACGTGTTGACGTTTCCTGCCCAGACAAGCCTGGGGTCAGGCCCTCAGTGAGCACTGAAGGGCAAGTTCGGGAGCTTTTGCCACTGATGTGTCCTTAAGCAGAGCCGCCATTCTTCTGGCTCAGTGTGCTCTCCCTGGGACTCCTTTCCACCTCTGCCAAGAGGACTCCCTTCACTGCTGCTCCGATTCGGATTCTGCCCCCTTGGTCCTGTGACTCTCTCTCTAGGATTACTTTTCAAAGGTTTCAGGGAAGACATTTTCCAGAGTTCCCTGAGAAACGGTGCTTGGCAGGTCACTTTTTTTTTTTTTTTTTTGAGAACTTGCATGTCTGAAAATGTCTTTATTATGCCGGTTCCCGATTTATCGTTGGCTAGGTAAGAAATCTTCAGTTCCCTCAGCATTTTAAAGGTTTTGTTCCATTGTCTCCTAGCTCGAGGCGCTGCTGGAGAGAAAGCCAGTGCCAATCTAGTAGCTCATTCTTTTTACGGGATCTGCTTTTCGCCCTCGGAAACTCTGAGGCTTTTTCAGACTCACTCTGAGCTCACTCCTAGGAGGGCCTCCACCTTTTTACTCATCATGTGTCACCCGCGCTAACAAAGAACTCCTGATTCTCATCTGTAAAACGCTGATGCAGCAGATGGAAACTGCATTTAAACAGCGCCTCGTGAAACGGCGCTCCGTGATGACACCGCCGTTTTTGCTATCGGTGGAATAAAAAAGCGCTGCCAGGATTTGCGGCCCCGACTCCATCAGCTAAAGGAACTTCCGGGCGCTTCGCGTCCTCAGGGCACAGTCTTCTCACGGCATTCGCTGCGGCCTCCCTCCAGCTTTGCGTTCATCACCCGCCTGCGGGTGCTCATTTCTCTTGACTAGGATTTTCGTTCTCTCACCCACACCGTATGGGGCTCCTAAACTCCATTCATTTTTGAGACCCGGCCTTCCTCTTGGAGGAAGCCCTCCTTGGCTCACGCATACAAGACTGTGCATTAACTACCTGTCCCTCCACCGCACTTTACTTGGTACCTGTTCCTGGTCAGAACTGGCTGCACCGTTTTGTATCCTCCAACCGAATATGATTAGAGTTGATTACAGCATTCCTAGTGCTATGTTATAATTGTCACTCTCTGACTTTAAGCTGACCCTTTGAAACTTCAGTGTCGATGGACGTACCTGCCGAGTAACTGATGCTGAATTATTGCTTGTTCAGCACCCGTGCGATGGAACAGCCTCCGTGTTCCTTAAGTTGTCTTTCGGCTGAAAACGTAATCATACCTGTTTTAAATCAAACTCCTCCTCTTTCTTCCCAAATCTGTTTCTCTTTTTATTAATGACACCCTCAGTTTTATTTTCTATTTTTTTTGCTTTTTAGGGCCATACCTGCAGCATATGGAGGTTCTCAGGCTAGGGGTCTAATCAGAGATAGGGCTGCAGCCAATGCCACAGTCACAGCAACACCGGATCCAAGCTGCATCTGTGACCTACACCACAGTTCACGGCAAAGCCAGAGCCTTAACCCACTGAGTGAGGCCACGGATTGAACCTGTGTCCTCATGGATGCTAGTCAGGTTCTCAACCCCCTGAGCCACAACAGGAGCTCCTTATCTTTATATTTTTAAAAATTTTGGGAGAACCCCAATATACTCAAGCCCACTGTATCTTACTTAGATGTGTCTAAACATTGTGTGTAGCCTTTGGCTTTCAGTAACTCAATGAATATTATTCAGTTAAGCATTTTTTTTTTAAGTAAGGATTTCTTTTCATTTTAATCAGAAGTACCAGGTGGCTGTTTATTTGGTGTCTGAGGCCTCTCGCTCTTCTTGCACAACACAAATTCCTCTTCATATTCCAAGTCCTGTTCTTAAAATTTATTTGGTTCCTAAATATCTACTTTCCTGTAACAGGTCTTTAATTCTGGGATAATATTTTAATTTTCAACTTACTTTAACTTTTTTATAAACTCGTGGGTTTTTTTTTAATAGATGATAAGCTCTAGGTATGAAATAAAATTATTTTATTCATGTTTATAGTCTCACACAACCTACATACTTCTGTCCATTACACGAGCATGTATTCTTTTCTCATCACTGTATTACTGCAATAAAAATCATAACGAACAAAGATGAACAAGTTTCCACAAGCCCTGCTCCAAATACTAGCTGAACAAGTGTTTCTTGACTTCAAATTATTAACATGCTGGTTTTAGAATAATATTGATGGTTTTCTTTGAGGAAAAGTCAGTGAACGAATTAAACACATAAGCAACTTTCTCTGAGCGTCTAAACTCTCAGTATACACATCGCTTAAAGCACATGATGCTGCGTGAGGCCTACAGGCCCCATCCCTCCTCCTTTACAGACACCTGTACAGTAACCGCAGCTTCAGGGTAAATTCAGTGTCCCACAGCTGGCCTATCATCTCTGACTGGAAAATCATGTGGCTATTAGTTGTCTTCATAAAGAAGAAACACTTATAAAGATTTGCTATTTACTTCTGCAACCCTTTAAGAGCTAAGCTACTAAGACTATGTATTCAGAACTTCAAACAGAGATACAAAAGTGAAGTTTCATAGGAAACTTATCAGACTGAACCTGGTAATAAACGTGGTAAAAAATAAAACTGCAAACACGGCAACCGGCCAAATAATGAAAACAATGCCTCAGACTCTGTCCGCCAGCTCCACCACACGGCGCTGGGAGAACTGACAGTTTGTACTCATGGGGAAAAGAAACTTGCCAAATATTTTCAAGTACTTTCGGCGAACTGAAATGTCTCATGGCCAAAAATAAAAAATAAAAGTAAACGAAAGATAGTAAGGAACAGCTTTTATGAAGAACGAATGTGTCCCTTTGTTTTGTTCTAAGTTTAAGAGGTTCTAAGAATACAGGATGTTCACACACACACACTCCCGGAAAACCAATGTTAACATAAGCTCTAAATTTTAAACTTAAACTTCTGCAGAATATGTTGCCATATTATTTTACAGTTTACAACGTTGGACTGAAAGTTCATCGTTTGTTTTCTTCTATCCAGTATGTATTTTACACAACAGTCTTGTTCTACACACATCACATCATTTCAAAAAATATAGGAAGATATAAAGACATCTGAGGAGTTCCCATTGTGGCGCAGCAGTTAACGAATCTGACTAGGAACCATGAGGTTGCGGGTTCGATCCCTGGCCTTGCTCAGTGGGTTAATGATCTGATGTTGCCGTGAGCTGTGGTGTAGGCTGCAGATGAGGCTCGGACCCCACGTTGCTGTGGCTGTGGTGTAGGCCGGCAGCTACAGCTCTGATTAGTCCCCTAGCCTGGGAACCTCCATATGCTGCAGGTGCAGCCCTAAAAAAAAAAAAAAAAGACATAAAGACATCTGGTCACCCCTTTCTAAATCTAAGAAGAGTTTAACAATGAAATTACTTCTTCAATTTAACTTTCTCATCTCCTCCCACACTGTGGTCTGTGTCCTTATGTTGGAGAAAACCGCTATAATTGCAAAAAAAAAATTCCACAAAATTATCCGAAGCTGACACAGTTAAGGAAAAGAGGGAGAGGGCTTGCGAGGGGTTTCGCCTGCCCATCATGGGAGAAGGAAAACAATGGCATGAAAAGTGGAGGCGGGGGAGGAGCCGTCCAAGCTCTCAGATCTGAGTTCTGGGGTCTTTTGGGTGTCACAGGTCTAAGCTACAAGCACTGCGATGGGACTTGCTTAACTTGAGTGCCTGTCCTGAGCTGATCCACTGACCCAAGGAAGACACAGTCATGCCTGCTCACAGGCACCAAGCAAGGCAGCTCCTGGAAGATGCTAAGTACCCACAACACCTGCGGGATGCCGAAATCAACATCACCAAAGACGGTTCTAAAGGTCGCGGAACCATTTAAGTAGGAGATCGCTTCCAATCCCGCTTGGCCAGATTAATTACTAAGCCAGCCAAATACAAACCACATTATTAGCTATCAGTGATTAGATACCTCCGGCCTAAGATACGGCGCTCCCAGATTGTATCTATAGAACGCAGACCACGAACTGTCCATGGCGGGAGAGTGACAAACTTCTCTGGAGGGGAGTTTGGTCTTCCTTTTGGCAGACGGGAGGAGCACCAGCTCATGAAGTGTTCAGTCCCATCCCATGAGACGCCATCACGGAACCATGACAACATGGTGCCAACACTCTGGATAGAATGACTTTTCCACAGCTTCACCCCTGAAGGGCACTGACTGTTGCCAACAGCGAGCTGGCAGGTGACGGTGGCTCTCCATGACCTTGAACTACAGTGGTGTCTGCAGGGGTGGGGCCCATCCGTTTATGTGGGATGCACGGCTACTGCATTCTTAAATACCTCATATCCTCGGGGCAACTTTTCAGTAACAAAATAATGACCCCTGCCATTTGTGGAGCACTGACTGCACGTCAGGTGCATGTCTGCTTCATGGGCACGAACGTGTTTAGTGCACAGACCACAGCCTTGGGAGGTAAGTGCTCTTATGATCATCCTCCTCTACATGGAGGAACCCAGAAATGGGGGCCCAGACCCCACATGCAGGAGCAGTTTAAACCCAGTCGGTTGACGGTGGGACCCACCCAAAGATAAGTTTCTCTACAAAAAGCAAGTTTCAGGTTTACATCGAGAGGTTAAACTCTCCTTTCCCCCAGCGTTCTGGAAAGTAGGTAGAGCACAGGTGCACCTCCAGCATAACTCCAGGCGCAGGAGGAGGGTCACGCAGACTGGGCGCAGCAAGGTGAGAATTTCTTACACCAAGAATCCCATCTCCCCCTCTAGCTGCCTGCAGGAGCTACAGAATCCAACCCAAAGAACTGCACAGAAACATTCCTGATTCATGTCTATACAGCTCGTCTGATACCAAGAGCAAGCCTACGATGAACACCTACTAGAAGTCGGCCGGTTTTTCCACCGTGTCTTATTTCATCTTCCTACCACTGCAGGGTCGGTGTGGTCGTTCTAAGACATTTAAAGGTGTCTTCATCTTTAAAGGTGAAGACAGGACTGCAAGTCCCAGGTCCTAAATTAGGTCCCGGGGAAGCTGGCTTTCAAACCCATTTTGGGGAGATCTGTTGCATTTCATTTCAGTGTTGAGGCTTATACTTTGTCCGTGACGATGCCAGAAACATCCAGAACGCGCCCTCACCTCCTTGTGCTCAGCGCCCCTCGCAGAGGTCCGGCAAGTGCAGACCCTCCCGTATTCCAGCAGAAGGCGGCGGCCTCACAGGAGCCCGTTCCCTGAGGGGACCGTGGGCACGGTGGCAGCCTCAGACGAACTCCATCTGCGGCCACCCTCTGCCGCACTCAAGCCACAGCCCAGAGATGCTAGCGCTCCACAAGTGAGTGGCTTTCCAGTGGAAGAATTTTATAAGCAACCGGTAATAATTACCACAAAATCACATGACAACTTCCTCTGACTTTTCCATCAGAAACATCCCTCGGTCAACATTCTGTGCCATCCAATCCCAGACACGGATAATATCCCCCAATACAGATAATATCACCTCTGGCGTGAACGGCGTGATGGCGGGCGGCTGAGAACCCCGAGTGTGCGCTCGTTTCTTTGCAAAGGCTTTGGGACCCTGTGTGCCCAGGCATTCGCATTTCTATCTTGCACCAAGGGAAACGCTTGACCCGCACGGCCTCTTGCAGGAGGTCTGGGCTCTTAATAACCACCCATTACCTGCTCTCCCTATCTTTCCTCCTGCCAGAGTCAGCCCAACAATCTCTAGACATGACTACATCTGTACGAGTTTCCTTCTTCTCTGACGTCATCATTTGATCACCAACTTTTTGGTCTTTACGAGTCACCTGAGTTTTCTAGTTTCAGAGAAGCACCTCCTTGGAGAAGGACCTTCATTTTTTCCAGCTTAGAATGTAACCCTTGCTCGACCCTTCATTTGCATCTAACAAGGCATTTGATTTCTTTCTAAAACACATTGAAGCGTCAGTCCCTGAAGTGACTCTGGAAGTGTCTGCTCGCCCACGTCCTAATAATGTGTGTCTATCGGAGGTGGGACTGCTGTGCTTGCTGTGGTCCCTCTTCTTGGACAACAATGAGCATCCCACAGCGGAAGCCACTGTACAGACACAGCGTCCTGGGCCGCTCGCGGCGACTCGCGGTGTGCCTTCCCCGGCACTCAGCACTTCTCTCGTCTGGAGGGATTCGTTTTACACCAGTTGGAAGTCCTCGGATGATATAAATTGCACGTTCCTTTCAAGGTCCCCGACCTGTTATAGAGACGTTCAGCTCACTGCCTCCCCAGGCAGAGAGGCTCCTCAACCCACCCCGACTGCAGCCTCCAGGCATGTTATCTTATCTGAGCACTGAGCTTACATTAGCTTGAGATGGTCTTTCTTAAACTCTGCTGGCTAACACTTAACACATTACGGTATCCAGGCACCCACCCGCCATCCCCTAGGACGTGTTCTGATCTATTTTCCCCTACATGTGAAGTGGCAGAATGAGGGGCTTTTTATCCTATTTAAGGACGTTTCTAATATCTTTTCCTTGTGAACCCTATGGATAAGGATCAGTTAATATTGTAAAACAGTGTGACCCCATAAAGGGGCATAAAAATGTTTAGAATCAAAAACTATGAAGAATACTTACTTATGTGTGTACACACGCGCACACACACACACGGAATAGGGGAAAAACAGATGAGAATTAAACTCATTAAAAGCTATACTTTCAAGTAGAAAGTATAGCTACTAAATAATATACTAAATTATTATACAGTAAAATTGCAAAATAATATACTAAAAATTGCAGATGCCATAAAAAATACAGTTTGTTGGAAATTTTCTCCCCATTTCTGTAAATAATTGCTCTGTGTTAACTAAGGAAAACCTGAGTTGCAGAAAGCAGTTTACGGTTCATTTTACATTTTAATAGTTGGTGGCTAAAATATCAGAGCCGGGGACATTGCAGACAGCAGGGGGAATCAGTGCCATTTTCATGGAAATGACAGACCTTCAAGGGGAACCCACTAAGCCTGTGGAGCTGGAGATGGAGCTGGAGGTCTGGGCCTGCACTTGAACTAGCGTGGTGCCGCCCCTCCCCAGCTCCAGGCCTCGTAATGCTCCCAGGACCGCAGAGGCTCAGAGAGCTGTTTTCCAAAAACTGACTCAGGCACAAAATTTCGGGAACAAATAACCACCCACCAGACACTTGATTGTTCTGCTTTCAAGAAACACGGTTCTTTGTTAGAACTTGAGCATTTCTGCCTACATCACAGTTCACGGGCGTTCAGGCAAAATTCACACCACGTTTGCCAGTCTGCAGTGAAAGGTTTTCTTCAAACCCTTCTGCATCCTCCTCAGTGGTCTGGTCAAAGCCAGCCCGGAGCCCACCCCTCCTGCAAGCTGACCCTCGCCTCAACGTTTAATCAGCCTCCTGGCCCCTCAAGCCACCTCCCGCCCTTTTTAAAAATCAGACTTCCTTTGCCTTTTGCCCAGTCTGATTTTCCTTGGCAGGCACGCCAGTACTCACCCCCGACCCATCAGAGCCCCTGCGACACATCCTGAGCTCTGTCGCGTCCGCTAAGGCCGCAGCAAGTGAGTCCGAATCAGACAGACATGGCGTCGCAACCAGAAGTGAACATCGCGCCTCCTGCGGATCAGATGGATTTATCTTCCTCCCGACTCAGCCTCTTCGTTCTGTCTGTAATGTTCCAGTGCAACCGAATCTACGCTCTAGATGAAGCAGGACTTTCAGATTTTGTGAATTTCATCAAGGCCACACACGTATAATACCTTCCCCTAATTTTTGTAAGTTGGAATTAATTTGGAAAAAAAATGGAAATAATTAAAATGATTAGAGGGTTAAATAAAATCAATACATCACAGTGGAGGTCACAGATGCAGCTTGGATCCAGAGCTGCTGTGGCTGGGACGCAGGCCTGCGGCGGTGGTTCCACTGGCACCCCTAGCCCAGGAGCTTCCATATGCTGCAGGTGTGGCCATGAAAAGAAAAAAAAAATGTTTTTTAAGAGAAAGAACTAATCAATGAGTGCAGTGAAGGTGCAGGATACGAAACCAACATACAGACATTAATTATATTTCTAGACATGAACAACCAATTATCCGAAAAAGAAACAAAGAACATAATCCCATTCACAAGAGGATCAAAAGTGGCGAAATACTTAAATTTAACCAAGGAGGTAAAGATCTTCACGCTGAAAGCTCTGAGACTTTGATGAAGGAAATTAAAAACAATATAACACACAGAAAGCCATATTATGCTCATGGATTAGATGAATTAATATGGTTTAAAATGCCCATGCTACCCAAAGTCATCCATGGTTTGGGGGCAAGCCCTATTGAAATTCCCCGCGCCAGGCAAAGGCGGGGCGGTGGCGTGAGGGGGCAGCCTGGACACGAATGAGCCCACTCGCTTCCTTTCAGCTGTTTCCCGAGGCTGGGTAACCATCAGCATCTGCATGGCGGCTGGAAGGGTCCATATCAAAGACAGAGGGGCCCCTGGGACCTCCAGGACCCCGGAGAGGGCAGGTGAGGGATGCAGGCTTTGCCGCACGCTCCCAGTGCAGCCAGGAGAATGAGGGCCCGGGAGGCAGGTGGCGCATGGACCCTGAGATCGCCTGAGGTTTACACTAAATTCACAGGATGCTACAGTCCTTTCAAGGGGGAAATCTCATGGGCACTCAGGTGGCAATCAAACCTTTTCTAAAAATCACTCTGCTTCTAAGAACATAAAAACAAAGCAAAGCGACATTCAAAATATACTAAGTGTCATCCACGGACAAAAGTTACCTAAGCATAAGTCATAACCACTAATGTAGCCAAAAGTTATCACGAATTAAGGATGGAGGCTACAGACGGAATGTGCACGTGTGTTTGTACGCGAATGTGCGGGTGTGTTATATGTGTGTTTGCGGTGGTAGCTGGGAGTATGACAAGTTTAGAGGAACTTAAAAACAAATGAGTAATTAAGGAATATTCATGTAAGCCTATTATTTAATGCATGAACACAAAGCAGCTAAAACTGAAACTGATTACTTGTGAGGACGGACGGTACCTGTGCACAAGGAGGGGCGCGACCTGTGCTACTTTTTAAGTTTACTTTTCAAATGTACAGGTACTACTTTGATTAAAAAAAAAAAAAACCTTAAAACAACTACATTAAGTAGGAAAAGTGAATTGACAATATATCATAATGAGGCTTTGCCACCTGCCTCTGGCTTAGTCTCTGACACCTTCTGGTGTCTTCTCGAAGGACCAGAGTAACACTCCTCTCAGGTGTGCATCTGTAGGGCCTGCCACTGTTGCCCAGCATCTTGGAGGCCTTCAATAAGTGCTCTGAATTAAAAACGTAAGTCTGGGGAGTTCCCTTCATGGCTCAATGGTAACAAACCCAACTAGTGTCCATGAGGATGTGGATTCAATCCCTGGCCTTGCTCGGTGGGCTAAGGATCTGGTGTGGCCATGGGCTGTGGCGTAGGTCACAGACATGGCTTACACCCCACGTGGCTCAGATCCCGCGTTGCTGTGGCTGCAGTGTAGGCGGCAGCTGCAGCTCCGATTCAACCCCTCACCTGGGAACCTCCATATGCCGCGAGTGTGGCCCTAAAAAGCAAAAGCAAAAGCAAAAAAAGTAAATCTGACCAATATGAAACAAGCCTTCATTTTTACAAACAGTGACAGGGTGCGACTCGCCGAACACTAAAGCCAGTATCTTAAAACACAGACTGAATGGGTGTCCTGGCAAGAGAGTTGACTTTGAAGCCAGACTCTGTTTGTTTAAAACCTGTCTGGCTGCTTAGCCTCTCTGCAAAGTAGAGAAAGCTTCCAAAGCTTCCAACATTCTAGTTTTCTCAGGCAGTGATAACAGTTCGCTCACGGGGTTGCTCTGAAGATGAACAGAACTCACAGGTGTCACAGTTGGTGGCTCCCATGAGTATACAGTTAGTAAGTGTCAGCTTCCCTGTTCTGGACACTGATAAATGGAGGTGTGGCCTCAGGGACATATCCGCACAGGTGTATCCATCCTGATGAACTAATTTACGGGAAGGAACTGGAGAATAAACTGAGCGATGTAATACAGCAAAGACACTGCCAAGTCAATGCTAGAAGCTTAAAGGGAATATGTGTCAATACACAGTAACAGACACACGCACTTTCACGAATTTTGTAAAAGCTCTGGTTCGAGATCCAACAAAATCTCAGACTTTAACTGGAGGGTTTAATCCCCGGGACGCTCGCCTGGCTTCTGCCAAAGCTGGCCCTTCCCTGAGATGCCCCTGGACTGCTGAAATCAGCCCAGTCACAGCAGAAAGAAAGAAGAAACGAAAGAACCAGCACTGGAGCTCAGATTTCTTAAAAACCAAGACCTGTCCTTACAAAGTGGAGGCTCCTGCATCCCCAGTTTGACTCTGCGTGTACACCTCCAAGCAGGCCCCTCCAATGCCAGAGCTGTTTCGGGATTCAAAGAGGGTCCTATGCAGGAAGGAACATAGTTCTACTGGAATTAAAAAAAAAAATCAACATTCCTTAAAGATGCCTCTTATCAATTACAACTCAAGTGTTGATTACAAAGGCAAACAATTTCCCATTCAAGACCGCCCAAATCCGGTTTAATGTCTTCATCTAATCCAAGTTAACCCTCCCAAGGTCCTTAGCACGGCGAGCTGGCACCCCTCCTCCAACCCCCAGCCCCAAACTCTGAAAGGGACATATATGATGCCGGACAATACACAATGGAACAAGCGGGGATGCAGAAACAGATGGCTATTGTGACAGGAGCCGGGAGGTGCCTGATCCCAGCTGAGGCTCTGGGGAGAAGGCAGCCAACAGTGGACGCCAACAAGAGGGCTTTGTCCCCCCAGAAAGCTGGACTTTGTGTGCGAGGGGAAAATCAAAAGCATTGCAGACGTGGCTCTGATTTCCCATAACACAAATGTTGTAAAACCAAGAACAGCTGAATGAAATGGCAGTTGATACCCAGGACAAGTCCAGACGATGGAGACTGGTCATGGTCAACAGTGCATTAAAGTCAACACCCAGTCCTTATCGTCCTCGGGCTTTGACTCTCTGACACGGACATTCCCCACACTCTTTGGAGGCGGTTTCACCCCGGCTGGAATCTGTGAATTGTTACCATCTTCCATTTAGCTGAAAGCAGCAGTAGGCAGGCCAGTTGGATTACGTTCAGTGAAGACGGTGAAGGGAAGCAGAGAAAAACCTCTCGTTCTCCCAGGGTGGTTGTACTGGCATCCTTGTGAGTCAGTTCTTAGCTGTATCAGTTCAAGATCTGTGCTTGGTTTCCGGGGGGGCTGGGTGCGTGGGTGGCCAAGGGGCTGGAGGACCCATGGGGTGGCTGGGGGCCGAGAAAACGGGAGGTGGGAAGAGGTGGCATTTTCCTGTCTCTTCCTCGACCTACATAGATTTCTTCTCGGGGCTGAATGAGAACATATAACTACCTGCTCTGGAAGTCGCACAAAAGAGCATCTGTTCTGTTCCAAAGGTGAGAAAATCTTTGTATGGGAATAAACGTAGGTGCAGCATGAGTATCTATATTTATCCCAAGTTACAAGAAAAGGACACTTCCAAAGCCAAGAGAATTTCTAGGTATGACCTTCATGTGCCTAAAAATAATTTCACTATCGTACGCACAATTCATTTCTCCTTTGAGGTAGGCAGAATAATTCACTTTTCCCAAATCTATATGACCCATTTGGATATAATATGAACGCTCTCAAAATCCAAAATAAAAGTAGGTCTCCTGGAAATGCAAAGGAAATACTTTCCACGAGCTCTGTAATTTTTTATGTTCTATCCCAAAGGAGTTATAACTTGAGACTTCGGTGACATCGCAGTAGCTTTGTGCATGGTTGGCCAAAAATAAGTATTTTAAGCTGGTTGGGGGGGCACCCCAAATGGTTGTGGGAAGACAGCTTGCCAGAATCTCTCTAGGTAGAGGCTTCCAGCCGCCCCACCAGCCACGTGCAAACTGCAAGGACCCCAGCACTCTCCCTTCCCCACACACACATAAACAACAAAACAAAGCCAACCACCAAAGCTGAGCGCCTTGCAAGTCATCTCATTTGTGAACTTAACACGCTGTCGGGGGGGGTCTACCATTTCCTATTATTTCCCCAGGGCTGTGTTTCTGAATCATTCAGCGAGTGCTGGGTCCTGTGGGAGCAGGGTGAACTTGCAGAGGGGGGCTTGGCAACGATGTGGAGAAGCCCTGGCCCCTCCCGGGGGGCTCCTGGCTGGGGGCGGGCGGGCGGTACCAGGTCAGCGACCACTAGGAGGAGGCAAGCATGTGGCAGGCAGATGGTGACACTTTCTCTAGGATGGTCAAAGGCAAGGGGACACAGAGAGAGGGGTTGAGAAAGCGAGGGCAGGGCACGTGGTACCTGCAGGAGGAACTTTCTGGGCCCAGCCGTGAGGCGGGTGAGCGCCAGGTGGATGTGGTGTCTCTGGGCTGGGGCAGGGGCAGGCCACAAAGGCCTTGACCCCTTCCCTGGGGGACACGCCCAGCCGCTGAGGGTGAGGCAGAGTGGAGGCAGGACTTTCTCCATCAACACAGGCTCCCGTCTCTGCAGGTGACAGGTGAGAGCTGGGACCCTGCGGAGGTGATGGAGGTGCGGAGACGTGGCCCAGACCGGTACGTTTGAGAGAAGAGCCCGAGGGCCTGGCTGGTGGGCTAGAGGGACAGAGGCGTCTGGGGTCGCAGTGAACCGGAAAGACTGCGGGGGCGGGAGAGGCGCCAAGGAGATGCTGGGGAGGCGTCGGACCAGTCAGGGTGCGGGGGCGGGCAGTCTGGCCTGAAGACGTGCATTTGGGAATCGTCACATCAGGCCTGTGAGCTTGCAGCCACCCAGGGACTAGGCGGGACCGGGCAGAGAAGAGGGAGGCTGGGCCGGGATGCGCCAGGGCGCTGGGACGCGGCGCGGAGGGGCTGCAAAAGAGCCTGAGAAGAGCCCAGAGAAGAAACGGGAGAGGGGCCGGAGGACGGCTGAATGGAGCCCTACGGGGACAGCTAGGATGCTGCCGCTAGAGGAGACGCAGGGTGAAATGGCAGCTGGGAACCGGCCGCGGCTTGGGTGCTATAAGCCCCCGTACAGCACAGGGAACTATGTTCAGTCTCTTGGGACAGAACACGAGGGAAGGTGGTGGGAGAAAATGAACGTGTGTATGTGTGTGACGGAGTCTGCTGTGTACGGCAGGAATGGGCACACTGTAAATCCGCGATAATTTTTTAAGTCTATGAATATTTCTATTCCCAGTACGCGTGTAAAAGGAAAATTTTCCGTGTATCTTGAGAGCAGAGCAAGCAGACAGAACTTCCCAGCAGAGGAGACCCAGTGCAGGGCGCCAGCCCCTCGGGGCCAGGGTGCAGGCGGCAATGAAATTGGGCCTGCGCGTGTCGGGAGTGACCCTGAAAACCCGAAGTGACAGGTTTATCTGCTGCGGAGATAAGCCTTTAGCTCTTCGCCATGAGCTCTCAGCGGCCTTCGGGGAGCGGCTCGGGGAAACGGATGCTCTGCTGTCCCCACCACGGCCTCTGAGTGAGACGCGCAACCCCACAAAACAGGCTCCCTGCGACGCCGCCCAGCAAGGGTAGGAGCGGCCCCAGTCTGTACGGAGCACGCGCGCGGGCCACGCCGTCAGCAGAGCAGCGGCACCCGGCTGAGCGCTGCGCAGCAAGTTATCGGGATCCCGGCATTCGTTTTCCACATTTTGGCCACAGTAATTGCGTGGGTTCAGGTCTCAACATAGCACACGGGAGGAAGGGCCGGGACACCAGCACGGCAAGGCAGCCGCGCCAGGCCTGGCTCGGAAGGAGCCTGCTCCTCCCAGCCGTCCTGCCGGAGGGCCCAAGGGTCCACTCTACCCACCTTGGGAAAACGGCAAAGGGGATGTGAAAGACGTGCAGATCCACAGACATCCCAGTCGGTGTACGGAAGCTTCCGTTGCTTCGTTTTAGTTTCATGCAAAAGCCCAGGGTTTTCTGCTGACTCTGCTGAACAGAAAACCAGCTCTAAGCGTGACTTTCCCACTGTCCCCGCACAACCTCACGGCCTCTCCCGCCCAGAAGTAGAACCAATAAAACACACACGGGGGCCCGTGAGACAGAAAAGCCACTTCTCCCTCAAGCATTTAATCCACATCGACAGTCACGTGAGCGCAGATGCCTGAGAGGCTGGGGTGCCGATGCCGTGTCTGCGGCCCCGTCACTGGGGAGCAAGGCTCTCCCTGCCCCCCCACCCCGAGAATCTGGTTCTCCGGCGTCTTCATGAAGGAGCCTGGCCCCGGTTAGGGCACCACAGGCCTTGCCGTCCCCTTCCGTGTGAACCAGACAGCTGACAGTTCACGTCAGGTGTACTCAACACAGGAACCAACCAAACGGTGGAGGAGAAATACCGCCGGAGGCATGTCATCTGGGAAAGAACCGCCCATGGACAAAAAAGAATCCTCCCGACAAATGGTGCTGGACCTGGACCCAAAACCGAATCTGGACACAGACTGCAGACCTTTCACAAAAATTAACTCAACATGGATCATAAGCCTAAATGTAAAATGCAAAATTATAAATTCCTAGGTGATAACACAGGAGAAAATTGAGGTGACCTTGGGTTTGGTGATGATTTTTTATTTTATATGATTTTAGTTTTTCGGCCCGAAGTTCCTGTCCAGGGATCAAACCCAGGCCACAGCAGTGACGACACCAGGTTCCTTAAGCGCTAGGGCAGCAGGGAATCTCTGGTGATGACTTTTTAGATTCAACACCAAAAGCCCAATAATTGATGGAAAATATAATAAACTGGATGTCGATCAAACTAAAAAACTTTTTCTCTGCAAGACATCAAGTGAATGAAAAGACAAGCACACAATTTTTTGCAAAACAAAAATATCAGATAAAGGACCAGTGTCCAAAATATACGAAGAATTCTTAAAACTCAACAATAAGATGGCAAAACAACCCCAGGTAGAAAAATGGGCAAAAGATGGGAGCATACACCCCACAGAAAAAGATACACAGATGGCAGATAAGCCTATGAAAATACGCTCAACCCCACATGGCCTTAGGGAACTGAAAATGTAAACTGCAACGATACACCACTACTCACCGTCTGGAACGGCTACAGCCCAGAGCATCGACACCACCAAACGCTGGGGTGGATGAGCAGCAACGGGAATGCTCTACGTGAGAGGCGGTCATAACCTACAAGGGAAAAAATACGTATGTGTGTGACTGATCCACTTTGCTGTCCACCTGAAACTAATACAAAAGTCAACTATAATCCAATTAAAAAAAAAAAACTATGCTCTCATACATTGCTAAGGTGGCGAAATGCTACAGGCACTTTGGAAGACGGCTTAGCAGTTTTTCAGAAAACTAGACCTATTCCTGCTGCACAATCCATCAGTTACGCCCCATGGGATTAATGCAAATGAGCTGAAAACATATGCCCACAAGAAAACCTGCACACGATTGTTTATAGCAGTTTTACTCATAATTATCCAAACTGGGACACAACCAAGACTGTTTTAGCAGGTGAACCAACAAATAAACTGTGGTCCACCCACTCAATGAAACAGTGTTTAGTGCTTAAAAGAAAGGAGGTATCAAGCCATGAAAGGGTATGGATGGGCTAATGGCTGCCACAGTACAGTTTCTTTTCGAGGTGATGAAATATCCTAAAGACAGACAGTGGTTGCACCATCCTGTGAAAATACTAAGACCCATTGAATTATAGACTAAAAATAGTCCTTAACCCACTGAGCCACAACTGGAACTCTCAGTGACTTATTTGTTGAATGAATGAATAAATCCAAGGGCATCATTAAACACCTCTTGTTGGGCCCTGCATAGGTTTTGTCCTAATTCCCACAAGCAAGCTTAGTCCAAAGGAATCTGAAGAAGATCGCTTAACCCAAAAGATGTCAACTCCTCTGAACCTGGAAGAGCAAGAAAGGCGGCACTTGGTGCTTCCTAACACTCTCAGCCAACCTGAACGGGAACTGGACATGAGATAACACGAACAAATGACTGTTAGCTTTTTAAATGTAAGAAAATATCTATTACGTTTTGGATGTGCAAACCAAAATACTGTCTCTGCTTCCAGAAATCATTCAACCAGAGAGAAAGAAAGAGAACACGTGGGAGTTCCCGTTGTGGCTCAGCAGTAACAAACCTGACCAGCATCCATGAAGATGCGGGTTTGATCCCTGGCCTCGTTTAGTCGGCTGGGGATCTGGCTTTGCCATGAGCTGTGGTGTAGGTCGCAGATGCAGCTCGGATCCCACGTTGCTGTGGCTGTGATCTAGGCTGGCAGCTGCAACTCTGATTATACTCCTAGCCTGGGAACCTCCATATGCCTCGGGCACAGCCCTAAAAAGCAAAAAAAAAAAAAAAAAAAAAAAAAGATCACATGAACGAAATTCTATTGTTGATTCTGGGGGATGAGATTGTTGGTCCTTTCTTACTTTTTGGGGGGCTGCACCTGCAACATACCAAAGTTCCCAGATCAGGGATCAAACCCTCACCACAACAGTGACACCACCAGGTCATTAACCTGCTGAGCCAGCAGAGAGCTCCTCTTTACTTTTCTGAAATAAAAGAACTGAGAAGTATAAAGACCAAAAAAAACAAGACACTTCAAGTAATAGAACAAAAGAGCTAGAAAACCTTGAGACGGCCCACTTTTGGAACATTTGCTAATAATAAATAACGACACGGTGTGGTTTGAGCCAGGTAGTCATGGTTCTTTGCTGCCCACAGCTGAACAGCATACTTCTGTGCCCTCATGAACAGAACTGTGATTTCGTATTTACCACATTGCTATGATAAAGTAAAACCTTCTTTCACAGTTTAAGGAGCTGGCAAGTTTATGAATCCTTACAATTAACAGAACTCATTTCCTTCTAAAACCATAATGTCCCTTGAATGCTTAACTGATTGCTTTCTCCATCTAGCTCATTCAAAAGAGTAACTAAGCATTTTATACAATAATGTACGATTTGAGAAAAGGAGTGAGTAGACAACGAAATCTCTATAGAGGAAAATGATCGGTTTAGGGAAGTAAAATAAATGTCTGTGTATAAAAATATTGTACTTGGGGTGGGTTTCAGCTGAGAAACATTCCTTTACAGCCGTAATCTATTTTCCAGGTAGTGGGATAATAAAAAAAAAGAAAGAAAGAAACATCATTGTCTGTTCATTCAGGTAAAGTTAGGTCTTCTTTCTCTTTAGACATTTACAATTTAAAGTTACAGAGAGGAGTTCCCGCTGTGGCTCAGTGGGTTAGGAACCCAATAAGTTTCCATGAGAACGTGGGTTCCATCCCTGGCCTCGCTCGGTGCGGTAAGGCTCTGGGGTTGCCGCAAGCTGCAGTGTAGGTCATAGATGGGGCTTGGATCCTGTGTTGCTGTGGCTGTGGTGTAGGCCGGCAGCTATAGCTCCCATTCAACCCCTAGCCTGGGAATTTCCATATGTAGCTGGCTGGGTCCTAAAAAAAAAAAAAAAAAAGTTACATAGAAAAAAATCGCTAAAGGGGCTTCACCACTAAAATTATATTGTAGTATAGCTAAGAGCACACTTTACTTCATGTTATCTTTAAGTGAACATATATAGTGCCCGTGAATAAACTTGATCTCTTCAACATAAATGAAAAGTGCAAGCTGGGTTGTAATTGTCCATGAACAAGAATCAGTAAACATTTAACTACATGGAGTGGGGAAATCCAGCTTCCTATCTCAGCTGGTTAAGCTTCTGTCCAAGAGAGGCTATTTGAATTTTACATTAAATATTAGACCGTGCAGTGGAGTGGCATGTAGGCTTTTATCTTCCTCAACTCCACCAACCCTCTTCTAGTTCATGAAGTTTTAGGTATCTTCACTCGGAATTCCGGTGCGGACATTTTCACACCAGTACTCTTCTACTCACATTTCAGGAAGATCTACGGTTGTTCTGGGATTGTGTTTTTATAATGGCCTACAGTAAATCAGAGGTAAATGTATGGCACTTTGAAGTTATTTTTAGACTTAAAGGAATGAACGAACTCTAGAACCTTCAGTGTTGATAGCACAGAACTCCAAAACAACCCAGCTCTTGGCTTTTCCGGATGCAGGGTATTAAAATCGAGGAAAATGTAAACAGGAGATGACCTCCGAGTTTGCCCCAGACACTCTGATCCTACCATTTGCTGAGTATAAAAATAATCGAATTAATTTGACTGCCTTGAAATATTTGCTTTATTGCGAATCATAAAAGCAGATGAGGAATAGGCTGGAACCACACTGACATGACCTTGAATACTTGGGATTTTTCGGTCAGGTGGGGAACGAAGGATTTATTTCTCCAGCCAAAGGATGATGAGATTAATCCCGTTTTCCCATTAGTGGCCGTATATCTTCCTCGTCCTCTCTCACTTCTTACTTGGTCATTTGCGCACCGCTATCACTAGACCTGCAATGTGGGGCCCCCGCCCCGCCTTCAAAGCCGCATTCGCCTTCGCAGATAAAAGGCTCGGACAGCCCCGGTGCCCTGTCTGAGCCGGGACAGCCACAGCCCGCCTCCCGCTGTGATGACAGGAGCGCGCGATAAACACCTGGACACAAAAAAGCTATTTTGCAGAGGAGGCGCCCCCACCATAAGCAGCCCTTTGTTGCTCTATCTGTGAGTTAAAGGGTCTCCTCCCATCGAAGGCCCTGGAGTCACAGACTGACTCCCCCCCGGGCTGGTGGACACCACCGGGTGGAACACAGGACCTGTCTGAGCCTTGACCTCCCCAGCTCGGCCCAGGCCAAGTGCAGCAAGTGCAGGCGGCCTCGGTCCAGGAGCTGGGATACGCAGCAGGAAAGGCCCCCCTTCTGCCAAGGGGGAGCGAGCCGGGCCCGGGCCCTTTGCGGGACCAGGGTACTGCCTCCCAGTCAGAAAGGCGGGCGACCTCCATCCTGACCCGCGCCGTGCAAGGGGGAGACGGGGACAGGAGCTCGGAAGACAAATGCTGCTTTTATCTGGCTCCCCCCTCGCAGCAGGAGTTTATGTTAAACCCACTTAGTGGTCTGGAGAGAAGCCTGCGGATTACCTGTTTGTATGAATCAAGTGCATTACCTGCTCCCGTGACCGTGACCGCGGGAGCCAGGCGGAGGAGGGGCACTTTGTGAAATCGGTTTTGCTTTGAAGGGACCTTCTGCAGCTTCTGCAGCCTCACAAAGACGTCTATACATTCTGGGCCCCGGGGCCGAGAAGGGATTAAGAGTAGACGCTGGTCTTGTATTGCTAGCGATTTGATTAGCTTCGCCTTATTCAGCTGCAAGCTTGAACACCGGCCCCTCATCGCGGCAGAGGTCACCAGGGGAAGAGGAAGGCCGTCTCTGACCCAGGCTTCTTCCAGAAGCCTAGGAGCTGGGCGGCCAATGGAATTTTGAGATAAGGCTCCAGTCAGGTAAAGTGAAACAATCCTCTTTTGAACTGAAACTAAAAGGCCCTAAAAGTCAGGTCTGGAAGACGGCCTTTTGGAGGGCAGGAATCATAAATGTTAACAAAGTTGAGCTCGAATACCTAACATGATTAATTGGCGAAACTCACGCTGGGGTTGAAGCTTTCTGTGTTCCTAAAAATGCATTTGGGTTCCAAGAAGGAATTCTTTACGCAGCCACCCTGAGTGAAGTCTTAGTTCCAGCCTCAGACGTCGGCTCCCTTTATTTTCATCATCTCAGTTTCAACAGAGGGCAGGAGGCGGCTAGGATGAAAATGGCAGGCTATCAGAGAATTTCATCTACAACCCTAGTTCCGAGGCCCAGTACCAAATTCCGTCCTGTCTGGTCATTAAAGATCCCTACTATCTAGACCGGACAGTAAATACCTTGAGGACCCACCACATGGCATTTTTTTTTTTTTCAGGACCAAAGAAGATAAATACATGTGGAATTGCTTTGGGGGGAAAAAAATCTGAAATATTGTAATGAACTCATCCTTGGGTAAATTTTAGAGTCCCCCTCACCCACAGGGAATGTAAACTGAATCTAAAATTTTATTCTCCATTCCGTTTCCACTTTCACAGAGAAATCACTAGACTATTAATTAACTGTACAAGTGAAAAATGGATTCTTCAGGACTTTCTGCCCTGGATTCTAATCATTTGATAATATGTACACTCTCAAAGTTAAGCAATTTCTAGTTGAGACCAAAAGCCAGTACTTGACCAAGACAGGAGGCATTTAAATGATTCACATGTAAAATTCAGGTCTCAGGACTTCCTATTGTGGCTCGGCAGGTCAAGGACCCAATGTTGTCTCCCTGAGGATGCAGGTTCGATCCCTGGCCTCGAGCAGTGGGTTAAGGACCCAATGTTGCTGCAAGCTGCCTTGTAGGTCATAGATGCGGCTCAGATCCAGCTCTAGGCCAGCAGCTGCAGCTCTGATTCGATCCCTAGTCTGGGAACTTCCAGATGCAGATACAGCCGTAAAAGTTTTTTTTTTTAATTAAAAAAATAAAATTCAGGTCTCAATTTCAAACTGACAAAGACTGATGGATTATTATCACTTGCAAAATAAGTGTTTTTCCCCTAGAGCTTCATAAATGCTCTAATTTAAGAAAACTGAATACTTCTAGCCATATACTTCTTTAAAAAGCAAATTCTTCGATATTTATTGTCATTACAAAAGGTTTACTGATTTTTTTAGCAAAGTATCAGAGCTTTGATCATTCAAAGTATAGTTTTTAGCAGCTTTATTAGATATAAATTGTACTTATCACAAAGCTCACTCATTAAATGTACAACTTAAAGGCATTAGTCTCTTTAAAACGCTGTGCAACTGTCAGCATAATCTAAGCATAAAAATTTTTCATTATCTCAAAAAATAACTGTATGGCCATTAGCAATTATTCTCCATTCTCTCTAACCCCAGCCCTAGGCAGCAATTACTCTACTTTCTGTCTCTAAAGATTTGCCTGTTTTGGACATTGCATATCAATGAGTTGGTACATCACGCGGTCTTTTGGACTCGCTCCTTTCCCTGAGCAGACCCTTGAATTTCACTCACGTTCCAGCCTGTGTCACCACCCCGTTCCTTGTGGAACCAAATAATACCCCATGGTGTGGCTATTCCACATTTTGTGTGTCCATCCATCCGTGATGCAGAGATGCGCCACTAGGGAAATTCAACTCAGAACTGCAAGGAGGTGACACGTCACAGTTACCAGACGGCTAATGTCAGAAACACGGACATCGGCAAGCGCTGGGGAAATCGGAAGCCTTATACTCTGCTCGTAGGAAGGTCAAGTTGTAAGACAGTTTGGCGGGTCCTCAAAATTTCAAATACTGAGCTTTCTTTCATGGGACCCCAGCTCCACCCCTGGAGTCCCAAGAGAAGTGGAGACACAGGTACATGAGTGTTCAGAGCTACACTGGACACAACGGACAAAACTTATTTGACACACTCTCTTCACAAACGTAGTTCACATATAAGAGCTGACCTTTCTAAATTCTGTTTAACCTCTAATGGGACAGAAGCTGCTCCTCAGAAGCTCTGTGGGGAGGGGCTCCGGGAGCGCAGCGCCGGCGTGTGTCTGTCTCCTCCTGAGTTTAGGTTTCTCCTAGGAGGCGCGGTTCAGGCAAACTCTCCGCAAGTGTCCGTCACCCACAGTTAGGACGGACGTCACCCACATTTAGGACGGACGTCACTCACAGTGAGGCAGGACGTCACCCACAGTTAGGCAGGACGTCACCCACAGTTAGGATGGACGTCACTCACAGTTAGGCAGGACGTCACCCACAGTTAGGCAGGACGGCTCGTCAGGGATGAACCGGAGAAGTGAGAGCTTCTGCCTCTTTTGCTGATAGAGTGCCTGGTCCTTGCTAACGTTAACTGTAATCACAGTCCTCACCTTCAGAGAATTCACCCCTTACCCTCGTGCCCCCCTAAGCTCACCGGGTCAGCAGCCCTTAGAGACGCATCTGAGTGGTCTGCACGGTGTTTCATCTCTGCCTGGTTTCATCTGGCTCCTCTCAGCTGGGAGGCTCCATTCTCACATGTGCACACCTGAGCGAGGTAACATGCTTTTTTTTTTTTTTGTCTTTTTGCCTTTATGTTGAGCCGTACTGCTGCATATGGAGGTTCCCAGGCTAGGGGTCTAACAGGAGCTGTAGCTGCCGGCCTACACCACAGCCACAGCAACACGGGATCCGAGCCGCGTCTGCAACCTACACCACAGCTCACGGCAACGCCGGATCCTTAACCCACTGAGCAAGGCCAGGGATCGAACCCGCAACCTCATGGCTCCTAGTCGGATTCGTTAACCACTGAGCTACGAAGGGAACTCCAGGTAACACGCTTTCTAAAGACAGTCATTTTAATGACCGTGCCTTCTTCTTTTTACCTTAGGATCAGGGTGCTCCAGGCTCAGAAAGAAAAGGAAGCATCAACTGGGTATAGATATGAGCGGGTCAGTGTTGCTGGGGCAGCTGGAGAAAGAAGTACAATGAAGAGGATGGAATAAAATAGTTTTACTGCCCTTTTCATCTCAAGTAAAGCCATTCCTATCAGATCAGTCAGTTCCACTGCTTTGACTTTCAGTGAAGCACATTTTTAACGGGACTATCTCAGGGGGCTGGGGTAAGACACAGGGCACGCCCCCCAGCTGGAACGAGCGCACACAACTTTGGCGTGCGTCATCCCTGCCCCGCTTGGACCCTGTTTGTGCCCGGACCACACCGGGCACACAGTACCTCTTCAGTGAGCGCTTTAAAACTGAGCAACGTAAAAGGAAAAAGAAGAGCTGAAGCTAAAGACAGGGACAGAGTCTACAGGTCTTCAGATTAAAAGGAGAGTAAAGTGGTGGGGTTCGAGTTAAAGAGAGATTTCTCTGATCTCAGGGCTGAGGACAGACTGGAGAAGGACCCGATGAAGGCGGAAGTTCAGTCTGTCCACACAGAGAAGATGAAAGCACAGAGCCCGAGTTTAGGAGGGCTGGGAGGGCCATCCGGGTGGCTGACTCCCTGGACGTGGAGGGGACGCACCAGAGCACCTGCCGTGCAGGTGACGGGGTCGGGCGACGGCCCCATGGAGGTGCTGCCCACCTGGGTGGGAACGTACGCGGTTGGGGTTGGAGAAGAAGTTAAATCTGGCACTTACGGAGGATTCCGCACCTGAATGATGGTCTAGGGCCACGTGGGCAGGCAGAAGATTAAACGGGCCTGGATTTCAGGTCAGGGGTAAGTCCTGGCCATGCAGACCACGGAGGCACCGTTATAAAGGTAGCAGTTTACACATTAGGGCTGTATAACCTTCCAGGAAAAGGCAGAGGATGAGAAAGGAATCAAAGTCCTCACCGTAACCGGAAGGCCTGTGTCACTCAGAAAATCCGTCATTATTAAAAAGGGTTCAACCGTCCCCTGCTGTGGGCTGAGCCACGCCCTCCCAAAGGACAATGCTGAAGTCCTAGCGCCAGATTTTCAGAACCTGACTTAACTGGACCCACTCCGTTAAGGTGAGGTCTTGCTAGAGGAGAGGGCCCCTAACCCAGCAGGACCAGTGTCCTTATACAAGACGACCACGTGAAGAAACTGCCACGTGAAGGCTGTGCAGGTACACTAACCCCAGCCCAGGAGCGGCCAGGAGCCGGGACAGAGGCCCGGGATGCTGCCTGCAGAGGGAGCACGGTCCTGCACACACCCTGACCTTGAACGTCTAGAGGCTACAGTTCTGCCTTTAAGCCATGCAGTTCGTGGTGCCCAGTGACGGCAGCCTCCGCACACTGACGCCACCCCAAGGAAAGTGCATTTCTCTGCTTATTCTAAGCCCGCTGGGCTGCTCTGCCTTTCTCCTGATTCTCGGAGGGTAGGACAGGTAGGTAGGCACCCCAGGGGATGCGAGTCTTCCCTTCTCATCCATCCCAAGCCCAAAAATCGAATTATCCGGGCACATCCCCGCCGGTTCAGACAACCTGCTCCTTCCTCCTGCTTGAGATAAGCCAGGAAGTATCACTGCACTTCGGTCTCCTCATTCTCAAATAAGATGTTATGCTGTCCAGCACAGGGAACGCTACCCAATATTCTGTGCTGGTCTATACGGAAAAAGAACCCGAAAGAGAATGGACGTACGGACGTGTATAACGGACCACTCTGCTGTACAGCAGACATTACCACAACGCTGTACATCAACTCCACGTCAATGAAACTTTTAAAAAATGAAAAAAAAAAAAGGTTAGATTGCAACATCGTTTCCAGCTCCACATTTCTTAAAATAATTAGACAGAAAACAACTGGCAGAAAAGTGAGGGTGTGCCCAAACCCCCGCGGTCGGCTTCCCTTCTCACCAGCAAACATCCTCAGCTTTCATCCCAGCCAACGGAGAGGCCCCTCTGTGTCGTTAGCAGATAAATCTTCACGATCTGCTTGCCAGACTTCTAAGCCTTTCTCACAGGTCTCGTCAATACCGAAGGCTCTTAATGGCACTGACATTACTTTTCCCTTTATCTTAAATGTGTCACTTAGGGTTTCAGACTTTACTTTGATTGGATGTTCAGCTCGAGAGCTTATAAAATCACATCTGTGAGACTATAATTCAAATTATTCTCCGACATCACCTCTGGTGACTATCGTCCTAAATTGTTTTAGTGAATTCGCCAACAGGAAGTCTGTCTGGTTTTTTTTATTTCACCTTCTCATCCTCTGCTGTGGCCATCCAGTCTCAATTATCTACCATTTGCCTTTGTTTCCCCACCACCACCACCGCATTGCTCTAACAGGCAATTTTAAACTCAATTTCTTTCATAAAACCAGAGAACCACCTAACAAAGCAAAGGAATGTCTTCGGTGCAACTGCAGCTTTAGAATCAGCACTCACCCTGGCAAATCAAATCCGAGCCTTGCACCAAACCAGTGGAGTCGCTGAGCACCTTAAACACTAAGTAGTATTGAAACTCTACCGCAGGCCAAGCTGAGAAAAAAATGTCACAACCTATTTTCGAGATAAGATAGCAATCACGAAATTGGTCCTAGGAAGATATCTGGGAGTAAGATTTCTCACTGTTTTTTTGTTTGTTTGTTTTAGTGTCATGATAACTAGGAAATGTGTAATTCATAAACAGTAATATCACTTTAGGAAGTCAAACCATATTGTCGTTTTAGACCTACCAGTAACAGAAGAGAAAAAACTATGTTCTTTCCAGTGTGATCTGTGTAAGAATTTCAAATATTTTATTTTAAAACCTAAATAAATAAAATCTTTGTTCTTTCATCTGACAGGCACAAGGCAGGTTCTTAAAGAAAATAAGATATTGTTAATTGATTCTCCAAAAGCCCAGCAGAGTGAAGAATGCTGCTTTTCACCAAGCATTTGTATATCTAAGCGTGTATCTCAGGAGTTTCACAGTAAATAGAAGTGGGCCTTCAATGAGTGGTTGACAAACAGTGGGAGGAGCAAAGGGGCAAATGAGAGGAGGCCGCAAAACAGGGAGGTGCCAGGCTCCTTGATGTAGGCCTTTCATCAGTGGAAATGCAGTGAGATAACCATCTTCTCTCTGTGAGTCAGGCTCTTTCACCCATTTTCTAGAAAAAGAGTGTTACGTCCCACAGCTAGCAGGGGGCAGTGCTGGGGCCATCCACCCCCAGGTGAACTCGTCACCCTGTTTCTCCTGAACCGCAAAGAACAGGGAGCAAGCCTACACGAATCCAAGAACAACTCCTCTTCCAAAAAAACCTGGATTCAAATTCAGTCGATTCCAGATTAATAAGCTTTTACTCTACCACTCCTGCAATTCTCCTTTACTGCTGTTTGGGTTTCTTTCCAATTCTGAGTTGCAGGGAAATCTGTCCCAAGAAAAACTCTCTCTCTCCCTGTCTCTGTCTCACACACACACACACACACACGCACACACACACCTTATCAACCACAATTAGGAAGCTGCAGACTTTTTGTTGTCTTTGTATAAATCAATGGATATATTGCTTACTTTAATTTTTCCCCGACTGCTGGAATGATAGATAAATTGGTGGATTTATGGTGCCATCATGTGGTAATAAAAGATATTCATTTTATTTTTTTACACCATTTTAACTCATGAATATTTCAAATGTATTCAAAACCACGAACCACGCAATACACATGTACCCAATACTTTACTTCAGATCCTTCACTTAAATATAATTAAAATTATTATTAGAAGGTATATTGACCAATGAACCACATCAATCCTCCGCTTTCCCCAGATTTCTGAGTATTTACTTTTGTCCCTTTTTACCTATGTTTATGTATATTCGTAACGACAGTAAATTACTGTTTTGCAATCTCAGCTGTATATATACACATACATGTAGACACACATGACATCATTCTAAATATATTCTCTCGCACTTTGGTTTTTTTCACTCAGGGTTAGGGCTTTCAAAAGTTTTGCTCTCGCTGAAGTGTTGCTATTGCTGTTTGGCCCCAGTTCGCTGGCTAATCCTTCAACCACAGCACTGAATGGAAGCAGCTTCCTGTAGCGGTCCTGATATTAAAGGATTATTCCTACAATTTCACCATTATATGGAACATTTGCTGTAGGTTTCAGCAGACAACATTTAGCAGGTTAAGAAATGTCCATTCTGCTCCCCATGGCTACGAATTTCATCTTGAATAAAGACTTTTTTAAAAATGCTTTTTCCACATCTATTGAAACAGTCTCATATGTTTCCTTCTTGAAAACTCTTATGTACTTGAAATAAAAGGATATTTTATAACATTCAGTCCAAAAGAATATTAAAGACATGACTTCCAGCTTACCCAGAAAATAGAATTCTTGCTCCAAAGACCTGTTAGGCTCAATTTATAATTTGAGATACAAACTGTACTGGCCATGAAACCAGCCGCTTTCATCCTGCCCACCACAGTTGAATAAACTGGCATACGTGGGTTTCTGTTCACTTAACTCTTGACTTCTGTAAACAAATTACTGCAGAGAAAATGCCCTTGAGCTGACCCTCCCAGCAGGTCCATTAACAAGGAAAGGGCTCCACACCCAGGCATTCCTTCATTTACACAAGTTCACCGGCCTAACTCCAAGCTCTTTAGGGCCAAGTGCTTCAGTGACTTCATTTTCCCCAGACAGCAACACACACGTGGTAGCTGGAAAGCTATTTGTGAAAAGAATAAATACGCAGCCCCAGGAAGATCTTACTTTTATCTCTGCATCCTGGCTTGACTTACGCCCCACAAGACCTGAGCACAGAGTTACCACCACCAGAGAGAATTCTGAGACTCAGGAAGCACACGGCATGACAATGTGGGAGTTCTATGCTTTTGTTAGAACATGGCAAGGAGGAGACTCTAAACATGTAAAGGAATTTAACCTGGAATTGAAATTCTTGCAAGGAAGCAGATACTATCAAAATATTAACCCATAAAACTTTGTAAAGAAACAAAAACAACTTCTCGAGGTGAAAAGTACCGTCTGTGAAATTAAAAACTCAATAATCAGCATGTATTTTAATTGCATGGGGGTGAAAAGTAGAATTGAGGGCTGAAAGGCATAGGAAGAAATGAGCCAGAATGTGTGACCTAGAGATTAAAAAAAAAAAAAATGGAAAATACGAAAAGGGCTTAAGACATGAAGTGCAAAATAAGAAGGTCCAACATAACTTGTATAAGATCACTAACAGGAAAGAATTGAGAAATAAGTCTAAGTCCATATATATACATATACACATATTTTGCTTTTTAGGGCCACACCTTTGGCATATGGAGGTTAGGGGCTGAACTGGAGTTACACAGCTGCCGGCCTACACCACAGCCACAGCA
Source organism: Catagonus wagneri (assembly GCA_004024745.2). Lineage (NCBI taxonomy): Eukaryota > Metazoa > Chordata > Mammalia > Artiodactyla > Tayassuidae > Catagonus > Catagonus wagneri. Next base: position 43,509,287 of record PVHT020004944.1, on the reverse strand, counting down.
ATGCAGGATCCAAGCTGTGTCTGCGGCCTACACCACAGCTCACAGCAACGCCAGATCCTTAACTGAGCGAGGCCAGGGATCGAACCCACAACCTCATGGTTTTTAGTCAGATTCGTTTCCACTGCACCACGACAGGAACTCCTGAGGCGATATTTTTTTTTAAACATTAACTAAAAACTTTCCAGACGAGATAAACTCTAAGCCTCAAAAACATATTCCAAACTAAATAAACGTTTTAAAATCTTCCCTTATGGACACAATTTAGCAGAACCACAGAACTTTCCCTACAGATGCCACCAAAATGGTGACCTAGGGGAACCCAGCCTCATCCTCCTGTCGTGACCACTAATGAGATGTCTCTCTGTGAATAAGAACGGTGCTCGGAGAGCCTGGAGTCCACTTAAGAGATTTTAGAAACTGGAGTTCCTTTTGTGGCTCTGTGGTTAACAAACCCGACGAGCATCCACAAATCCGTGGCCTCGCTCAATGGGTTAAGGATCTGGCATTGCCGTGACTGTGGTATAGGTTGCAAATGCAGCTCGGATCGGGTGTTTCTGTGGCTGTGGCGCAGGCCAGCTACAGTTTGGTGCATTCTGAATCTGGTTATATGCCAAAGTGTAGACTGGTGGTTTCCAGGGTGGGGAAAATGGAGAGATGTCAGCCAAAGGGTACAAACTCCCAGCTATAACACAAACAAGTCTTGGCATCTAATATACAGCAAGGTGATTATAGCTATTATTACTATATTACATTTTCAAAAGTTGCTAAGTTAATAGATCTAAATGTTCTCACCACAAAAAGTGGCACCTATGTAATGTGATGGAAGTATCAGCTAACACTGTGGGGGTAATCTTTTTGCAATACATATCGACTCAACCGCCCCCCCCAAAATTAAACTCCAAATTGTCTATAAAAGAATGGTAAAGAATTTACAGAATGTCAGAATAATACTTTCCAACTACTGAAGGAAACCACTGGCAACCTAGAGAATTATATTCAGTTCCACCATCATTAAAGAACAAAAGAAATAAAAGTCCTCGAGTGAAACAAAATCTGAAAACGTTTCCATGAAGGCGTCCTCACTAAATGAACTTGTGGAGGATTATTCTGGGAGAAAGGGATTGACACCCAGAGAGGATCTCTGAGTTTCAGGACTGAAAGTGAGCAGATTCTGGGAAACATGAAGGTAAATCTGAACACACACAGACTTTTTCATCAACAGAAACGAATATCTAGTAAGTGGTGACCAAAAATAAGTGCAACTGCGAAGGACCTGAACAGACACCTCACCGAAGGAAATATACATACACATACTGAGCATCCAAAAACACGCTCCGTATCCTGTCATCAGGGAATCATAGCTAAAATGACGAGAGACCACAACGCTCCCAGAACATCTACCCCCGCTCTGGATAAAGCTGAAATGACCCAGCATCGTGGCACCAAGAACATGGAAAGCAGAACTGAGTCAGGCAATCTGGAGTTCTCTCTGTGGCTTCAGTGTCACTCCTTGTATCATTATTCACTCTCTCCCTAAAACTACTGCCCCGGGGAGAGGTTTCCCGAGACCCCCGGCAGACACGGCAGGAAGGGACCTTCAGACACTGTCTCTGCATCTCACTTCTTCAGCCATCTGAGATGCAGTGGTGTGACTCGAGCCTTTGGGATGGGATATTTAGCAAAAGATGTTATGTTTGGGGTGAGATATTTAGTACAACCTACTGGGCCAGTTATGGGACTACTTGCGGGTATACGTGTTTTTTTTTGTTTGTTTGTTTTTGTTTTTTCTTTTTGTCTTTCTGCCTTATGTAGGGCCGCACCACGGCATATGGAGGTTCCCAGGCTAGGGGTCTAACAGGAGCAGTAGCTTCCGGCCTTCACCACAGCCACAGCAACGCGGGATCCAAGCCGTGTCTGCAACCTACACCATAGCTCAAGGCAACGCCGGATCCTTAACCCACTGAGCAAGGCCAGGGATCAAACCCGCAACCTCATCGTTCCTAGTCGGATTCGTTAACCACTGAGCTACGACGGGAACTCTGCGGGTGTACTTTTTAATTTTAGCTCCCTTCGCAAGGGCACCTTCAACTGCTAAGGGGTGTGAGTGAGGCTGAATCCGAATACCTGTGAAGTATCGGCAAGCACAGAATAAACCTGAATAGAGTTGGTGACTGGTTTTCTCCAGGTGCACTGTCTAATTTGTTCAGCAAGAAGGTGTCAAGTCCACGGCTAGCATAAAATATTCTCTTAGGAACCGTGGGCGCTCACAGACAGACAGACAGATGAAGACAGACAGGCTGACAGACAGGTAGGCAGGTAGTAGAATAAGACAGAGACAGAGTTCCATCTTTGGTCAGTTTATAATAAACTGGAAAAACAATGCCTGGAAAGGTCATACAACACAGGAGAAGCTACAGATGTTCCCTCTCACAGGGGTTCTGCCTCTAATGGTGAAGTCTTTGCCAATTACCTTAAATAATGCAAGAGTATATGTATGTCTACATATTATTATTCTTTTATTTTTATGGCTGCACTTGCGGCATATGGAAATTCCTGGACTAGGGGTTGAACGAGAGCTGCAGCTGCGGGCCGACAGCACAGCCACGGCAACACCGGATCCTTTACCCACTAAGTGAGGCCAGGGATGGAACTCACATCCTCATGGATACTAGTTGGGTCCTTAACCTACCGAGCCACAGAGGGAACTCCTATGTAATATTATATTTTACAAGACAGGATACGGTGATGGTCAAAGTCAGTCGCCAGCTCTTGAGGCAGACGTCCTGGTGTCAAAACTTTCCCCCACAACATGTAAACTACAGGCATATTCACGTGCTGGATAGTTAAGGAGTAAAGCTCCCATCATAAGTGAAGCGAGGCTTACGCTGCCTGGCACACATGTGCTCAGTAAGTGCCAGCCCCACTCCAACATTATATTTACTATCTGTAATTATTATTATTTTGTCTTTTTGCCTTATCTAGGGCTGCACCTGCGGCACATGGAGGTTCCCAGGCTAGGGGTCTAACAGGAGCTGTAGCTGCCAGCCTTCGCCACAGCCACAGCAACGCGGGATCTGAGCCGCGTCTGCAACCTACACCACAGCTCACGGCAACGCCGGATCCTTAACCCACTGAGCAAGGCCAGGGATCGAACCTGCAACCTCATGGTTCTTAGTCGGATTCGTTAACCACTGAGCCACGAAGGGAACTTCAATCTGTAATTATTTTTATAGACATCTAAAATGTCACCACATAAAGAAACAGGGCCATCTTAAGGTAGACAAGTCGTCAAGACAGACCCCTAAGTGATCAGCACTTAAATCTGACAAGATTATCCTCCACACCCTATAAACAGAAGCACCCTGAGGACTGCACCCTGACTCGGCCAACCTCAGGCCTGTAGCCGGCCTTGCCCTGACAGCTCTGTCACTTAGAAGGCCCCCCCTAACTTGCAGAGGTGACGCAAATCTCAGATCTGTTTCCTTTTTTGCCAGATCCACACACCAGTGACCTGGGAGCCAGGATATGAAGCAAAGTCCCAAAGGAAAAAGAAGAGAGACGACCCCCTGAGACTTCACCAGTAGGTGATGCTATTTAATAGGACACAGCCTTTTCTCCAGGTTCTGAAGACATACTGGACTTCACTGACTCTAAGATGCGGTTGATTGTAAAATACATACTATTTTATGTTTTGTTAAGAAAAAAAAAAGCGGGCAGCCAATTAAACTGGTTTAACTTCAACAGCAAGATGCATCTTGACTTCTGGGATGTTAGAGTTTGAAAAGATACATTAGAAATTATCAATTATGGTAATAATTATCTATCCTAAGGAGTTCAGTGCTTTAAACTGTCAGTGCAGAGAAGGTACTCAGAGAAAAGTGCCCGTGACCTTGCAGACCCTGGGGGTCATGGCTGCAAAGAGGTCATGGTCTTCGAGTGACTGGACGCCCCTCGTGAACCTGCTCAGCACAAGCCGGACATTGCTGTGTTCCAGGCACGGCTCTGAGAGCAGGACACATCCAGGTAGCAAGACCTGTGCTCGCAGGGAGCTCCCCTTCTACTGGCGCAAACACACAGTCAACAAATGGAAACAGAATTTCGGGCAAGTGCTGGGAAGAAAACCAGTGTCTGGTGACGAGGGACAGGGCTGGGAGGTGGCTGTTGGTAGAAAGATGGGGAAAGGCATCTATGAAGGTGGACCTGAGGCCTGGGCGAGGACAGCCAAGCAGGACGACGTCCGCGGGAAGGGGCTGAGGCCCTGGTCAAGGTCACAGCCCCAGGACAAATGAGATTGGGTGTGGAGCCCAAGAGGAAATGCTAACAGACAAGGTCAGAGGCAGGCGGGTCAAGAAGGAACCTTGTGTTCCCTGGCTCAGCCCCCACACGCCCAGATCCCCACAGCTGTCGGTCCATTTGTTTCCTGCCAGTGGCCAAGCCCATGGAGGTCAGCTGGCCACCTCCCTTTCTCTACCATTAGCGTGACATCTGCCAAACCAGGGGCGGGGAGCAGGTCACGGAGGAAAAGCTACCCGCTTTGGTGGGTGAGTGGGGGTCGCGTCCCAGGATGTGGCCCCCTGAGCAGAGTGCGACCAGGACGCAAGCCCAGCCCCCGGTCCCTGCGCGTGGCCTGCATCCTGTGTGAGCCGTGGTCCTGCTGCATCAGGGAGACCTTCTGTCAGGCCTGCTGATCAAGAGTCTCATGCAGGCAACTTTGTTTTAAAAAGATATTTAAAAGCCAGTCAAGAATGCAAGCCAGGCATCTCCTAGAACTTAAACACTGAACCTCTCTTAAAGAAATTACCAAATATTAGCCCAGTTATTTCAAAAAGTTTTGTTATGATGGAGTGCCTCCGGATGCAGCGTGGTACCCGTGACTTCCCACAGGTAAGGCGGGGCCAGGCCCGAGGCCACTGCAGTTCCCTCGCCGTGCTGATGGAGATGCCTTCCCTTCAGAAACCGGAGTCTGCCTCCCCGGCACCCCGGGCACCGTGCGCTCGGCTCGCGGTCTGTCACGTACTTCAGTGGATTTTCCTTGTAAACCCAGGCTCCTCCACCCACACGCGACACCATGCTTCACTCTGCTCGCTCGTCTCCTGTGCCCTTCCTCCTGAGCCAGGCCTCTCCCCGCCACATCTGTGCGCTACAAGAAGCTTTCCGATAAACTCAGGACGTGTCTGTCTGGGCAGCTGCTGGGGGCCGGGGAGCTGCGCCAGCATCTGGGCCCATCTCTCACAGAGTTGCCCCCTCTCAGTAACCACGCGGATGCCGTCTGCCTTCTGGATGGTGCCCGGGCAGAGCCCCCGACGGAGCCCAGGAACGGCCGCAGACCCGGCTCCCTTATCAGTTTCCAGTGGTTACTGCTCCCTGGACCCTGCCCACGGGTCCCCTGGCCGCCAACATCCACGCATTCAAGGTGCACAAACACGGACGGAATCCAGCTCTGGCCTCCAGACAAAATCGGAGTTCCCATAAATCTCAGGTTAGACATGGATGGTGGGCTCTAAAAATACACTTATGCTCGAAATATACAGCCTAATGACCCGAAAAAGGCGCTGAACGGAAGTTTTAAAAAACATTACTTCTGAAAGTTCATTGATTTTACTTTTTTATCAAGCAGATATAAGAATATTACCACCAGGGACATCAGGGTTCCTCCTTAATCTGTATTCACACCAGTGATACTGACCCCTGATTTTAAGGGTGATGTTAACAACCATCATAATTTAAGCTGAATTCGGAAAATGCTTTTGCTGTTTTTTATTTTGTCCATCAAAAAAATCGAAGGGCATTTTGATTTTGTCTTTTTTTTTTTTTTTTAAAGGGCTGCACTCGCGGCATATGAAAGTTCCCAGGCTAGGGATCAAATCAGAGCTGCAGCTGTCGGCCTACACCACAGCCACAGCAACACTGGATCCTTAACCCACTGAGTGGAGCCAGGGATCGAACTTGCATCCTCATGGATCCTAGTCAGGTTCGTTACCAGTGAACCACAATGGGAACTAATTTTGTCTTCTAAAATGAAATATGAAAACATGTTTAAAGCGTGTTTTTAAACACCATGATAACATAAAGAGCTTTAAAACAGTTGTGCTTAAAACTGATCCTGCCTCGTTCAAAGTTAATTCCATTTGACTTAAGTTTGTTCACGTACCATCTATTTCCTGTTTCCCATGAAAAGTTTGTGTTAATGACATTTAGGTCTTGTTTGTGAAAGAATACAGATTCACTCTATTTTCTTCCTTTCCTTCTTTTTTATGGCCATACCTCCAGCATATGGAAGCTCCTGGGCTAGGGCTCAAATCAGAGCTGCAGCTGTAGCCTACACCACGGCCACAGCCACATCGGATCTGAGTCGTGTCTGCAACCTACGCTGCAGCTCACGGCGATGCTAGATCCTTAACCCGCTGAGCGAGGCCAGGGATTGAATCTGCGTCCTCACTACACTGGGTTCTTAACCCACAGAGCCACAGTGGGAACTCCTAGGTTCACTCTATTTATGAATCTGGAGACTTGCAGATGGGTCTGAATGCCGTTTCAGAATCAGCCCATTCTTTGACGGAATAAGCCTTTACACTCAGACATCCCCTCTCATCGTCTCCAAACTCACAACACGTTATCTTAGGGCACTTTTCGCGCTGTCTATCCAGCCGCACACTTTTAATCATGGGGACACAGAAGCCTTACACGTCTCTCTGCTTCTTTCATTGTTTTACAAACTGAAAAAAAAAATAAAATGAAAGGGAGAGATCACAGATTACTGCCTCTGTGCCACGCATGACGTCTGGCTCTTCAGCACTGCCTAATTCCATCTGGGGCTTATTCAGCCCTATGGGCTGGTTTTCAAACTGCCACAGCAAGCATGAGCAAGATTTAAAGGAAAAAACTAACACGTATTTAAAACTAATTACAAAGCAGAAAATATTCGACGCATTTTCCTCTTGGCCTGGTCACACCCAGGGGATGGTCTTGTTTCCAGAGACACATATACTCTTGTTCTCATCTGACCAAAGAGGAACTCGGTCTGGAGATGAAGCGGTTATCTCAAGACTCAGCAACATGACGGCGGCGGCTGATTTTTCTGAGACCAACGCTAATTCCATCTCCTCCACAGCACCTAAGGCTGTCCTAACGAAGCTAAGACCTAGCTGATCACATGCCTCAAACACCCTCCTGCTTCAGACACCAAACAGAAGGAAAACCCATGCCTTGGGGGCTTCTATTCTAGCTGGAAGGGACTGAGAACAACTTACAAGACTATACACACACACAAACACACACACACACATATTTATAAGATGAACAAGGTATTTTAGACACAGGTGACAATTAGAGTCTATATAAAACTACTAATAAGATGATTTATATGTAATTATATATCTTGCATGAAATATTATCACTAAACTCAGGTGATTAATGGGCAGCTATCCTATATTAACTAACACGTGGGAGTAAAAATGTCCTTTTCTACACAGATTCAGCATCAGAACCTTCCGCCCCACCTCTCCGCGCCCTAAATCTCCTGACCATCCCGACTCTGACACCAGTGTCTTGAGAGTCAGCCACAGCAAGACAGGCTTGGTTTTATTCGGTTTACACACCATCGGGCTGGACTAACATCGCAGCCCACGAGGGATGGGACCATAACTCAGGACTCCCGGCTCCACGAGACGTCGTCCTTCACAAAATCAGCTTCAGGTCAGGTTCCATCAAGCACACCTGCAGAGATGGTTCACGTCAATCTTCCATGTGACATACCCAAGGGCAGAGCTCCGAGGTGACACTTTCCACACTGGAACCCACTCAGAGCTCAGGATGGATACACTGTCCCCCACAGGTGGCAGCTCAGTCTCTCATGTTCAGGGCTGCAGGTCCTCGGCTGAACCTGAGAACTCGAGTGGTTTCAGGCATATTTCTCATATCTCCCTGTCAATCAATTGCAGGGAATGTGAAATTGACTATATAAGATGGAGAATCCTGATACATTTTTTAATGTGTGTTTTCCTTTTCCTCTTTTTTTTTTTCCTGTATTTTTAGGGCTGCACCTGGGGCATATGGAATTTCCCAGTCTAGAGGTCAAACTGGAGTTGCAGCAGCTGGCCTCCACCGCAGCCACAGCAATACCAGATCTGAGTCACGTCTGCAACCTATACCACAGCTCACGGTAACGCCATGTCCTTAACCCACTGAGCAAGGCCAGGGATCAAACCCACATCCTCACGGATACTAGTTGGGGTCACTACTGCTGAGCCACGACAGGAACTCCAAGAATCCTGATACATTTATCAGGGGCAGTCTACTTTTAACGCTTTGTCTAGTTTATCACTTCTGTAAAATTAAGTAAGAGGGACAACACCCTAAAAGAGCCCAAGAAACTTGCTTTAACAAGCGAAGAGCGCCTCTGCCCAGCTTAGGCAGCTGAGCAGTGGCTGCAGTGACCAGAAGAACCACTGAAGACTTGATGTCAGCCTGTCATGTTGACATCACGTGCTGACTCCTGTCGTCCTCACCCCCGTCCAGATCGAATGCACTGGGAGAAGAACTGACTTAAGGTTCTGAGGTCTTGAGGAGTGGCACCAAACATACTGCAAGCTGACGGTATAACCTTAGACAACACCTTAGTGCCTTTGCCTGTCGCCTCCCTCCTTTGGAGAATGAGCACAGCACCCAATCCTGTTCATCTGAGGATGTTTGGAGAATGCTGGGAAAACATGCAAATGCAAAGGATGTGAGAGGTCACAAGGAATTTTCCGCCTAATCACAGTATTTGATTTTTGCAACATGCTTTTAGTCTGAGTTTCACACATCATATCTTAATGCAACTAGGATAACCTTGTTATCTGCGGCACTTGGGGTAAAACCACAGACACCAGGGAGCTGAATGGGGTGCCCCGAAAGCCCATCAGGAGTCTACAGGTCACCAGTCAGAAAAAGTCCTAGTGCATGGTGACAAGTCCTCACACACACTTATTCCCACGCATCTTTCAACGGGTCTACATATCAGACTCCAGAGATTCAACAGAATCCTAGTCAAAACCCTAACAAGTGACTCTGTGAATACTGACAAGCTGGTTCTGAGGACCCCAACACAACACTGACGGAGAAGAGCAAAGTCAAAGAATGGACACGACTCAACCTCAAGACTTTCTAGAAAGCTACAATAATCAAAGCAGCATGGTGTTGGTGAGAGGACATAAAGAGCACAGAGAGACCCCCGAATAGGTCCACACAAATCTAGCCAGCCATCACTGACGAAGGCTCAAAGGCAACTCAATGGAGAAAGGATTGTCTTTTCAATAGATGGTGTTGGAATAACAGTATCCATTCCAGAAAATGAGTCTAGAGACAGACCTTTACACAGAAATTACTTCAAAAGGGGTTAACAGACCTAATGTAAAACACGAAACTGTAAAACTCCTAGAGGATAACAAAAAAATCTGGATGGCTTTGTGTATATGATGACTTCTTTAGATACGACACCAAGGGCTTGAGCCACAAAAACAATCATTAGTAAACTGTACTTTATGATAATTTAAAAAATGTCTGCTCTAAGAGACATCATAAAGAGAACGAGAATACACGCCACAAACTGGGACAAAGTATCTGCAGCCTCTCTGATGAAATTTAATCCAGCAGTATAAACAGTACGACACGGCATGATCTAAGAAACGTAAGGTTGGTTTACTATTTTAACATCCATCAGTGTGATTTACCATATCAATAAAAATTTTAAATATGCACATTACAAAAGTAAAAACAAAAGTCATATGATTGTTTCAGTAGATGCAAAAACACTGGCTGAAATTTTAATACCTGTTCATGACATCAGCTCTTCAATAAACTAGGAACAGGATGAAGTCTCTTCAACCTGATAAAACACACCTGGGAAAAACCCACCTCTGACATTATACTTAATGGTGAAAATACTGAATGGTTCCCCCTAAAGTGGAGAGCGAGGAACAGTATATGCTCCTACCACCCCCATCCAGCACTGCGCAGGAGGATCTAGCCAACGCAGCAGGCAAGTGAAAGAAGCAGAGGAAATTATGTTGGGGAAGTAAGAGGTCAACTGCCTATACGCAGAGATGACAGGATTGTGTCCTTGGTAGAAAATACTAAGGAATCTATAAACAAACCACGAGAATTAATGAGTGAGTTTATTCTGCACCCTGCAACACATTGATTGTATTTCTAAGTACCAGCACCAAAAATTAGAAAATGAAATAAAAATAAATTCTCTTACAATAATACAAAGAATGTAAAGTTATTAGAAACAAATTTAACAAAGATATGCAAGGCTTCTAAACTGAAAGCTGCAAAGCATCACGGTGAAAAAACTAAAGGGCCAAGTAAATAAAGAGATATTACAGAAGACTCAAAAATTATCAGGATGCTACTTATTGCCTATTCAACCTATGTATTCAACACAATTCCAATCAAAATCTCTGCAGACTTTCTTTAGAATTTGATAGGATGATTTTAAAATTTATATAGAAATGCAAATAATGCATAATAGCCAAAACAATACTGATAAAGAACAAAGGACTTATAGAGTTCCCGTCGTGGTGGGGCGGTTAACAAATCCGACTAGGAACCATAAGGTTGCAGGTTCGATCCCTGGCCTCACTCAGTGGGTTAAGGATACGGCGTTGCCATGAGCTGTGGTGTAGGTTGCAGACGTGGCTTGGATCTAGCGTTGCTGTGGCCCTGTTGTAGGCCGGTGGCTACAGCTCCAATTAGATCCCTAGTCTGGGAACCTCGATATGCCGCGGGTGAGGCCCTAAAAAGCAAAAAAAAAAAAAAAAAGAACAAAGGACTTATATCATCTGATTTCAAGACCTACTACAAAGCTACCCTCATCAGTCTGGCACTGCATTTAGGATCAATGTCTAGTTCACTGGTGCCAGAT
>PVHT020004944.1:43426669-43498281 GCA_004024745.2 Catagonus wagneri | reverse complement strand
GTCTAATCGGAGCTGTGGCCACTGGCCTGCGCCGCAGCCACAGCAACGCGGGATCCGAGCCGCGTCTGCAACCTACACCACAGCTCACGGCAACGCCGGATCGTTAACCCACTGAGCAAGGGCAGGGATCGAACCCGCAACCTCATGGTTCCTAGTCGGATTCGTTAACCGCTGCGCCACAACGGGAACTCCTAAAATTGTAACTTCTTTAGAAAAAAAAATAGGAGAATTTCTTTGTGACCAACAGATAGTTCTTAAACACAACTTAGAAATCACTAAACAAAGAAATAAGGGTGATAAATTGGAGTACATTAAAATGTACAGCTTCTGCTAGAGACTCTCTGACTAAGTGAAGTCAGGGAGAAAAAGACAAACACTGTATGATGTCACTTACATGTGGAATCTAAAATATGGCACAGATGAACCTGCCTACAGAACAGAAACAGACTCACAGGCATGGAGAGCAGGCTCGTGGTTGCCGAGGGGGAGGGGGACGGACCAGGAGTTCAGGGTTAACAGATGCAAACTGTTACATTTAGAATGGATAAGCAGTGGGGTCCTACTGCATAGCACAGGGACCTATGTCCAATCACTTGTGATGGAACATGATGGAAGATAATATGAGAAAGAGAGTGTGTATAGATGTGTGACTGGGTCACTTTGCTGTACAGCAGAAATTGATAGAACCATGTAAATCAACTACAATAAAAAATTAAAAATGAGAGGCAAAAATACAACCTATGGGTTGATTAGGAATTGGAAATATGGGCACGAGCTCATGGTTTGTGACAGAAGAAAGACAACTGATAATAGACATATGGATGATAGTGATAATAGGTGAAAGATGACAGAGGATGATGACAGATAATTACCTAGACGGATAATAGATGATAGGTAGGTAGGTAGATAGATAAATAGACAGAAAGATAAACAGATATAAACTTTAATGTATTTCCCAGCCCTGCTGAGGATTGGGAGCCATGGCTCACTAAAATAAATGACTATAGCGTAGGCCAATACCTTATTTACAGTTAATATTCTACCAAAAAAGGAACCAGCGTACCTTGGAGAAGAGGCTGACATCAATGCTGGGATAGAAAAAGTATAAAATGGTTCTGTAAGCTCCTGTGTTAAAAACGTGGTGTCAAAGTATGATGGAAACATCAAAAAGACACATGAATCAGCTTGAGGTCAAATGCAGAAGAATTTGGGCATCAATATAAATAATAATTCTAATGGATTAAAATGCTCAGAATAAAATAAAAGAATATTGGCCCAAACCTATATGAATAAATTACTAAATAAACAATAAAAGAGAAAGGGAGTCTTTCTTAAAATAGGATGCTAACAAATAAACACAGAAGCAACTATGAAGGCAGAAAAAATCATTAATATGCTAAATATAGTGGATAAAATTTGATGTGATGTGAATATGGTATTCAAAGGGTTTGGTCTCAAAGTATCTCCCCATAAATTACATATCAATTAAAAAGGAAAAACAGTAACTTTACGGTAGAGACACCTTGCTGACAATACCTTAATCGACTTAACCAAAATTAACATCTGCCACATTGGTACAAACTGACATTACCTGTTTCTCAGTTGACATACTAAGGAAAACAAGCATCATTTCTGTGGCGTTCTTACCAAAAGAGCCAAAAAAGACATATTTTGGTCAAGGTCAAGGTCAAGACAGAAAATAAATTAACTCAGGAACTATCCCAGGTAAATGATAAGGTACCTCAATGCAATGTCTAACCCCTGGATAAGATCCTGGAACAGGAACAAAATGGTTATGAAGGGTATTAGGCAGTGTGTGAAATTTGGGCATGGATCACCATTTAAATGTCCTGATCTTTATCACTGTAATTTGCTTATGTAAGTACTTGTCTTTGTTCTTAGGAAATGTGCACTAAAAAAAACTTAGTGATAGAAGGGCACAATGTCTTCAGCTTACTCCATAATGGTTCAAGAAAAGTAAATGTTAGCTCCATATTGTATTTTCTCTCTATAGACTGTATCTTTTGCAGAGAAAGTGATAAGTGGGTCACTACTCTTAACATTTTTCCGCTTTGGAAATTATGTTAAATAAAAGGCTGCATAAAAGAATGCACAACAAAAGAGGGACAATGCATACATCATATCTGTCTGATTTGACAACTTCCCTCAAATTTGCATAGGTAAGGAAGTTGTGAATTATTCGAAGTAATAGTGATAGGCGGTGGGGGTGCTGGGTAGAAACAGCAGGAACTGTTTACTGAGCTAGACAATACTGGGGACAGCATTTAAAAATCCTTACACAGAAGTGGCTTAATGTGGAAGATCACAGCTTACTCATTTAAAAAGGGCAAGCCATCTATTGCACAAAATTTTCTTCATGGTAAAATTGTTTTTAAGTACCCTACATTACATATTTTCATAGAGTTCTCTGAGCCCCAGAACTGCTATATGGCTGTTAAAAACAGGAAAGAACTTGTGTCTTTCTGTGTTGGTTAAAATGACTGGCAATAGCAATGTTAAAATTGTCATTTTGTTTCAATTTTCCATCCAAGAAACCCCTTTATCTTCACCCCATGGCTACAAATGCCTTTGTGGGCTCAGAAGAAAATGTGTCAAGAATTCACACTCATACAACTAGAATGAACTCTTTTGGCTTCTATCTTTCCCCCTATCATATGAAATTCCTATCATAAGTCAGTTACTTGAATCCCACCCTGAGTAACAGGATGCGCCTGGCACCCAAAGACCATGAGGTCCCAAACCATCAAATCTGATACGGACAGAGTTAGGAAAATCCACGGCTGTGAGCGTGTGTCTTGGGGCTGAGCCAAGTGTGGAGGAAGGCCAGCCTACAGCTCCATCAACGCTAGTTACACTCAGCAGGATGGGAAAACAGCGTTCTAGGAGCATCAGTGTAGCAGGAGGCGCCATGTGACTGCAGATACATTCTTGCTTTTTTTTTACTTTGTAAAACACATAATCGCAAAAGGGAAACAATGGAGAAATAACTACGGCATAGATATTTCACCAGTTTTTCATAAAAAGTCAGGGAAACACATATGACAACACCCTCTCTTCCTTACAGACACAAGGATTCGTGAGGCCAAGGGCACCAGGGACGCTTCCGTCATTGTGGACAGAGCTGGGGTTCGAAACACGGTGCTATTCCAGACCAAAGGCTTTGCCACGGCGCATCCTTCGAGAGGCACAGTGATGCCCTAACTCTCCCGTGGGAAGACGCGAGGAAGGAAACGTGTTTCCATGTCCTGGCTGCTGTGGCTGGGTCACTCGGCCGTAAAGCAGTGACACAACACTGTCAATCGACTACACTCGAATTAAGAAGAAAGAAGAGGAACGTGCGTGGATGCAGCTTCTCCCCTTCTTTCCTTCCATCCCGTCGACCTGCCGTTATCCTGAGCTGGAGAAAACAGAGAGGCGGTCCTGAGGGAGGCAGAGAAGTTCGTACAGCCCTGAGGACAGCTGGGGTCCGGGCGCGGACTGGGCACGGGTGTCCCCGGCCTTGTGCACCCTGCAGAATGTCCCAGTCCATGAACGTTTCAACCTCCAGTGCTTCCAGCTGTCAGGTCCTGCTCTAAATGGTAGGGACGGAATGAAACGCAGTTCTTTAGCTTGACAAGTAAAGCTCTGAATGAAAAAGAACGTTTGAGATTTCAGAGCGGGGTGAGGAGTGGCAGGTATCCATTCAGAGCTAAAAGGAAGGAGAATACAGCTGTTCTGGTCTACGCGGGTTCAACTAGTAAAACCCACATGGAAGAGAGGCGTGAAGCCATCCTAGGATTACGCCAGCTTCTCTGCAGTGACGCTAGCCACTGTTTGCGAGCCACCTGCTGGGAACTGGCCACAGAACTGGGGGTTCTGCCCATTTCCTCACCTCAGTCAGTGCTCTGAACAATCCCATGACTTAAATTTTATTAATTGCATTTCATGGAGGAAGATGAGGCCGACAAATCAACCTGGCTAGATCCCAGCTAAGGTTTAAACCTAGGCTGTCAAACACCAAAGTTTTTGCTCCCACCGCAAGGCTGTGTTGGCTAGAAATGGTTACCAAACTACCGGGGAGGCCTTCAAACCCTGTCACATGACTATCGTGTAGGGGACAAAAGTCCATCCTTCCCAGTTTCACCCACGGAGTGAAAACTGTATGAACAGAAAGAGGATTATAGCCCTGCAGCACAGGAAAGAAGACCCAGAAAGAGAAAGGGCAATGTTTACCCAGAGCCGCTCAAAGAGGACACCCGGTACCCCTAGCACATGAAGAGGCGTCCTCCCTTACAGAATAAGAAGAGCTCACGTGGCATCAGCACAGCGGGTCAAACAGCTCTCCAACGGATGGGTGTCACCTTCCTTCCGGTTACCTAATCAGCAGGAAATGTACCCAACTACCCAGAAACACTCCAGAGCATATGCCATGACATGTAATGCAAATCGATTACACAACCAGGAATAGTGCAGTTTTTGAAAAGAAAAGAAAAACTCAAATGAATGAGCAAAATATATTAAATCATACATAAAAAATGTAATTCTTAAAAAAAAAAAGTGAATTTCAAGCCATGCTGTAGACAGAGCCACCTTAGATGGAAACAAAAACACTTCCTTTGTCTTGCTCACTTCATCAGCCACCTTAGATGGAAACAAAAACGCTTCCTTTGTCTTGCTCACTTCATCAGCTTTGGGATGTGTCCCATGCGCATCAGAAATTTCTGAGAATGCTTTTAACATTTGCCACACATAAACTTTTAAATAATTTTGCACACTGTAATGATGCTGTTCAAATGTTCATTAATAGGAGATCAATATGAGACTGGAAAAACAGAGCCCCAAATCAAGGATTAAAGGTTAGATAAATCAATTTTAAAAGGACCAAACATTTTTCATTTAATGTTAGAGATTATGTTCTGAAAATAAAAAGCAGCATAAAGGAAGCACGGCTTCGTGCTGGCAAAAATCACTCTGTATCAGGCAGGGATAATGAAAAATATGGGTGACATGGCTACAAAATAAATGCCCTAGCAACGTGCCTCTACGCTTCAACTTTAGGAGATGTTTAAGCTCTGAAAAACCACACCACCTGCCTTACATTTCTTTCTTTATGAAAATTACTCTTGAATTATTCAGGCTTTGAATTGCTCTAGGTTTTGAGGAACAATTCCTTCTATAAAAATGGGCTCATTAGATTGGATGCAGAGAGGTGAACAATCTTTCCAGGCATAAGAAACGATGATGTCCTTTAGACATTAATGTACTTGGGCCTGATTTATATGCTTCCTAGTGATGCCTCATCAACACGTAGAAAATAAAAGGGCACATGATTAAGAAATGCCACCTTGGAGGGCTCTCAGCTGGAGGTCACCCGAAGTGCCGCATGCCACTTTCTCTTTGAGACAGAGATCTAGGTCCAAAGAGCCAGTGTTCCCACCTTAACGGCAAAGGTAAAGGAAATTCCCTTTCGAATTGAGTTTCCTTCTTAATCGCCATCAAGACTATGTGATCACAAAGCAAGACACTTTTTTTTTTTTTTACTTTTTAGGGGCATATGGAGGTCCGTTCAGAGCTGCAGCTCTACACCACAGCCACAGCAACGCCAGATCCGAGCCAAGTCTGTGACCTACACCACAGCTCACAGCAACACCAGATCCTTAACCCACTGAGTGAGGCTTGAGTATTTATTTTTGAATAAAACACCAATTAATGCACTAGAAATAAGTAACATATTTTATCTTGGTCATTTTAAAAAGCAACAAAAAAGAAAAAAGCAATGAATACATAATAACAGATTATCTGATGACCATATGAAATTGTTTCAATTGTAAGGTCTCTTTTAGCATAAAGAACAAAAAGGAGAAAGCATATTTGTCCAAAAACACATTATGTAAGTTCCACTGTTTCCAGAAATGACAGCCTATCTGGTGGAAAATGTTAGCCACTTACTACATATCATATTCATAATTAAATTCTAGGTGATTGAAGTTTAAAATATAAAAAGTTTCCAAAGGTCTGGAAATGTTAAGAAAGGATTTGGAAGACTAAAGGGTTAAGTAGAATATTTTTAATTTAATTTTATTTTATTTTATTTTTGTCTTTGGCTTTTTAGGGCCGCACCCACGGCATATGGAGGTTCCCAGCCTAGGGGTCTAATCAGAGCTACAGCTGCCAGCCTATACCAGAGCTCATGGTAACACTGGATCCCTAACCCACTGAGCGAGGCCAGGGCTCGAACCTGCAAACTCATGGTTCCTAGTCGGTTGTGTTTCCACTGTGCCACGATGGGAACTCCATGTAGAGTACTTTCTACAACAATGGAACAGAGCATGCTGAAGCAGGACGTAATCAAACTTTTTTACTGAGGTGTAAGTGACATAAACAATCTATTAGTTTCAGGGGCATAACATAATGATTTGACATTTCCACACGTGGTGAGGTGATCACAGTAAGTCTCGTTAACGTCCATCCCCATTCATGGTTAATTTTTCTTCTTGTGATAAGAACTTTTAAGATCTGCTCTCTTAGCAATTTTCAAATAAATAGAATATTATGAACCAAGGTTACCATGGGTGCATTACATCCCCATGGCTTCATTTTATTACTGGAAGTTTGTACCTTTTGACCCCCCCCTCCACCTACTTCACCCACTCCCTAACCTTTCCTCTGGCAACCACCAACCAATGTGTTCTCTTCTGTTCCCTGCATCTACAGCTGTTTCTTTTTCCTGTTCAAATATGTGATATCATGTGGTATGTGTCTTTATTTGACATATTGCGTTTAGCATAATGCTCTCGAGGTCCATCCATGGGATCAAAAATGACAAGACTTTTGTGTGTTTTCTTTTTTATGGCTGAGTAGTATTCCACTGTATAAATATACCACCTTGTCTTTATCCATTTATCCATCAGTGGACTTTGGTTGTTACCACAACTTGGCTACTGTAAATAATGTTGAATTTGAATTTGAGGGCACATATATCTTTTTGAGTTAGTATTTTCTTTTCCTTCAGAAAAATACACATGAGTGGAATTGCTGGATGCGCATGTGGTGGTTCCATTTCTAAATTTCTGAGAAACTTCCACAGTGCTTTCTACAGTGGCTGCACCAATTACATTCTCAGTAACAGAGTACAAAGGTTCCCTTTTCTCTACATTCTCGCCAACACTTGTTATTTCCTGTCTTTTTAATAACAGCCTTTCTAACACATGTGAGGTCACATCTCACTGTGGTTTTCATCTGCATTTCCTTGTGACTGAACATCTTTCCACGTGCATGCTGGCCATTTGTATGTCCTCTCTGGAAAAATATCTATGCAGACCCTCTACCCATTCTGGATTGGAGTGTCTGGGTTTTTTGCTACTGAGATATATGAGTTCCTTACTATAGATTCTGAACATGAACTTCTAATGAGACATATAATTTGCAAATATCTTCTCCATTATGGTAGGTTGTCATTTCATTTTGCTGATGGTTTCCTTTGCTGTCCAGAAGCTTTTTAGTTTGAAGTAGCCCCACTTGTTTATTTCTGCTTTTGTTGCCCTTGTTCTTAGTGTCAAATACAAATATATATATATATATATATATATATATATATATATATATATATATATATATTACTACGCCCTACATCAGGGAACTTATCACCTGTATTTTCTTTGAAGAGTTTTACAGTTTCAGGCCTTTGGTAAAAGTCTTTGTATGCACCTGTGGCATACAAAAATTATTGGGCCAGGGATCAAACCTGAGCCACAGCAGTGACAATGCCAGGACCTTACCCTGCTGAGCCACTAGGGAACTCTCAAGTTAAAGTCTTTAATTCATTCTGAGCTAATTGTTTGTAAGGTGTAAGATACTGTCCAGTTCATTCTTCTGCATGTGGCCGTCCAGTTCCCAGCACCATTTATGGAAAAGACTGTCCTTTCCCCTACTGTATATTCTTGGCTCCTTTGTCATAGATTAATTAGACATACAGGCATAGGTTTTTTCCTGGGCTCTCCATTCTGCTCTAGAATCTCAGAGGCTGCAGTCCGCCTGGGTTAAGAAAATCAGGGAGGTCAATGCCACCAGCGCAGGGCAGGTAAGCAGCTGTTGGGAGAAGAGGTCACACCGTGCTGGGCACCGCTGGCCAGGGTGAGAACTTATGTTTTACCTGGACTGAGACATCAAGGCCGTAGGAGCCACATTATGAGCAGAGAAGGGACAGGGTTGGGCTTCAGTTTTAAGAGAATTTTTCTGGCTGTTACATGAAGACAAGATGACCAGGGCCTAATGGCAGAAGCAAAGACACTCGATCATCGCAACTCCTCTCCGTGGCCGCCCACGCTGCTCTGCGAATGCACTGTCTCCCTCCACGCACGGCATCCATCCCGTAAGCTGGATCCAGTGTGCCAGGCATCAGGCCACACACCAGCCCATACGGACATCAGGTGACTGGTCCTGCTGTCTAGGACCTACGATGTAATGGAAGACACCAAGAGAAAACCCCGTAACACCAACCACAGGTGCTAAAACAGAGGGCTGTACCAAATACTATTAGAGGAACAATAATGAATTCTATTTCTATCCTAGTAACCTCTGTTATCACTCCCTTGGGATAAAGAAGAAAACGAGGGACATGCACATGATCTGCTAGCAAGAAGAGGGAAGAGAGGGTTCCAGCCAGTCTCACCGCCCGCCCCCCGCCACACACACACACAGAGTGAAGCCACACAGACTTTATCTGAATAGGTCTGTCTACACCTGACAGTTAACACCTAAGGAAACACAGCACAGAAGTGATGGAAGCAATACGGAGACATGAGGGAAAGAGAGCACACAGCGAAGGCCTTGAGGTGTACCTGCAGGGACCAGCGCAAGGGGCAGGAAACGATTTATGTTATAAAAGATCCCAAGAGACTTCCACAAAATAAGAGCAAGACTCGTGGAAAGTACAGGCTGATACAAATAGACAACGGGCAGGTTTTTCCTAAATTATAATCTATCAGCTTAAACGAGGAGAAGCATCTTCCTGAGACTTCGCTGAGCCCCAGTCACTGTGGGTCAACCAAGGGCTCCACCGCGACCTGAGACCACGGCACACAGGTGAGGCCGGCCCCCCGCA
This sequence comes from Catagonus wagneri, assembly GCA_004024745.2. Classification (NCBI taxonomy): domain Eukaryota; kingdom Metazoa; phylum Chordata; class Mammalia; order Artiodactyla; family Tayassuidae; genus Catagonus; species Catagonus wagneri. The sequence goes on along the minus strand of PVHT020004944.1, from coordinate 43,489,178 downwards.
GAGCCAACCCAGACGTGTTTACAACACGGGATGTTGAAAATAAACAGCGGGACAGAGACACGCCAAGTAACGGCTCTAAAAACGAAAACCGGCTTAGAGAAATGCGTATCTGACGAAACTGAACACAGGGTCCAAGCATCAAGTGTGACAACGGCAGATACTTCATACTGACAGGTGCCTTCGTCAAGAAGTCAAAAAAACTTAAGGACTGGACAGCATCACGTTGAAATACGCAAAGGAAATATTTTCAAAAACTACAAAGAGAAACTGGAAGAACCAGAACTAAGAAGGAAGGAAAAAAATCTGTCTGAGAAGATGGCAAGTCGCACTAAAAAAAATTAACAATATAAAGAGTTTGGAAATCACAAACGTCTAGCTTGGTAGGACAGGTATATTGTGTACCAAACAAACTGAAACTACACATTGTTCCCAAACACCATGAAACAGTGGCAATAATCAGCCAGATGTTAGGTTACCAAAAAAAAAAATTCTTTTAGAAATTCCCAAAGCAGAAATTACACAGGCAAAGTCTGATTGCAGTGTCACAAAACTGGATAGTAAACAACCAAAGGTGAGCCCCAAAGAAACTCTGCACTCAGACATGTTAAATAACTCTTCTAAATAACTCAAGACAAAGAAAACTCAAAATTAAAGACTATTCAGAAATGAATGAGAATAGAACACCATAGATCAAAACACAGAATTTGGACAAAGCATTAATCAAGGAAAATCTGACTGCGAAGGCATTTTCAAGTACCGGAGAAAAATGGCAGTGTGTGAGCAAAGGAGTGAATTCAAGAGAGTAGAAAGGACAGCAGGACAAACCCACGGCAAGGTGCACCAGCCAGGGGAAGGCGCTGAGCCCAGAGCCAGACTCGGGGACCAGCTCCAGCTTCCTCCTCCCTCTGCCCAGTCCTCAATAAGGTACTTCACCTCTCTGTGCTTCGGGCTGCTCATCAGCAAACCAGGGTCCTCCTAGTTTTGTCAAAGACTGAGTGAGACAGGGTGGGGAAAATTCTTAGGAGAGCATCTGACACATGGTAAGCAAGCACCAAATAAATACAAGCTTACTTTAAGGGGAAGACAGCAATGCAAACAAGTCGGTCAGTCAAGGGCTCGTGTGCTAGTGGCAGAGGTGGAGACGAGAGTAGGTGATATTTTCTGCAAAAAATGCCCGCCACTGCCATCTTTTCCTTTTTTTTTTTTTTTGCTTTTTAGGGCCGCAACTGTGGCATATGGAGGTTCCCAGGCTAGGGGTCCAATTGGAGCTGTAGCTGCTGGCCTACAAAACAGCCCCAGCAACGTGGGATCCAAGCCATGGCTGTGACCTACACCACAGCTCATGGCAATGCCAGATCCTTAACCCACTAAGTGAGGCCAGGGATCGAGCCCGCAACCTTACGGTTTCTTGTCGGATTCGTTTCCGCTGCACCACAGCGGGAACTCCCACCACTGCAATCTTAGGTCTTCCACGTATGCTGCGGCAGAAGGCACGTTTTCGCTGGAACTGTCCACCTGCATCAGCAACGAAATCTGCGCAACACTAGGGAGACGTTAGTACTGAATCTCCACAAACCCTGAATCGGCAACAAACATCCACCTGCCAGCTCGTTTTATGGGAGCCGCAAAACCTTCATTACTAAACTTGAACAGGACGTTTCAAGAAAAAAAAAAAAATTAAGCTACCTCTTACACGAACATAGATGCAAAACTCTTAAACTGAATATTTGCAAACCAAATCCAGATCTATAGAAAGGGAGACTAGGAGTGATCCAGCTGAACATATTCCAGAAACACAAAGTTGGCTTTTACCACTGGAAAAAAAAAGGAATCAACCAATGTACTTCATAAAGGAGAAAATTAAATAGAAAATTCGAATCAAGTAAAGGAGAAAATTCATACGATTATCTCAATCTATGCAGAAAATATTTGAAAAAAATCAACTCTAGTCATTCAGCTACTAGAAGTAAAAGGGAGTTTCTTTAGTCTAAAAGAGCTTAACATGAAAACATTCTACAAAATGGTGAAATGCTGAACTCTTCTACTTAAGAACGGAAAGCATCTGGAAGCTGCCCCTCTGTCCGTGCACCATAGGATGGGAGGTCTTAGCCAGAGCAGGAAGACAAGAAGAAGAAATCAGGAACGCTGATTAGAAGTGCAGGAGTATGATTATCATTTTGCATAGGTAATACCACTATGTTCATAAAAACTGCAATTATCTACACGGAGCTTCCCGGTGGCTTAGTAAGGACCAGGTGTTGGCACGGCTGTGGCACAGGTACAAGCGCTGGCCCGTGAGCCTCCACGTGCCTCGGGTGCACTAAAAAAAAAAAAAATCTACAAATAAATATTAAATTAATACCTGAGTTCAGTAACATTATTTTATATAAGGCTGATATATAAAACTAAATTTCTTTGTATATATTCGTCAAAGCTGCTCTTGAGTGAAAACTTAGGTGCAAGGCACTGGGATAAAACCTTTATGTATAGTATGTGAATTAATCCTGGCAATTCCAGGACACGGGTACTGTGTTATCTTCATTTTTTTTTAACGGAGGGCCTGAAGCTTGCAGAAATTAAGTAATCTGACCCAGGTTTACACACTTATTGAGGGCGACCAGCTGAGACGTCGCTCAGTTCCCTAAACACACACTTCTCAGACCATCCAGAACCTCCACTTTGCCCTCAGCCACCTGCCCGCACCGTCCCGTCTCTTATCCTGTGAGGCTCAGATTCAAGCCTCCCTGACCTGCTGGGGTGTACGCGGTGCCTCCCTGCTGTGTGCCTGAAATTTTCTGTCTAAACCATCTGCGTGGAGTCTTATGCTCTAGTCATTTCAAAGTCCCTGTGAACTCTAAATCAGGATTTCACCACGTTCACAGTGGTTGCTTACTATCAGAAGATGGAAATAGATGGCTCTGGATGGTTTTTAATTTCCACAAACTTCTTGATAATTGAGGGACGCTTATAAGTTTATTTATTCTGGAGGAGGCTGCCTATGTAATTGTGTCCTAAAAAAGCTACCATTACGATGATACGATTCAACATCTGGAAATACAAAATAAAAGCATCTTTTCGGTATTCTACTCAGAGGAGAACAATAAACTGCTAGTCTCACAACAGCACGTCCCTTCCTCGGGCGGAGACATGCAGCCTTGTTTTTCCTGACCCAAACAGCCTCGCCTAATGTTACTGTAAGAAAGTTGCAGCCAAAGGGCCTTGCCTCAGCGGTCTTATGAAGAGCATTCTTCCACTTTAACAGACGCATTGTCTGCGGCACATTCTAGAACCATCTGGAGATTATGCAGGAGACACAATGATAAAGACTAAAACTTCATTACAGTTACTCCAGAGCCATAGTTGGACTAATGCGCCTTCGGTGAGGACAGGGCACACATCAAACCAGCCTTCGCAGGATGTGTTAGAGGGACAAAGAAAATTATTAAGGAGGAGAAGGATGGATTACAGGCACAATCTTTATAACTTCGGAGATTTATTTGGCAAAAACACAGGTTGGGAGGAAGATGGAGGGCATGAAAGGTGTGAAATTAAAGACACAGGCCGTAGTAAGTTTCTTTGGTGGGTATATTCACACTCACATCTGTTTTAACGCCACCGCCCCAGACAAGTTTTTGACAGCATGCTATAGGATGGTTTACTCAGAGCAGATGCAAAAAACAGTAAATTACTTTATCTGACTGTACCTATTGAGAAAAAAAAAAAAGAAAACAGTGCAGATTAAGACCCCACAGCGATGGGACATAACACCTAAAATCATGAGGTTTAGGGAGTTCCCGTCATGGCTCAGTGGTAACAAGCCCAACTAGTATCCACGAGGATGTGGGTTTGATCCTTGGCCTCGCTCAGTGGGTTCAGGATCCCACGTTGCTGTGGCTGTGGTGTAGGCTGGCAACTACAGCTCCAGTTCCACCCCTAGCCTGGGAACTTCCATAAGTCACAGGTGCAGCCCTAAAAATAAAATAAATAAATAAATAAATAAATAAATAAAATGAGGTTCAAATCGCTCTTGGGGTATGGGATATTTTTTTCTAAGAGCATTGAATATTCTATTAATTAAGACTGATTGGTTTGCAGATTAAAACCCAGCTTTAACTAATTTAAGAAAGTTCTTCTGGAGGCCAGGAGAGAAATGTATATGGGGCACAGATAACAAGCCTGGAGAACCAGAACACCACCAAGTCGACCTGTGTCTCCTCCCTGCTGCTCCCAGCATGCCGACCTCACGCCGTTCTTACTGCAGGATGGCTGTCTGCACAGAATAGCGCCCGATCAACACCCTGCGCTAAGGGAGTAAAAACACAGTTACTGAGCTTCTTAGTTTCTGCAATCCCCTGTGTGCTTATGTATGAGTCTTTTAACTTTCACTAAAGGATTTTTCATCTCACTTAGTAAATGCACAAGGTCTATTAGGAATTCGGAAAGGGCTCAACTAAGTAATCTTTTATAGGTGCTGAGGCTCAGATGAGTGACATAAACTCCCCGAAGAACCCGCAGCCACCTAGAGGCAGGACACACACTCCAAACACCGTCCTCTCGATTCCAAATCCTGAAAAGCGATAAGCAGAGCAAGGGTCCAGATCTTTAGAGACATAACTCTGGCAAAACTTCTGATGTTCAACCTCCACATGCCGAGTTCTTTACAACAGTGAAAGGCAGGAGGAGCAGTTCTTCTCTTCATCATCAGCAAGGTGGTATCTCCCCTGCTGCCGTCTGGTGTGTGGATTCGCTGCACAAATTCCTTCCCCTTCCGCACCACGTGGTGCTTCCGCTCTCCAGGCCTTCCTGCACAAACACCGGGAGAGCCGCGGCGGCCGGTGGGGGTGATCGCTAGGCCCACAGAACACAAACACCTGCCGCCACCATCGTTAAGGGGCCCTTAATGAAGACTGTCGCCTCTTGCTGTGGCGGAATCAGGAGGAATGTTCCAGCTGAATCCGTCTGGGAAGAATGTCAGTGGTAACGGGGACCATCGCATCCTCCACCTGGCAGAGCTGAGCATCTCGGCAAAGGACCACAGGCACCTGCACGGTGAGCTGTGCCCACGTCGTGAAGGCAGCACCTGCCGTCCTACAGCCTCATGAGCCTGTGGGTTTGGCAAATAAACACTTCCATCAGGAAGGAACGTGGATTTAGTTGAGATTTAGAGCACTTAAAATTTCTCGAGCAAAAACAAAATCAGCACTTCACATATGCACGTGGATTCTATTCTCACGATTTTAAAAATTATACCAAAATGGCCACTTTCGTAAAGGAGGCGACCAGCTGGCAGTTTTGCCTCAAGCGGGTCATTTCAAGAGGGTCGGTCTATCGAAGGAACGCTTCCGCTTGTTCTGTCTATAGATTTGAATCCAGGAATCGCTCAAAACTTACTTTTAAGTGGATTAACTAAGTAACTGCCCAATGACTTGATATTCCAAAGTGACTCTGGAAATACACAGTAGCACGTCTGTGTAAGAACTGACAATGGTGAGATAGCGGGGGAAGGGGTGTCCTCCTCTTTCTTCCTTAAAATAACATCCTGATGTGAATAATCTAAAATTGAAGAAAGGGGACTGCATGGTTGCTGAAGGCTACGACCCTAGAGCCTCTCCTGAAAAGGCATTTCGTACCTCAACATTCAGGTGGGGGGGGCAGACAAGCAGCAAGGCCACACCAAGAGGCTCAGGTGACACGGACAGAGACAAACACGCTGTGAGGGATCCAAGTTCAGACACAACGTGAGGTCTAACAGTAAACGTGGGGCAGTATCTTCTGGCTGCAGCAGAAGGGTTTTGCAGCAGCATCTTGCTTTTCACTGTCTGCTGTGAAATCCACGTGCGATGCCTAATGCTTTTTTTTTTTCTTTAATGCAGTGAAACCAGATTATCTTGCTATTAGAGACAATTAACCCAAATCTGTTATTCTGAGCTTTAAAAGGAAAATTTTCACTTTTGCTAGAGTTCCATGGGGAAATGGGAAGGTAGGGCTCATTAGTCTTACTTCTTGAACAAAGCCCCTAAATGCACCAGAAGGAATCAGAGAGGAAAGAAAACCTCACCCTACACAGAAGTTAAGGCGTGACCACAACTCCACAGGGAAAATCGAGATGTTCTCCTCTTTCAAGCCAAAGACACTCTTCTAAGTTTTCCGGCAGTGCAGGTCCGCGGCAGTAATTCTTTCCTTTTTTCATTGTACAAGAACGTCTGCTTTGCCTTCATTCACGAAAAGCATTTTCTTCCGATGGGCGTAAAACTTGAGTTTGACTCCTGTTTTTCTTTTAGCGTTTTACCCATGTTTTCTGGCCTCCTGGCTGGCACAGTATCTCACCGGAAGCTTATTATTCTTAGCTTCGTTCCTCTCCATATAACATGTCCTTTTTCCCTTCTGGTTGTGCAAAGATCTTCTCTCTTTATGGCCAGTTTTCAGCACCCTGACTGTGGTATGCGACAGAGTGATCTTTTTGTTTATATAGCTTAGTGTTTCTTAAGTTTCTTGGATCTGCAGGTTATACTTGTTACCAGATTGGGGAAACTATCTTGGCCAGTATTGCCTCAATTTTTTTTTCTGCCCCTGCTTTTTTGCGGTCTCTGATCACACATATATCACAGTGCTTTATGCTAGCCCACAGGTTACTGAGTCTACGGGTTTGGGTAGATTTTTCTCTCCCTCTTTTCTTTGGCCTCTGTCTGGATAGCTTCTATCTTTGTGTCTTCAAGTTTATAAGCTTTTCATCTATAGTCATCCAATCTGGTGTTGATCCCATCCAGCTAAATTTTCATTTCTATTTACTGTTTTCTCAGCTCTTGAATTTCCATTTGGATCTTTTTATTTTTATTTATTTATTTATTTATTTACTTTGTCTTTTTGCCTTTTATCTAGGGCCGCACCCGTGGCATATGGAGGTTCCCAGGCTAGGGGTCTAACAGGAGCTGTAGCTGCCGGCCTTCGCCACAGCCACAGCAACGCGGGATCCGAGCCGCGTCTGCAACCTACACCACAGGTCACGGCAACGCCGGATCCTTAACCCACTGAGCGAGGCCAGGGATCGAACCCGCAACCTCATGGTTCTTAGTCGGATTCGTTAACCACTGCATTTGGCTCTTTTTATATCTTTTATTTCTCCTGGTATTTTGTTTTAACGTCCAGTTTTCCCATCACCATTTATGAGAGAAACTCATTTCCCCACTGTACACTGTTGGCTGCTCTGCTGTAAGTTAATTGAACACACATGCATGGGTTTATTTCTGGGCCCTCTGTTATGGTCCTTTGACGTGTGTCTGTTTCTATGCCAGCACCACACCGTTCTGGGGTTCCCTGGTGGCTCACCAGGTGAAGGATCTGGCACTGTCACTGCTGAGGCTCCAGTTAAGTCCCTGACCTGAGAACTCCCACATGCCACAGGCACGGCCCAAAACAATACCATACTGTTGTGATTACTATACCTCTGCCCTGCGGTGAGAAATCAGGAGGCATGATGTTCTTCTTTCTCAGGACCGCTTTGGCTGTTCAAAGTCTTTTACGGTTCCATACAAATTTTAGGATGTTCTACTTCTGTGGAAAACGTCATTGGAATTTTGACGGCGAGTACATTGAATCTGTAGATGGCTTTGGTACGATGGACATTTTAACAATATTAAATATTTAAACCATGAACACAAAATATCCCATAACTTGTTATGTGCCGTATTCTCACTGAATCATCTAAACTACCAATGATTGCAGTAATTGCCTCTCCACAAAACAGTTCTTTTGGAGACTGTAATTTTAATTTGCAAGTGATTGCATTTTGCTTAAATAGTCATCAGTGTTGAAAAAAGAGATTTGTAGAATTCTTTTGTGGTTCCTTGATTAACAGGTGAGTTTTCCCTTCTTGTGGGGATATGAATTAGGTTCCACACCGATCCCATTGTTTTTCTTTATTTTCATAGTTTTCTCACCATTTCAGTGGGAACCCGGAAATAACTAGGTATGTGCTCAAACCATCACCTTGCTAAGAGCCAATCAGAGGTAATAGTCCAGTTGCCGGATACCACAGGTCTCTTCCTCTTCGGGGTAACCACTGCGTTAGTTTTGTTCTCTTTACCCTCTCCAGCACCATCAGTGTTCCGTGACTATGACGATTTCAGGGGCATTTTAAATCCCTTTTGAAGAAAAATTCACTGTCTACTTAGAAGGGAAGTTGAAAACCAACAGCCAGCCTCTGCTATGCTGAGCCGTGACTTTTTTCTGCACAGCCTGATTACGTCACTCTCCAGCAGCATAACTCAGGGGTACCCTGAAGATAACGCCTGTGTAATTGCTTTACACCCAGAGTCACGGAGACACTGAGGGCCCTGCAAGGGACTAGAGAGGTCGTCCAATTAGCGCAGTCCCTTGTTTTGTACGGGAGGGAAATGCGTCATGGTAACACCTTTCACACCATTATTCAGCGGGAGATTTGCACTCATATCTGCATGAAAAACAATGCTGTACATAATAGAAAACTAACAAGTCAGTATAATTTATGGAAACATAATTTTTAAAAGGGCTACCCATAATCTCAGGTCCTTTAGAAACTAGGTAGAATAAATAAATAGAAATGGCTTTTTGTCAGCCTTTACGAGGAACTATTAATTTTCTATTCCAAGCATCAGCTGGTAACTTAGTGGACACAGCAGAGCAGAAATAGCACCCAAGAGATATTAAGCTTAGATTTGAGATTCTGCATTTCAATGTAACTGGAATGGCTTTATGGTGAAGACAGGTGAGGTCTAAAGCATCCACTTGTAACTTAAGGCAGGCATGCCCTGACGTATTATGTCTGTAATGTCCTCTCTGCCTAAATAGCTGTCATCTATCCAGCCCTAACCATCTTACTGCCATTTCTAGCATCTCCTTTCCTCACCTCCCTTCCAGTAACGACCATGGGGTTTCACTGCTAGGCTTAAAGCCAGCCTACTAATACCAACGCTTTTTTATCGTCATTCTAATTCGGATTTTAATTCTAATACTGACACTAGCTAAAGTTTATTGAATGCTTATCAGATACCAAGCTCCCTTCAAAACGCTTTATGTGGATTTCTCTTTTAACACAAATAATAACCCTCTACCATTATCTCCGTTTGGCAGGTCAGGAAACCGAGGCCCAGACTGTTGAGTAACATAGCCCAGTGGCAGAAGCAGGCCCTCGGCCCAGGCCCAGGCAGTAGAGCCTGAGTCTCCAGAGCCTGAAGTCCAGCTTTCACCACAGCTCTACCGCCCGGCCCAGAGCTCCCTGGGGTACTCATCATGTCGAGGTCAGGAGGGAACTCTGAGAGCCCTCCCCAACTACTAGGGTGCATGGAACCTGTCTATCTTGTAAAAGCTGGGCCACTTGCCCCAAACTTGACCACACTTGCCTCGGAAACCTGAGGACAGTCACACTCAAGACTGCTCAAGAGCGGCAAGAGAAATGGGCTCCACAGGTCACAACCGCCAGCTGTTCTCCTCCACTTAATGTGTAACCAGGGCCCATAGCCCAGAGTGAAGGACACCCCCGCCCCCCGTATGTGCTCCTTTCAGGGGGCTGTTTCTCAGGGGAAACGGTGCATCTTTCTGAAAATACGTCCTCCCTACCTCATGTTTTTGCGTTAATGTTGAGGCGGTACTTTTTGATGGTTATTCCCGTGGCATCCGATAAAGACTGAAAATGTCCATCGCCCCTAACAACCAGGTGGTCACTAACGCGCAGAAACTTCAGGCGGTGAGTGAGGCCCGAGCAGGTACCTGAGGATTCAGGACTGGAAGGGACGTGGAAAAAAGGAGATTTCCCTAATTTTAGACTCTCGTCTTATAGGAGATGGAGAAAAACAGATTTCAGGGAGAAGCAATACATTAAATAAGAGGAAATGGATCAGAGACAATGAATGTTTTAAGATTCTGGAGCATAATTCAATATGAAGGTGACAAAGACTGTAAGGAGGGAGAAGATGCTTTACAAACATTTCCTTTTCAGGAGACAAGGTGACCAAAGATGCAGGCTGGGACGGAAGCTAGGGCACGGGAACAAGGGTGGACCCTTCTCCCACTGATGCTGATGGAAAGCCCTTGCCCAGAGTCAGGCAGGGGACGAGACGGTGAGTAGCGATTTCCGCCCACGGCCTGGATCTCCCTTTGATGTCCCTGGGGCCTGAGCAATAGTCACTGATTTCAGTGGTTCAAATACTCTTGAACTTCAAATGAAAGATTCTGAAATAAACACTGGGGAAGGTGGAACAAAACTGGTCACAGGCAAGAAAGAACAGAGAAGGGAGAAACAGCACAGTTAAACCACTTTAATATTTTATATTTAAAACGTTGCGAAAAGAAACATGATTTGAAAACGTCAGTGTCAAATTAAGTAGCTTCACATTCTGTCTGTCTTTATAGCCTTATCAGATTATTGCTCCATCTATAAATTATTTTTGACATCTTTTTACTTTGACAAGCTAGGATGAAATGAAATTTTTCTTCAATTTCTGTGTCCTACAGTCTAGTGATCTGCATTTGAAGTAAGAGAATGTAAAAACGCACAAGAAGAAGGTGAAAAGCAGTGTATCAATACTTTTGAGATGCCTTGTGATATTTAGATCTTTTGGCATCTGCTTGACAAACTAAAAAAAAAAAAATTTCTAAATGGTTGAGCATATTTTGCTTTCAAACATCAAAAGCAGCTTAGTTTAATGATAAAGTGTGAGCTGGTTGTGGGTATAAGATAGTTTTCACTTTCCAGTCTCTGGCTAAGCCAGCCTCTGAAGCCAAAACAGCTGCTCTGATGCGAGTACGTCCAAAAAGCTTACCTGATCTGCAGATGTGGAAATCATAATAATACAAAAAAAAAAGGGCAAAGGGGGGACGCTGGCTCTGGCGTGTTCGTTTCAAACTACTGAAGAGGAAGCACTTTTCAGGAAAAAGCAGTGGAAGGAGCCCTGAGCCACAGGAGGCAGAGGACTGAGCAGATGGAAAGGGCATGGGTGCGGATTCTCCCCAAGAGACTCAATTTCAGACTTACAATTTCCAGAACTTTGTGTCTGCCTCTGGGTTTGTGGTGATTTGTTACAGGAGCAACAGGAAACATTATAAATGATCTCAGCGGCATTTCTACCCAGGATAGGGAGAGGCATTTGACAACGTAACGATAAGAGGAGTCTGCTAATTTAAAAAGTAACAAAAGACCTGAACAGATGCTACACAAAGAAGACATGAATGATGGTGGAGGACCCTAGTCGTCTGTGAAATAGGTAAAATGCTACTGGGCACCGATTAGAAGTTAACATCGGTGAAAATAAGCTTTGAACTGGATGTGGAATGACGGGGACACCTGTAGATTTCGGGGGGGCGTGTAACAGCACGACTGCTCACCCCTGCTCAGCCCCGGTCTGCGCTGTGATGTAAGTTACAGAGTCCCCCCCCTCTACGGCAGAAGAATAGAGACAAGTTTGCCCCCAGATCGTCACCTGCAGCATGACAGACCACCGGAAAGTGATCTCTGTCCTCTGTTCAGAAGAACTGCAGGAGCAAGCTCTCTCTTTCCTGGAGTTGCTCAGTTAGGATGTGGGTTGTGTGCTGCCAGAAAACACCTTCCCTGACACATAAAACCTACACAGGAAGCAAAGCGAAGAGATGAAACAATAAAAGTCCTGTCCTCCCGGAGCCTCTAGGGAAGTTCCTAGGGAAACACACAATAAAGCTAGGTAAATACATAAGGTCCTAGACAGCAGTAAGTGACAAAAGAGAAACACAAGCAGGGAGGGGGCAGGCTGGAGGGGCGTCACACTTGACCGTGCTAGCAAAGACTTCATTGAGAAGGTGACATCTGAGCAAGGACCTTAGGGAAGTGAGCGATGGTTTATGTGGCTACTGGGGAGAGTTTCAGGCAGAAGGAATGTGGCAGGTGCAAAAGCCCCAAGGAGGGAGCAGGGTAAGCAAGGAGCTGCAAGTGGCTGGTGTGGCTGCAGCAGAGCAGACAAGGGAAGCAAGGTACGGGTAAGATGGCCCAGGTTTGTGGAGTCCTTTTCAAATGCTGGCTTTCACTCTGAACATGGGGAAGCCACAGGCATGGTTTGTGTACAAGAATGACAGGATCTGACTCAAGATTTTAAAGGATCATACAGGCTGCTGTGTTGTGAACAGACCCAAGGGAGAGAAAGACAGAACAGAGCAGTTAGACAGGGCTTTTAATAAGCCCTGCCAAGGAGGATGAGGACTGAGGACCGTGTGGAAGCAGGAGGGATAGAGAGGAGGGCTGGGGACGGCAGTGGAACCAGTTAGACTTGCTGGTGGATGGGATGCGAGTGAGAGAAACCATGAGGGTCCAGGATGACTCCAGGGTTTTGGTGGCACTGATCCTGGCTTTTTGTTTGTCTGCCTGTTTGTTCGTTCTGTTTGAGTGGCTACGAGGCTGGAATAAGCACTCACTGAATGGGGAAGTATTCAGAAGGTGAAACAGATCATGGCCCAGTGTGCTGATGCCATCCCAGTCCAGGTCATTAATTCAATCAATAAAACGCACTGTGTGTGGATGTCAAGGGGTGCGCCGCACCAGGCGTCAGAGGTGGAGAGGGGTTGAGACCGTCCTAACCCCGGGCGGGCTCACACTCTAACGGGCAGACACATAAGACCACGTTTTCAATAACTTCCTCCTCTCTTAAGGGGATGAAATGTTACCATAGAAGAGAAGTGAATTTATTACCTACCCCTCAGAACACGACTACACAGATCAGTCCCTGGCCCCCATTTACTAAAGTTCTGTAATGCGGAAAGTTTGTCCTCACCCTGAGCAGCACTGAACAGCTGTACCCTAAGGACAATCAGTGTCAACATCACCCGCACCCAAGCAGGTCCACAGACGACTTTGTATGAAGTGGGCTGAGTTGACAGGATAGCTCTATTTTTCTGTTTTCAAAATTTCCCTTTATCTGGAATCACCAACTGTGAGGACCTAGGAGGGCAGGAAAAGATTCAGGAGTGAGTCAATCAATTTAGAAGAAATGGGTGTCCTTCTGAACACAACAATTTGGCAAATTGGAGGAAAGTGTCAACCCTAGAACTCAAACAGCGTATTATCCCTCCAGAGGCTCTGCTGGCTGTGGCATCGTCCTTCAGGGGTTAGGATTTTAGACTCAAGGAGAACACGACTGTGCCGTTTTGAATCACTTATTCATGGTATAATCTTTTTAAAGTTGCTATACATTGTGGACATTTTCAGTTTTACCCCTAGTTTTCAGAAATACATAGCTTTTCTTTCCAGTGTGTATGTGATTATACAGTATTATACATTATTGGAGTTCCCATTGTGGCTCAGTGGTTAACGAATCCAACTAGGGACCATGAGGTTGTGGGTTCGATCCCTGGCTTTGCTCAGTGGGTTAAGGATCCGGCGTTGCCGTGAGCTGTGGTGTAGGTTGCAGAAGCAGCTCGGATCCCGCGTTGCCGTGGCTGTGGCGAAGGCCGGCAGCTACAGCTCCTGTTAGACCCCTAGCCTGGGAACCTCCATATGCCGCGGGTGTGGTCCTAGATAAGCCAAAAAGACAAAAAAAAAAATATTATACATTATTAAATTACCGTTCTACCTTGAAAAATAGCCTCAGCTGTTTACAGCACAGCTGTTTTGAGCCAGGTTCCCCAAAGCTGCCCTGGGTTGCACTGATCATATTTCATTTCTAGGATTAATGAGACACAAGTTCTACAGCTGAACCTGGGAAAAGAGTAAGTTTACAAGTTTACAAACCATTTCCAGGGCTCTTCCTTTTTACAACAATATTTCTCTTGTGCCCTTGAAAAGGAGTGTGGCCATGTGCCTTTGAAATGATTTTATTTTTTTATTTATTTATTTTTTTTGTTTTTCAGGGCCACACCCACAGCATATGGAGGTTCCCAGGCTAGGGGTCTAATCAGGGCCAGCCTACACCACAGCCACAGCCACAGCCACAGCAACGCAGGATCCGAGCCGCGTCTGCGACCTACACCACAGCTCACGGCAACGCCAGATCCTTAACCCACTGAGCAAGGCCAGGGATCGAACCGGCAACCTCATGGTTCCTGGTCGGATTCATTAACTGCTGCACCACAACGGGAACTCCTATGAAATGACTTTAAATCAGCAAATACAGATCTACAGTGAACATCAAAGAATCTATGAAACAGTATCGAGTTCTTCCTTCAGCTTCAGGTCTGGATCTGGCCATGGTGGCCACAGAAATAACTCTCACACTGGGCAAACATTTAAGCAAAGATCTTTTGCCTTCTCCTAGATCTACTCTAAACTGTGGAGCTATTCTCAGACTTAAATGTCAAGTTCAGGAGGATAAGAACCATAATTATTCATATTGTATCCCTAGGGCCCGACACACAGTAGGTGTTCAACAAATGTTTGCAAATGAATAAAAGAAGTAACTAGATCACTATTTTTTCTCTCTCTCTCCTTTTTATTTCCCTCCTTTTAGGGCTGCACCCATGGCATATGGAGGTTCCCAGGCTAGGGGTCTAACTGGAACTACAGCTGTCGACCTGTGCCACAGCCACAGCAATGCGGGATCTGAGCCTCATCTGCGACCTACACCACAGCTCACGGCAACGCCAGACCCCCACCCCACTGAGTGAGGCCAGGGATCGAACCCGCAACCTCATGGTTCCTAGTTGGATTTGTTTCTGCTGCGCCTCAATGGGAACTACTAAGTCACTATTTTCAATTTCATAATTGAAAGTATTTTCACATAAGTTAAAGAATGAGCACATCATGTGTAAATGAAGTAAAGTGACCTACGGCATAACAGTCCTGGCCAGAGGAAATTTCTTTGGTTGATAATTACAATATATACACAGTACATGTACACAGATCAGAGAGTGATTTGGTGAAACTCAGACTTCTTTGGTAGTGGAGTGAAATATTTTGAGATGCCATTTAAAAGAACTTAGAAATGCAAATGAACTTGGAAAACGGACAGCACTGTATTCAAAAAATCCTATTACCTCACCTAGTATGGCACTTTGGCATAACACTGGTAAACCTCTGAAGAGGGGCTGAGACCTAGAAAGTGTTTATTAGACTTTGGAAGATGTGGCTAGAGAAAGTACTGTTAGTAGGTATATCTGCAAACCTTTGAGAAATACCCATTTGAAACTGTCATGGGAGTTCCCTTCGTGGCTCAGTGGTTAACGAATCCGACTGAGAACCGTGAGGTTGCAGGTTCGATCCCTGGCCTTATTCAGTGGGTTAAGGATCCGGTGTTGCCGTGAGCTGTGGTGTAGGTTGCAGACGCGGCTCAGATCCTGCGTTGCTGTGGCTGTGGCGAAGGCCGGTAGCTACAGCTCCTGTTAGACCCCTAGCCTGGGAACCTCCATATGCTATGGGTGCAGCTCTAGATAAAGGCAAAAAAGACAAAAAAAAAAAAAAAAGAAACCGTCATGAATTGAAGAAACATTTATCAGTCACCTATAAAATGCCTATCTGGTGTTGAGCTGCTAGAGACTTTGGCATAACTAAGCATCGTTTCAGCCTCTAATGTGTAAAGGTGAGATCATTATACATAATAAAAAGACAACACGCAGGCGCTGTGATGGAGGAATGGCCCAGGTTCTGAGGGACAGAGTGCGGCGAACGGGAGCCGCCTTGGAGAAGAGGATCCGAGGCGGGTCACAGGGGCTCCTACACGGCAGGGAAGAAAGGATTTCCAATCAGAACAAAACCGACGCTCAAAAGCCTGGAAGCGGGACCACGCAGTGGATTCACTTTCCTAGGGACAGAAAACGTGGGGGGTGGCTTAGGTAAGACTGGGAGAGTGGGGGACCTCAGACTGAAGGGCCCTGTGGGTTTAGCATTTTTCTTATAATCAACATAGAGCCACCCAAAATGTGAATGTACCAGAGCCTAGAGTAAGAGATACTTTAAAATATCATTTTATCACATCCTTTGGAAACCTTCTGAGAGCTGAGTCACTGAAAAAATATAGAATAACCTAGCGTTTTGAAATGTCTCAGGAGACCGGCTCTAGCCCTGCCCGAACGCTCCCCGCGAGGAGCCTGGAGGAGCTGCAGTACTGTGAGTTGAACAGCAGCGAATTTAAAGAAGGACCTAATTTAGTACCTGGCGTTAATTAAGGCATTGGAACGAATCTGGCCAACGTCATTAAACAATGCTCTTTTTTCATGTATGATACACAAAGCTAACATTAATCCTGATTTTCTTACATTTCACCCAACAATCACACATGCAGAGGCAAGGGGAAAACTGAGCTAACTCCAAAGCAACTACCTAGAAATACCAAAGAGTCTCCAGATCTGTCTCCTCAAATCTCCACAGAAACTCCAGTGACAAAGCATGTGATGGTCTTCAAATAGGAGCCCTTCACTTTGGAAATGAAAGTACCTATTAAAAATGTCAAAGGAACTGACTACGATGAATATAAAATGGGATTCCAAACACGATGGGCTTTAAAATGTTTCTATCCTATATGACAGGAAGTGAAAGCCCTAAGTCCGAAAGCTCTGTTTCAAAGGCCAGCATTTCACACGGCACGCCCGTGATTACATTTCATTATGGGAGGAAGTCTCCCTGGAATAGTCCAATTCCGTTTCCTACGTCTGATGAAGGGCTATCTCCAGATGCAGACAGGGAAGGCTCTCAATGGATCTTTACTGTTACAGATTTTCACGACCACTCCTCTGAGTCCATTCCAGACGCCATCACACTAGAACTCGGTGACTCCAACGGCCACAGCACCGGCTGTGTCTTCCCTGATCCTCAATAAGATCTGCACATGTTTTGATGGACCCTCAGCGTCATGTTGAGAAATAAATTGTCTCTGTTTTTCCTCCCCGGCGTCAACCACTTCGGACGATTACATCCCTTCTGAAATTGCTCTTGTTTTCAAGGTCCACTTAAGTACCCAAATCGACTCACATTTTTATTCCCGGTACGGCAGTTTGGAAAAACATAAAACACAATGCAGCAAAGGGAAGGCTGTCTTGAGAGAAATATGGCCATTTTTATCTTCATTTAAAAGGAAAGCTGCAGAGCTTTTAACCAGCTCGGAAGCCCGGAGAGGGCAAATAACTCATGCAAGGTCATATGTCTTATAAACAGTGGGTCTGCCTGGCTGCAAACCTCAGCCTCTGCTATGACATTCAGTGTCGCTGTTCCTATGAGAACTAAGCCAGAAGGTTTCAACCTGAGTTTCCCGAACACCTGGACTCAGGCAGATGAGGAAGTGACCTGCTGCCATTTTTCTATGCTTCTTCACTCAAAATATATTTTCTAAGGACCCGATGCCAAGTCTTACGTTTGCAACAATCAACTAAACGCGGGATGCTGAAGCTAATTTAGGGAGGACATCTCATAAATTGAAAAAAATAAAGGAGAGTGACACCACTATCTGTTAAGTGCTGTTAAAAGAATGTGGAACTGCAGAGAAAGAGTCTGCCCCCACTGTGACGGATGTGGCGGGGGTGGGCTGGCCGCACAAGGGCTGCCAGTTCAGGGAAGTGCGCAGACAACGCGAGCGCCCACCACGAACAAGGAACACAACCCACACGCCCCTCTTCAGCTCCCCAACCCGGAGACGCCTGGAGCCTGATTTGCCTTTGACGGCTCCCATCCAACAGGCTACACCCTCTCCTGCCACCTTGCTCACGTCGCACCTCTTTCCTGTTCCCTGGTTCAAAGTCGTCACGACACTAATAAAATGCCGCAAGGATGCAAAATGACCCGGTGTCCTCGACCACGGTAGCGGGCCCTCCACTCCACCCCACTTCGAGGTGGTGGAGCTTAGCTTTTTGGACTCCGTACTTCAACCACGTACTCATTCTCAGCAACTTCTTAACGGCTTTCTGTGATCAAGATAATTGGTTTTCAAGCCCTGTTTGCAATCCATACCAGTTTTTCACATGAAATCTTAAACCTGGAACTCCTGTAACTAAATCAGAGTGAAATGTATTTATTTACATTAAGAATCATTCCCAATTCTGCGGGCCCAATCTGGGACCCAAGTTTAAAAGCACTTGTTAGATCAAGAATGCCATTGAAAAGCACCTTCACCACCGATCCCAGCCTCGAGCCTTGCTTCAAGCAGCCTCGCTAAGGTCTGAAGCAGAGGCGTGACTCAAGAGCAGGGGCGAAATGCAGAAGCCCAGACCCACCCGGGGCCCAGGACCCCCAGGCCCGAGCCAGAGGCAGCACTTAGAGGATCCCCAGGTGGTTCATAGGGAGGTTTAAGTTGGAGATGCGGACACACTATGGCGTTCTGCAGTGTCCACTGAATCGTCTCCCCAACACGGCCCCGACACGGCGTTCTAATCCAGCTTGGCCAAAACCCTGTGCCAGAGTCTAACCCTAGGCTCTACATTTCAAACCTCACTCCAGTTACACGGGATTGTATTCCTGGGATATGTGAATGTAACACCTGGGCCAAGGTTAAAAATTTCACGTTATGATCATTGGAATCGCAAAACTGAAATCCACCATACAAGTATACTTCTTTAACTCCCAGCCTTCTACAAGCACGCTACTTATAAAAAAAAAAAATGTAGAAAATAAAAATAAACTCAGACTTACAAATTCCATGGAGTTATTAGATTTCAGATGACGTAAAAGTCAATTTTAAAGGAAGGAAATCTAATCATGATGTCAGGGTTTAAATGATTTTATTTATTCTAAAAAATCTCATTTCAGAAAGGCTTGTAAGAGGCATATAATGGAAAGCTTAATGTACGACAAAACAGCATGAATGAAAGTAAAGACAAATAAAGGTAGAAAGTGAGAGGCAACAGAGCACGAGGCTGGAAGGTGAGGCAAAATCTTATTCAGATGTTGGCTTTGCATCTCTTCCTGTGCACAAGTAGACAGTGCAGATCCTGCAGTCTGGGCTCAATGCTTAGCCGCCGACAGAGAATGACTCCTACCTATCCCGTAAGACGGGCTGGGTCATTTGCAGTCAAGATTTTTGATGAATATTGGGGACAGAGCCAGAAAGCATTCTTTCAGTAAATATTTGAAAGATGCCCCACTTAGTGGGTTTTTCTAAATTTCAGCACTGAGGTATAACTGACCTATAAATTATAAGAGACTTGAAGTATACATCACAGAGCTCTGGTACACGTATACATGGCGAAAAGACTCCCCATCTGGTTAATAACACATCCATCACCTCCTGTACTCTTTTTAAGATGAGAACATCTGACTTCTACTGTCTTAGCAAATTTTAATTACGCAAGACCATCTGGTATTGACAGGTGAATAGAGAATTGTTTGTCTCTGTGGAACTGGGGTTGGGTTCGTCACCTTTGGTAAAAGCTAAGATTCTATTAAGATAAAGCCAAAATTTTCTTAAGACGATTACTTGGTCTCTTCTCTAAGGCATGGACAGATAACAGAAACTTCAAAATTATCATCCCCTGTGTAATCCTAAAAATTTTAACCTCTGAAAATTTAAGAAGGTGTAAGACAGACAGCCCCAGCGTGCAAAGGAAAAAAGAACAGACCTAGTACACCTGGGTGACAAAAGGATTCTATTGTGCCTAGGTTTAACTGCAATAAATGATTTTCAACTTTCCCCAAAATGACACCTAACATTTGACTAGATGGAGTGCTAAGGGAAAATTTAGAGATTATTTTATTTTATTTATGCTTTTTTGTCTTTTTGTCTTTTAGGGCCACACCAGTGGCATATGGAGGTTCCCAGGCTATGGGTCCATTCAGAGCTGTAGTTGCCGGCCTACACCACAGCCACAGCAGCGCAGGATCCGAGCCGTATCTGCAACCTACACCACAGCTTACAGCAATGCCGGATCATTAACCCACTGAGCGAGGCCAGGGATCGAACCCGCATCCTCATGGATGGTAGTAGGGTTCGTTAACTGCTGAACCACAATAGGAAATCCTAGAGATTATTTTAAAGGCATGGAAAGAAAGTTCCCACTGTGGCGCAGCAGAAAGAAACCCGACTAGGAACCATGAAGTTGCGGGTTCGATCCCTGGCTTCTCTCAGTGGGTTAAGGATCCGGCGTTGCCGAGAGCTATGGTGTAGGCTAGAGACTCATCTCAGATCTGGCGTTGCTGTGGCTGTGGCATAGGCCGGCAGCTGTAGCTCTGATTCAGCTCCTAGCCTGGGAACCTCCATATGCCACGGGTGTGGCCCTATATAGCAAAAAATATAAATAAAATAAAATAGAAATTTAAAAAAAGGCATGGGAAAAAAGATGGTGCAAAAGTATATTAAAATATTAATGATGATAGGGCTACAACTGATATTAATTTTTATTTATACTTTCATTTTCAAAATTTCTACAAAGTATGTGAATTAGTATCACATCATAAATATCGTATATATTAAATAATGACAGTACAAAGAAAAAGGTACACTATTTCATTGCAAGATGAATGAAAACTGCTTTTATATATATACATATATATATATATATATATTTTTTTTTTTTTTACCTTTTGTCATTTTAGGGCCACACCCATGGCACATGGAGGTTCCCAGGCTAGGGGTCTAATTGGAGATGTAGCCGCCAGCCTACACCGCAGCCACAGCAATGCCAGATCCCAGCCGCATCTGTGACCTACACCACAGCTCATGGTAACGCTGGATAGTTAACCTGCTGAGCAAGGCCAGGGATCGAACCTGTAATTTCATGGTTCCTAGTTGGAGTCATTAACTGCTGCGCCACGATGGGAACTCCTGAAGACTGCTTTTAAAAGAGATACTAGATGTATGATTCTGCAGTCAGCAGAGAGTCTGAATGTCTTAGCTAAAATATTCCAGCCATTTTCAAGAAAAAATTCACAAATAAAGATAAATTGCCTAGAGATACATATATTTTTTTCTTTTTAGGGCCGCACCCACGGCATATGGAGGTTCCCAGGCTAGGGGTCGAATCAGAACTATAGCCACTGGCCTACACCACAAACACAGCAACGCCACATCTGAGCCACGTCTGTGGCCTAAACCACAGCTCACAGCAACGCCAGATCCTTAACCCACTGAGGGAGGCCAGGGATCGAACCCGCAACCTCATGGTTCCTAGTCGGATTCGTTTCTCCTGTGCCACGACGGGAACTCCAAGATAGATTTTAATGAATGTGAACATACAACAGCAGCACACTAATTACCCTGAGTTGGTAATTTCACAGAAGCACCTCTGGTACTGAAATACATATTTAAACTATCTGAGCACATCTGGTCTTATCTTATTAAACAAATAGTGCAAACCCAAGTAAAATCGGGGACCTCCTCAAGTCCAGCAGAATTATGATACAAAAACTTTCCAAAGAGCAAAAACACATGCAAGGGGGCACAGGGACCCCTACAGAAAAACACATTCATTCAACCGCAAGTTAAGTTAGGATGTGTTAGATCATGGATGAATCTGGAAATTGACAAGCACAGTTAAAGACATGCCTCCTTCAGAAAAATGACAAGAGTTTTAAAATGAGAGAGAGAAAAATAAACCGCTAAGTACATTCTAAAGAGCAGACGGCTTTTAAATCACAGGGCATAGAGAATTACACCCTTATTCACGCGTGCATCCATCTGGGAACCATAATTTTTTACACACTGGTGGGTGCCAGCTTCTGATGAGGCCCTGTTGATCACATGGGTGACCACAGTCAGCACAGAGCCTCGCCTCCGCAGGGAGCAGACGGCAGGCTGAGCCCCCACGTGTGCTGCACAAGGCAACGATCCTATTATTTTAGAGAAGCCCCAAAGCAGAGAACAGGCACCTGCAACTGAATTGCCAATAACCTATAACACAGCCCCACACTTAATCAACCAACTGGACTTTCCACGCCACCAGCAGCGAAGTCGAAGGCTGCAGCTCAACACAGGCTGAGTGGACGAGTCAGCTGGGGAGGCCTTAGCCCTCTCCAGCTTGTTCCCCACTCCCTCCAGCCATGCAGGCACCCCGCCAATACAGCAGAAAGAATAAATGAACAGTTCAGCAGGGTATCCGAGGCCGTGATGTTACATCTCATTGACTATCTCTGAGGCAGGAGCGAGATTTGCGTGTGGCTGGGGAAAAAAGTGTGACAATATGGAAGCACGTTTTCAATGTCTACAATTTGCCTCGGAAATGACCTTCAACTGCCAAGGCACTTGGAGAAGCATGAAAAAATGTAACTAATTTAAATGATTGAAATTACAACTTTAAGGACGACGGGAAACGCTGATCCAGATTTCACGCCACCAGACAGCATCCTGTCCTCTTTCTTCTTGTTCTGAACCTGGGTTTTTTTTTTTTGTCTTTCTGCTTTATCTAGGGTGGCACCCGCGGCATATGGAGGTTCCCAGGCTAGGGGTCTAACAGGAGCTGTAGCCGCCGGCCTACACCACAGCCACAGCAACGCGGGATCCGAGCTGCGTCTGCAACCTGCACCACAGCTCACGGCAACGCCGGATCCTTAACCCACTGAGCAAGGCCAGGGATCGAACCCGCAACCTCAGTCGGATTCATTAACCACTGAGCCACAAAGGGAACTCCTGGGTTCTTTTTTCAGAAAAGGACACTACAGCAATACTAGGGAGGTCTTGCTGACACTTGTTCAGAAGAATATTTTCCCCTCCTCAGTGTGATTTTCTTCCATAAAGTGACAGCAAAACATTCCAATAACACACACGTCTAATTTCATACTAATGTGAACATGATTGGTCTTTAAAAGATTATTGTTAAAGCATCGAAACAGATTATTCCTTCAAGCAAAGAATTATCCATACGATTTATCGTAGAGAGGTTTTTCGATTCCCCATAGGCTAATTACCTAACTGCAGCTTTAACCATCTGTTATCTCCATATTTTTAAGAACACACGATAAAGTCATGACGACTGCTACCAGTGAATTTATAGCCTAGGGAGGTAAACACTTCACAAGAAACAATACACTAAAAGTGATGGAAAAAATCGTGGCCTATCTAAGAAGCCACGTACTAACAAAATCACAGGATGCAATCATTAATAAATAGCTCAGAGCATGGACCCTTGGGAAGGCCTAGAGGAACCCAAGGCGTGTCACAAAGAGGTCGGACCAGGGAAGAGCTTGAAGAAAAGCAAGAATTTTGACGTGAAGCACGGAAATGGAAGCGCCTTCTTCTAGCCAGGAGACTCAGAGTCAGCTGCGTGTGAGTGATGGGAATGTCCCAGGAAACGCTGTTGCCCGTTCTCACTCCGTCTGGTCAAGTTACAGGCTGGAGGTATTCCACGCACAACCCGAATTCTGGAGAGCCTGTGGAAATACACATCACAGGAATCTACAGGCTGCCCACCAGAAGGACACAAGTGTCGGATAACAGATCACATGTATCACACCTGTCACAGCCTCCAACGTATGTGTATCATTTCATAGCTTATTAAAGGGATCCCTATCCACCTGCGAACACAGAGGCTCTAAGACCTAAATTCCTGACTTTGCTGGCTTTCCCCAAAAAACACCCTCAAAGGATGGCGTCCATCCTTCGGAGCTCTGCATTTCACTCCCAGTGACTAACATCACCCCACAACCAGCCTAGGAGACACCAGGACGCAGTTTCTC
This sequence comes from Catagonus wagneri, assembly GCA_004024745.2. NCBI lineage: Eukaryota > Metazoa > Chordata > Mammalia > Artiodactyla > Tayassuidae > Catagonus > Catagonus wagneri. The sequence goes on along the minus strand of PVHT020004944.1, from coordinate 43,465,657 downwards.
CCCCAGCGGGTTCATCTGGGCCCAAGGTCTGGGGGCTTCGCTTCATTGGTGGGTCCTGAGGCTCTGCAGTTCTCCAGTGGGTCCCAATGTGTCAGCAGCCTTTCGGCCTCACTTTGTTCCTGAGAAGGCACATGCCTGCGACTCTAACCACCCGTGGCCCTGTGTTCTTTCTTCATCTTCCTCCCATTTCATTGCCTACTCCTTCTCACCTCATGCTTCCTTCTCGCCTCCCAAACTCTGAATGTTGGACGGGCTGTTCTCAGAGTCTTCCAAACTCTTCTCTCTCCAGCCACGCTCCATCCCTGACATAAGGATCTTATGCGGTGTCACAGCTTAAATCCTAACATCTGTCTTTATTTCTCCAGCCTGGAGCCTCCGTCCTAAACCCCTGATGCATAAATCTCCTCACGAGACATCAGCTTTGAGATCAAGAGGACCCGAATTTAGCAAGCCCCAAACCGAACTCCCCACCGCTCCCCCACACCTGCTGCCCCAGTTGTCACCTCCACGTCAGTCCAAGGACCAGCATTTATCATCTGTTTGAAGCAAAAAGTGTGAGGTTCTCTCAATCGTGGCTCTTCCTCTCTCACCTCACACCCGACCCATCACCAAAGGTGACAGTTCTGCAGCCTGTGCTCCACACTGACCTGCGCCCTTGCCCAGGCTGCAGTCACCGCCCACCGGGGACTATCGCAATGGGCTGGTCGCAGTGCCCCATCACTGCCATCGATTCAGAGAGTGGCGGAGACAACAGACGTCTACACATCACAGACGGGAAGGCTGGACGTCCAAGGTCAAGGTGCCTGCAGGTCTGACTTCTCCTGCAGCCTCTCTCTCTGCCTTGCAGGTGGGCCTCCTTCTCGCTACATCCTCACGCAGCCTTCTCCCCTCTCCCTCGCGCCCCTCATGTGTCGGTCTCTCACTGTGTCCTGATCCCTTCTTCTTATAAGGACACCCGTTAGACTGGATTAGGGCCCTCATTTAACTTTAATCACCTCTTTAAAAGGTCAGATCTTTAGATACAGTCACATTGGGAGTCAGGGCTTCAATATACAGATGTGAGGGATGACACAAACAGTCCGTAATGGTTATCATTCAGTGGTTTCCCATCTCACTCAGGAAACAAGCCAGCATCTTTTCAGTGCTCAGGGGAGCAGCACTTGGACAGCCATGCTTCCTGCACTCTCCCCCAGCTACTGATTGGCCTCTTTCTGTTCCAAAGGGAACAGGTGTTCTAAGTACTTGCTGTTCTCGCTTCAGAAGACTCTTTCCCTCCTTCTCACACAGCTCTCAGGTCTTTGCTGAAAGCAGACCTTCCTGCCTGTTTAACAGCCTCAGCTCCTGGCGCTCTCCTGCTCACCACGCCCCTTCCCCACTTTACGTCCCATCAAAACACTACCGCCATCTCCCCCAGTGCTAACACAACGTGACATAAATTTTACGTCTTTACAGGCAGCTGTCGGCACTAAGCTTCGCGGTGGCTGAGGTCTTTGTTTTATTCAATGCTGTTGTCCATCATCTTAAACAGGAGCAAAGATTGTCCTACCAAGGTGACAGACCTTCATGACTCTCTTCAAGGACATCCTGCTGATGGGAATTTCAACTCTTTCTGGAACTTATTTGGGTTTGGCCAATAAGGGACCTCCACTTTCCTCTGCTTAATAATAAACGTGTGCTAGTTTCTGGACATCTTCTTGGCTGGTGACTCTCCAGGACTACTCTAAATCCATGCTTATTTCTCGCTTCTTTGCTTGTATACTTAGAACACCTGGAAATCAGCACATACAAATTCATAAGTTCAGACTCAAGGGCTTTTCTACGAAAGACCCCAGTGTATCAAGCTGTTAACATAAACCACCGTACTGCAAAGAGTTAGAAATTTTAGATGAAAGAAGAGAACATTGACTGAGCACCTGGCATGCACCAGGCACTTTAGAAATATACAATTTCATTGACTCCTTACAATAAGGCTGGAGCTTACTACTGATGCTGTATTAAGTCTACTGATCCGTCTCCTCCCGCACACAAGAGCCGATACTATTTCTACAGTATAAGGATCCCAAGCGTGAAGCCCAGCTCTGCCATCTCCCAGCTGCACGTCTTGGGAAAGGTTACTTCTCTTTTCAGTGACAACCACAGTATTCATAGAGGTGTCCTGAGAATTAAAATGAAAGAATGAAAACAACTTAGAACTGCACACACAACCCGTAAGAGGTCCAATAAATGTTAAGTTGTGGACCAATAGCGTGCTTTTTTCACTTGCACAAACACGTCACAGATTTTTCGTCTCCTGAGGATCAACAGTGGATTTGCAACCTTTTACTTTAATGAACAATGCCAAGTCAAACATCCGCCTTACATGAAATTTCTACACATTTACATGAAAATTACCCTCAGGCAAATGCACGGGGCAGAATTGGGGAAACGCTCATCTTCAATGTGCTAGATAGTGCAAACCTGTTCTCAAGCGGGTTTGGACCCACTCTTATGGCCCCCAGCAGTGAATGACACCCTCCCCATCTGCGGATGTGGTCAAGCCTGACAAGTGTGACCTCTGCTGTGTGTGAGAAGACACCACGAGATACTCCGTTTGCAGTTCCCCGACTGTTCCGTAGGTCGGATATGTTTTCACTGTACCGGCCTTTCAGAATTCCTTTGCTGCCGATTGCTAATTCACCATTATTTTTGCTACGCTTTATTGGACCGGGTAATTCATAAAACCAGCCTTGATTCGGGGGGAGGGGGTCCATCTTTAGGGAGCAGAGCCTCACACACACACAGAGGGGAGGAAGGGACTGGTCTCTGAAGGCCGCCCACCACCGTCTGTGCTGCCCATTTATCACCTGTGTTGTCTGCCTTTTTGTGACCGTTGAGGTCAATTTTAGAGGAATTATCTATCACTCACGGATAGATCATTTTTGTGGCTTATGCATTACAAATGTCACTTCCCAGTGTGCGGCTGGACTTTGCACACTTCACAGTGTCTTTTCACTCAGATGTGTTCAGTGTTAACGCAAATTTATTGCCAATGTCTCATGAACTTTTTGTGATTTTTGAGTCTTTTTAAAGAAAATCTGTGCTCTCCAAAAGTCATATTCTGCTGTTCCTCCAAATGCTTTAAACTCTAGCATCTACATTTTGGGTCATAAACCATTTGGTACTTACTGTAGTACATAATTTGAGGTAAGAATAAACTTCTTTTCACGTAACAAGCCAATTGACCCAGCACAGTTTGTTAAAGAGTCTAGGTTTCTTTACCTATTTGTAATGTCCTCTGTCATATAATGTTTCCTCGTGTTTATGGGTCTATTTATGGCCTCTCTATTTTAACAACAAGTTAAGCCTAAATATTTTGAATAAGGCTAAATATTTGGTTTGATATACCTTCATTTTTTCTTCTTCAACTTTTCTTGACTATTAACGGTTCTTTGCTTTATCATTTAAATTATAATTAGGGAGTTCCCACTGTGTTGCAGTGGGTTAAGGATCTGACTGCAGTGGCTCAAGTCACTGCAGAGGTATGGGTTTGATCCCTGGCCCAGCACAGTGGGTTAAGGATCTGGCACTGCCACAGCTGTGGTGTAGATCACAGCTACAGCTCGGATTTGATCCCTGGCCTGGGAACTTCCATGTGTCATGGGCGCAGCTGGAAAAAAAATTACAGTTTGTCAAGTTCCACTTGTCAGTGTCTTGACTGTTTTAAAACTTAAATTTAATACACCAAATTTTAAAACTTAATTACATTGGAAACAATACCAGCAATGATCTCACCAGGCAGTTTTCCTTTTTTCTTCCTTAGAAATTGAGAAGCTGATTCTAAAATTATGATTAAACCACCTAGAGTGTAGAAAATTGGCATATCCAAAGAAGTCTTTGAAAAGAATTAGGTTGAAGGTCTTGTACGACTTGATTTCAAGACTTATTATAAAGCTGTAATAATAAGAATGCTATGATACTGGCATAAGGATGGACAAACAGAACAACGGAACAGAAAAGATCCAGAACTAAACCTTCAACTGTACGAATGTCTCACCACCAACAAAATCAGCAAAGCAACGTGACAGAGAGGAGAACTTTTCTAATGGGAATCACGGGAACAAGTGAATATCTGCGTGGGAAAATGGACCGTAACACCCACCTCCAACCAAATGCAAACACACCTCAGCATGGACTACATACCAACACTCAGATGCTAGAACTACAAAGCTCTGGAAGAAAACACAACAGAACATCCTCGTGACTTAGAGGCAGGGCAAGCTTTACTTAACAGGACACTGAAATTTTTTTTTTGTCTTTTTAGGGCCGCACCCGCAGCATATGGAGGTTCCCCGGCTACAGGTCTAATCGGAGCTGTAGCAGCCGGCCTATGCCACAGCCACAGCAAAATCAGATCTGAGCCGCATCTGTGACCTACACCACAGCTCACAGCAATGCCGGATACTTGACCCAATGAGTGAGGCTAGGGATTGAACCTGCAACCTCATGGTTCCCAGTCAGACTCGTTTCCGCTGCACCACAACAGGAACTCCAGGACACAGAAATTCAAAGCCATAAAAGAAAGAATCCGTAAGACTATCGAAATGAAAAACTCTATTCACAAATTCACAGGTACTGATAAAAATGAATAAAAAAGCTATATATTGCAAGGAAATACTTGTTGATCTGACAAAGACTGGCTATAGAGAAGAACGCCTTCAACTTAATAGTAAAAGTCAGCCTGATAAAATATGTGCAAAAGACTGGAATGAAAACGTCCCAGAGTACCGCATGTGAATGGCTTATTGCCTATGAAACATATCTGAGCCAGATTAGTCATCAGAGAAATGCAAAGCAAACAATAAGGAGATACAGTCACACACCCACTGGACTTAAACAGCTGGGCAGCACTATTGGGCAGGAGGAGGGCAACCGGAACTTGGATGTATTACAGGTGGGAATATAAAATGGTAAACCTCGGTGAGAAAACGCAAAGTGGTATCTCACAAAACCAAACACACGCCTACCCTACGACGAGCAGTTCGACTTCCAGGTGTTCACCCAAGAGAGATGACAGTGGGCATCCATTGAAGGAATGACACGGAAATGTTCACTACTGCTTGATCCCTAAGAGACAACAGTCAGACCCAGGCTGTCAACAGGAGCAGGGAAAGACAAGTTGTGTTTCAATAAACAATGTTATTCCAAAAAAAAGGAACACACTGCTAAAACAGGTGACAACAGGAAGGACTCTCGGAGGCATCACGCAGAGTGAAAGCGGCCTTACTCAGAACAACAGACTCCGTGTGATTCCATTTATACCACGTTCTAAAGCAGGCAAATCTCATCTACAGTAGAAACACTGAGAACTGCAGCTGCCTGGCGGGGGGGGGGGGGTGAGGGAAAGAGGGCGCTTTCCGAGGTGGTGGTGACACCCATACTCCACCAGAGCTCTGAACCACCCACGTTGTATGCTGCCAAAACTCTTGGAACCACGGAACACGTGAGACTCCGCAGACTCCCATGACCCAGAGCAACTGATGTACGTGGAGCACATCAGCCTCCACTTTCCTGGGGAAGTCACTGTCCTAAGACAGGAGCTTCCCTTGTGGGGACACGGCCCCCCTCGGAAATAGGGACATAGTGAACTATGCACGCTCCAAGGGCTCAACACGGAGGAAGTGGAGCTCAGCTGTGAAAGGAAACAGCCTGGACCTGGGCTGGGACTGATGCACAGAGGTTCCAGTTTTTCCACATCCTCACCCATGCTGTTCTTGTTTTTTATTTATTTATTTTTATTACAATTATAGGTGTACAAAAATCATCACAACTCAATTTGATAGCATTTCTGTCCCCAAACCCTCAGTGCATCTCCCCAGCCCCCAGATTGTCTTATTTGGAAACCAAAGGTTTTCCAAAGTCTGTGAGTCATTGTCTGTTCTGCAAAGAAGTTCATTGTGTCTTTTTAGTTTCCACATGTAAGCAGTAGCATTGGATGTTGCCATCTAATTGTCTGACTGGTTTCACTTCATATGATAATTTCTAGGTCCATCCATGTTGCTATAAATGTTGTTTTTTCGTTCCTTTTAATGGCTGAGTAATATTCCATTGTGTGTATGTACCACATCTTCCCTATCCACTCCTCTGTCGATGGGCATTTAGGTTGGTTTGGTTTGGTTTTGACAGTGGCCATCGTAATGGGTAAGAGGTGACATTTTACTGCAGTTGTAATCCGTGTTTCTCTATTAGTGATGCTGATTGTCGTTTCATGTGCTTTATTAAATGTAAAGGGCAAAGCTGGAAAAGAAGGGACTGGACCCCTCACGCCCTGAGAGCCTGGTGGACTGGCCCGGCTCTGAGCAACCTGCATCAGGATGGAGGAGGCCAACTGTGGGTGTCCCATGACTGTGCCCATCACGACCGTGGGTTCACTGCTGCTAGGCCCCATCTTTAATTCTTCTTACCAAGGAAAAAGGCATGCGGTCCAAGTTAGGGGTCAGAATATCTGTACCATTCCTGTGTCTTACTCAACAGGACTCCGCTGAGGAATTCCCGGTTGTTTCACAGCCATGTTCCCACGAACAGCACAAAATTATTTCTAAAACACCGTCTACGCCAAACGTAACATACCCAATGACTAAATCTAATCATATTCAATATGCTTCTTACTTTACTTCTTCTCAGTGTATAAAATCCTGACATATTCTCTTAAAAATTCCTTATGGGCGATCTGACGGCACCTCATTTCCTTATGTTCCAAAATTAGCCCTTGGAATTTCTCGGCATTAAGAAATTCCCATGTCTTGCTCTTTGTTTTTCCTCTCCTGGCTGGCATAATTTTTGATATTTAGTAGGCACCACTTAACTAGTTATTTAATTTTATTTAATTGAAGATATAAAATCAAGGTTTAAATGTTCATAAAAGTTTATGAAGGAAAAATGTTTTAAGTTTCTGAAGTTGAAGCCAATGAAGTGACATAAAACTCTAAAATACATATGTTCTGCCATCCAAAAATTCTTTATTATTCTGTTATGGATTATCCCGAATTTTAAACCATTTTTTTCTCAAAACCAACAAAGAGCAAAAGGGTAAAAATTTTAAAGCACCATCCAGGAGTTCAAATTCAGCTTCTCATCATAAATTCAGAGTTTTCTCATCATTAAAGTTAATGAACCTTTGAGACTATAGTTTTAATATGAAATTATGATATTATTCTTGAAAGCTGTTCATGACTATTCATGGTGAAGCAGCTTTAGGTTCACTGAATTTACATGTTACATACGGCAGAACGTGACAGCTTGAAACCGCAGAGCCAAGAAACCTTGGGACTTCTAATTCGAGTTAATTTATGTCATAAATTTAAAGATGTATAAACCTGTAACAGATATGTTCCTCCACAAAGACTGCAGTGGCAGGAAGGCACATGACAACCCCTTCTTTTTTACCAGGTTTTGTGCCAGGCTCTGAGTGAGCAAACTTAATAACATTTTTACACTTTCCTAAAATATTTTAGGGCTTCTAAAGTTTGTTCCAATGTGCTAAGCCTTATGACTTCCTACATTTCTAGCACAGTCCAGAGGCTGCAAAGACTTCAATACCTTTTTTTTTTTTTTGAAATTGAGTATCAGAACACAAAGCTATCGGAAGGAGCATCTGACACCGTGACTACGAGGTGATTTTATTCAGGAAACTTTTTTAAGAACCTTATAAAGGTTACAGACACTATCAAAACAAATGCATGCTTACACAGAATTCTGCTTCCTATGTTAGGAATTTCAAAGACAACTGAAGTTCCACTCGTAGATCCAGATTAAGAATCCTTAGCTGGTTCACCCCTTACTGGGCACCGAAGCCCAGCATGGGCCACTGTAGTGGCCGAGCCAGACTGAAACCCAAGCCTTCGCTGTCTGAGTTCAATGCTTTTTATCTCAAACTCAAAAGAGGTGACTAGAAACATAACAGAGCGTTACATAGCAGAGTTCTTAATAGATCTAGAACAAAGTCTAAACAAGACAGAAATAAAAGGTAGCACTGCTCTAGCATCATACAGTGAGTGACAGAAAATAACCGAAACAAACCATCAAAAGTGACAGCCTAAGCAAAGGTGGCCAAAGTCCATCTATAAAGTGACCATGGATCAGTGGATCATCAATATGAAGTTATTCCCGGAAGGGAGCAGGGTGGGGGCAGATGAAGGGAGGAAAGGGAAGCGGGGATGGGAGAGAACTGTGCTGACCGGCACAGAAATAAATGTTAGTCTAAAAAGTCACGCTTCTGCTAAGGTTAACACTGCTTCATCTAGTCGATTCAGTGAAAATCTGAAGATGATTTAAAGGCCTGTATAAGGTAACTAGAAAAGGTACAAATACTGTCTCAGTTTCTTTTTCAAACTTGGAGTAAGATGGATCATGCTAAGATCACGCTTTGTTCCGAGAAGGAGAGCTAAGGGGTGACCCCTCCCGTGTCAGACCTGAGAGCCCGGGTTTGGAAGAAAGCAGCTGCCAACTGCACAGGAGCAGGAGCATCTGGAATTCTAGGCAGAGGGTGAAGGAGGTGACCGAAGGGCTGCTGGGCGGAGGTCTCTCATCCTCAGAACCCCCAAATCTTGAGATTGGTCTCAACCACAGAATGCTGAACACAAGCGTTGGCTTCATGGAAAACACTGAATGAATTAAATGCTTCCTCTAGGGTCATGTAGGGGCCAAAACAAAGCTCTTCATTCTAAGGACACTCTTTCTGACAATAGACTGTACTTCCAAAGACAATGACAGAATTGTCCCTGGAAATGTTAAGGCTGAATCAGTTATCCGAGAGATTGAAATAATGTAGCTGTAAAATTCACTGACATTATCAAAATCTGCTAAGTATCTTCCTTAGTATCTTTTGACTTGTTTCTTATGATTCTACGATTTGCCTTCTTCAATGGCCTTCTCGTTTTAAAATATTAGACACTATTAGAAATAAGAATTTCAGGTACTGAAATTAAATATATCTGTGAAATTCACACACATGGATTTCATTAAGTTCAGTGAAGCACATAAAATCTGTTGTTATGAAAAGGACCTTTGACAGCTCATAACTACATAAAAATAAATGCATCACTTGAAGAGTAGAACAAAATTTAGATGTCAGCACTGATGGATCTCGTAACAGAAAATTTTAAGAAGCCCTTATGACTCAGGGACTTTTCCCTGTCTTGTGTGGTTATATTAAAATGGTAACAATTTTGTAGCAACTTGACAGTAATTATTTAATTCTTAACACATCACAGAAGTTAACTTTTAGAAATGATAGACTAAAATATGTTATATTAAAGTCTGTTTAATTAAACCATGGAAGACTAAGATGGCAATTGCAATGAGAAGCCAATTAAAAATGAGAATTAATTCAAAACTAGGGCTAAATTTACAGATTACAAGGAAATGACTGATTCTAACACTTATAAGTAAGGATTATAATATTAAAGCTAAAACTAGCTCCAGGTCAAGGAGCTAGAAAAGGTATTCTTGGCAGTGGGAGCAACAAGATTCTTTTTGGCACATATTCCTAGCCAGCAATATTAGGCCGGATGAGTGTTGCAGGCTTCAAGTAAAAGCTAGTCTCAGATCAAAATCCATCACGCCTGGAGATTTTCATTACAAAATAGGCAAAAAATAGTCCATTAGCCAGTTCTGCAAATGATGTGAAGACCACAGCACCTTTCACAAAAGCTTCATCCAAGGCAACGATATTCTCTTAACAAGCATCACCCAAAGACATACCCTCAGAGGAGAACTTTGTTAGCTTTACCTTCAGAGTCAGGCACCAGTTACCTTCCAAATCAGTGGCCGAACATGGGAACACTCAGAAATCCAGTCCAAAGCACCACTCCTAGGCTCCTTGATTCTCAACATTTTTCTAGCATACCCATGCAATTATGTATTTATCTTAAAAATTTTTATGGCCAAGCTTTATATCTGAAACACACTGAATTTCACCAGTAAATACCATCTCTAAAACCCATTTGGCATATTAATAAGCCACAGCTTTTCCCGATAGAAACCCATTTCTAACATCCATTATGCTAACTTATTGACTGACTATACAGACAACCAGAAGCACCTGTCGTAGCTACTTCTTGAATGCGGTTCTTTAGGGGAGGGAAGGAACGCGGTACACATACGCGGATTTATAGATGTGACAGTGGAATGACGAAACCAATTTATGTGTTTGGTCAAAGTAAAAAGAATAACCTGCCAAGGAGCCTAGAACCATTTTCAACACCCACGATATGAAAACAACTGGCATTAGGGTCCTAAAGCTGACATCATCCAGTAGGAATCAACAACAGAAATGTTTGCAGAGCTACCAAAAGGTATGTACAAGATCACTCATTCAGCCAAAAGCTAGAAACAAGACAAATGCCCACCGACACTATAAGAAATTGGGTCCTAACTGGTCAAGGTAATACACAGCAACAGAAAGAAATTGCAGCTGCATGCAGTGATATAGATTAAGTCATAAGTAGCACAGTGCAAAGGAAGCCAGCCACAAATCTATGTATCTATGTTATCTGTCTAGTCTTCTTCCTTTTTTTTTCTTTTAGGGCCACACCTGCGGCATATAAAAGCTCCCTGGCTAGGGGTCGAACCAGAGCTGCAGCAGCCGGTCTATGCCACAGCAACGCCAGATTCTGATTATACCTGTGACCTACAGCACAACTTGAGCCGCAATGTCTACTTTCCTGACAGGTTTTTCAATCAAGAGCTAAGTATTTTAGGGCAAAATATTGCTATAATAGAGAGGAAATAAACATACTTTGTCTTAGATCTGCCCCTTACATTGTTAGATTGCTAATACGCATCAATACTTACATGCACTTTTTAAAATTATAATTGATTTACAGTATTAGCTTCAGGTGTACAATATAGTAATTCTGTATTTTGTAGATTATACTCCATTTAAAGTTATTATAAGACACTGGTTATAGTCCCTGTGTTGTACAATATCTCCTTGTGGCTAATTTCTTTTTTTATATCATAGTTTATATCTCTTAATCTCCTACCACTACCTTGCCCCTCCCCCAATCCCTCATCCCACTGGTAACCACTAGTTTGTTCTCTCTCTCTGAGACTGTTTCTGCTTTGCTATATGTATTAACTTGTTTTATTTTTTAGATTCCACATAGAAGTTATACCATGTGGTATTTGTCTTTCTCTGCACGACTTCACTGAGTAGGATACCCTCTGGGAGCATCCTTGTTGCTGCAAATGGCAAAAGCTCCTTTTTTGTGGCTGAGTAATTTTCTATTGTGTCTATGTACCACATCATCTTTATCCATGCATTTGTTGTTTCAATATCCTGGCTATTGTAAATAGTACTGCTGTGGACATAGGGGTGCATGTGTCTTTTTGAATTCATGTTTTAGCTTTCTCTGGATATATACTCAGGAGTGGAACTGCTGAAATAATCAAATTTGTGAAAATTCTTTTTAAAAAATTACTTAAAAGTCCTGGCAATAAGCCATTCACAGATGGTACTGTGGAAATTGTCCTAAGGGTATACAGGTCTGGGTGCATGGGAAGTTCCAGATCTGTCAGCCCTACTTGTCTGGAATACAGCTTGTGTCTGCAGCTTTGGGGAGTGCAGATGAGAAGGCTGAGGGCCTGCCCCTCCACAGAAGAATCAAAATTTCAGACTGAGAACTGGAGGAGAGGGAGGCCATCCTCCTGGCTGCACCCCACGGGGCATCTCACTGAACTGGGTGGCAGAGGTTCTCATCCTGGCCCAAATATCCAGATTCTTGCTGCTCTCCCATGATTTAGTTGACTCTCCATTTCCTGTACACCCTTAGGACAATTTCCAGGGACTTTAATTATTTTTAAAAGAATTGTCACCAATTTTGATTGTTTCGCTGGGAAGAGGGTCTGCCAAGATTCTCTCATCACCACTCCAATACCTTTTCTATTTATTGGTATGTTCATTGTTCATTTGAAAACATCTATTTGTGTTTTACAATGTAAGCACTACATTAAGTTTCTGCATATAATATATTCATAAATACTTCTACATTAATTTTCTGCATATCATACATTCATAAATACTTCTAAGTTGCAAATAACATGTCCTGTGTTGCTCAAAATATTTCCTACTGATAAGGAGCTCAACCAAAACCGTTTGGAGAGTTCGGGCCTTGTACACATTCTTGGTATTTTCCACACTCCACTTTGGGAAGATTTAGCTTTTCCATCAGGGAACTCACAAGTGCTCTGCACCCTCCGTGCAACCACCACCCTAAGCAGGAAGCTGTGGCTACAATTCTTTGTTTACAAGTCAACGCAAGACAGTGCTGGCTCTGGGATCATGTTAGTTTTGGCAAAATTAAATACACCAATAAATTTTACGTACATTTGACACAAATACAAAAGAGCAACCTTTACTGGACAATACAAACATTTTTTAGAGAAGCAATTCCAAATTCTTTTCATTCAGCTGCCTTTGAAATGTGCAGAAAATTAATACATCCTTAACAATCTACCTCAGTCTACATCAATCTTACTTATTCTCCTGAGAGTAAATTAAAAAAAAAAATCACTATCACCTACGAGGTATAGAATAACTAATGAAAATTTTCCTTGGATTTGTCTAGGAAATTGGCTTTTGATTTCTACCTTTGAAAAAACTCTGCTTTAAAAAATGCAATCTGAAGTTCCCGCTGTGGCACAACTGGATCTGTGGCATCTCTGCAGCACCAGGACGCAGGTTCAATAACAGGTCCCCGCACAGTGGGTTAAAGGATCGGGCACTGTCACAGCCTCAGCACAGGTCACCACTGCAGCTCAGATCTGATTTCTGACCTGGGAAACTCACGCCACGGGGTGGCCAAAAAAGTATAATCTAAGAGTTGTAAATACTTATGCCTTACAATTATCTCTGTTACACGAAAAACACTTAAATACCCCAGCATCTTTGTTTCCATTTGGTTCCAAATATAACAGCGTATCTCCATTTAAAAATGCACAAAATACGGGGGGTGGGGGGATACACTGTGGGTTTGGGATACAAAATCTGTAAAATTGACTTGTGATGATTTATGTACACCTATAACTGAAATAAAACCCATTAAGAAAAAAAACCCAAAAGCTCAAACAATAAAAAGACAAAGCTCAGGAAAAAAAAATGCATAAAATACTCCAGCGATTTGGTAATTTCCGTCCTTAGTACATTCATCAGACACCTCCAACACCCAGGCCATTCCCAAAGACATCAGACCATTGAAATCAAGTCCCTTTCCTGTGTGAATGAAGGGATGAGGGTGGGTGTCAATGAGGAAATACAGACGCACTAAGAAGAAAACTGTATGCCATACAACCATTTGCGCGAACCTCTCCAGGCTTTGAAAAAGGGAAAATCATAGTACAGCGGCTTCTTAAAAGTAGTTAATGGGCGCTACTGAGGAGCAATCTTTTCTCAGCCGCAGCAAGAGTTTGTGCAAACCCCGAGGGGGCCTCCCAGCGGCCGGACCCGGCCCTGCCGTGTGTCCGGAGCCGGAGAGGTTCACGGGGGGGACAAGCCAGGGGACGCTTCGGAGCCCGCAAAGGGCCCGGTCCCCAGCAGGGACGCCCTGCCACGCGCGGAAAGGGCGGCGCTGGCTCTGGTACCTCATGGGCCGAAGGCCGAGGTGGGGAGACTCGCCGCTTCTCCGCGCAGCTCGGAGCCCCAGATGCGTGAGGCGACTCAGCTGCACCTGAACAGTTGGCAGGCGCCCCGCGGGCGGCGGAGGGGCCGGGCTGGAGTCTGCGAGGCGTCCGGGGGCCCAGCGACCCGCGGGGGAGAGTGGAGGTGGTGGGGCAGGGGAGCACGGAGTGGAGGGTGCTGGGGGACGAGACCGGAAGGACTCGAGGGTCGCAAGGGCGCTCGCGCTCGCGCCGGTGCTGGACACGCAGGCACGTGGGTGCGCGCGCGGGGCCGGGGCGCACGGGGCGTGGCGTGGAGGGCGGGACCCTGCGCTGGCTCCGCCCCGGCCACCCGCGCTCCGCCGAGCCTGCGGCCCCCGCCTCCCCCGGCGCCGCGTCCCGGCGTCCAGAGCCGGCGCCGGGATGTGGGCGCCCGCGGCTGGGGGTGCGGTTTCGACGCCGAGGAGCAGAGTCGCCGCGGCCGTCGCGGAGGAAGGAGGAGGGAGCCGTGGCCCGCGCTGTCCGCGGAGAAGACGGTGGTCTCCTTCCACCTGGAATGAAGGGACGCGCGGGGCCTGTCCGCGCCCCCGGACGCCGGGAAGCTGGGCAGGTAAAGAGGGCGGCCTCGGGCCCCCGCTCCGCCGTCGGTTCCCCAGTTTCCTGCCCCACTCTAACCCCTGCGTGGTCGGGTTGCCCCGTCCCCCAACTCCGGGCGGCTCCGCCCCGCATCTGCTGGGCCGCGAACGGGTCTCCTTCCGTGGCTGCTGCGCGGGGCTGGGGAGCCGCCAGGTGTGGTTAAACCGTCTGCCTGTCTTTGCCCCAAAGACTTTCGCGGCCGAGCGGCACTCGGACTGGACTTAACTTTAGGAGAGTGAGTTGTGTTCCGCAAGTTGATTTTGCCCACCGCGTCGTCCTGGGTCGCTGACTAGTCCTTCCGACGCTGGGTAGGAGCACTGTGGGGGCTAACGTGGGCTTCCTCGAGGGGGATGGAGAAGTCACGTGTCTCACACCCTCTTCTCTGGGGCTGTGCTTGCATCCTCACGCGAGTATGTCCCCTACCCCCAGAGTACCCGTGGTTGATGTGTGCATATTGCGTGTTATCACTTGGTTAAATAGGGATTAATTAGGAAGTTGATAATAGCCCTCGCTGGATAGTTGATGTTCATAAATGCTGGGACAATCGTGTACCATTTTTCTGTGAAACAGCTACTTATCAAATGATACCTGCTGGTGTTCTAGAAGATATTAGTGAGATGACTATGTCTGCTTGGTGTCCCTGTATTAATGCTGCTGGGTGTTCCTTAAAGCATATACATCTGTGTAAAGCGGTGGAATTGAATGTTTTTTGTCTTTTTTTTTTTTAAACAAGCCTTTTTGTATGGCTCTGACTGTCCTTTTCTTCCTTTAATATGAGCGGACTATTTAAAAAAAACTGTGAAAAATAGATTTTACAGTGTTATTCAGAAATCTTAGTTAAGCTGATCTCTAATGGAATGTTTTACTGGAAGCTTCCCTTTGCCGCGTTACTTAGTTTGGAAGCACGTGTTCTTCAGAGGAAGGGTTAAGAGGCGGCAAAGGGAAGCTTACAAGCATAAGAGGGTGTCCTGCATAACAGCTGTAATTGATGAGGTGATGTTTCTTTAATCTCAGAAGAAAAAAAATGTAGTGATGAATAATCCATGTAATAAATTAGTTAGAGCTACATAGCAGACTGTGAAAGAAATAAGCAAACTTTTTAACATTTAACCATAATGTGTTTGCTTTTTAAAACTATGAAAATACCTCTCTCAGAAATAAGGGGATCGTGATACTTCATTTTCATAGAAGCTTTTTATTCATGTGTTCATGTGGCTAGCTTGTGTTTAAAATATACTTTTTTAAAAAATGTTTGTACTGTAATACCATTTTAATCAGCATCATTTCATTGTCTTGGTTCTCATTTTTTCAAGTTTATAAGCCCCTCCTTTAGTGTTTAGTGTTTAAGATTGTGCCCCGCAGGAGCCCCTTCTGTACTGTGGGTAATACATGCAAATATCTGCAGACACAGTTACAGTTCAGCAAAAAAGATAACTGTATATCTTTCTCTAGAATTGTATTGTTAGAAAGTGAGGTATGTAGAAATGATCATTATGGTATAATAACCCCAACGTTTAATTTTCTAGACTTAGAAGATGGTGCTTTGTGATTAAAAAAAAAAGAGCCCAATTCTTTGTCTTCTTAGTTGAATTTATATGAAGTAAATAACTAGTTTTGTGCCGTCGGTGGTACCAATACAATGTTCTCTGTATAGATAACCTTTGGGCCCAGTATTGTTATATATAAATTTCTGAACATGACACCATCCAAATTAAGAGACAAAATAACTACATGTAACAGCTTGGTTTTTTAGTAAATCTTTGTTGCATATGAGGGAGATATTTGTACTTTAATAAAGGCTGCAGGAAAAAGGAGGGGATTAAGAGATGCTTCCTAAAGATTTTAAGGTCATGGACCCCTTTCCAAGTCTGGTGATGATTATAGGTGTGCTAGCCAGAAAAAACACCTGGACGGGTATATCTACTCTTGAGTCAACTTCAAGAGGTTAACAGCCTTCGAAGCCCAGCCTTGGACCCCAAGCAAGATCACGTCAGTTAGATCGTTAGCATGTCACCGGGCTTGGCTGCTTGCAAACACAAAACCTTGAGTCATTGCAGCATTACACAGTATAACTACCATAATAATTACCTTAATAATAAAACAATGAAAACTGAATTGGAAAAGTGATATGAACCAGGTCTTAATTTATAAAAGTGTGCTTATTATATTTATCTCATAGACCTTACTATTTGTTGCTAAACTGTTTTTTCAAAATTAAGGTATCTGAATGAGGAAGGGAATATTTTTTAAAAGCGAAAACTGTGACTAAAATCACATTGCGTTGAAGTCAAAGACCTAAGGAGCAAACAGATACAGGAAAGCTAGGTCTGTATACAAGTTATGTTCTTATAAAGTGTCTGTATGAATCATTGAGTTAATTAGTTGAAATTCTGTGGGTTGTGTTATAACTGAGGTCATCTTCATTTCAAAGGTGGGTAATGTACAGACAGTTGTGTTGCAAGTGCCCCCGTGTGTAAAGGCCTGGCTGTGTTCTCCCAGCCAGGCTCCCTGACCGGTGGTCCCTCTTGGTAGTCGTGGTTTCCCCCTCTTGTTCTTCTCCTTTACAATTCTGAACTCAGTCTGCTTGTTTATAATCCCTCTTAATCCATATTAGGAGTAAACATGCACTAAACTCAGTTATCTCCATGTGACTTTCTTCTTAGGTGTGTCCCTAATAGCTTGCTCCTTTACCTCTGTCTTCTAGAACTTGTCCTAAAAGGAAAAGTGGTGTGTCCTTGGCATAGATTGAGCCCCTGCTTTAAGCCAGGTGCTTTAGGTATTTCATTTCATCTCACCTTCACAAGCACCCTGTGATGAGGGCCCCATTTTACATAGAAGGAAATTTGGCCCACAGAGGCTGTGCTTGGCCAGGGTGGCTTCTGGGCAGAGGCCCGTAGTGACACAGACGTGACCCCGAACCCGGGCTTCCCACGCAGCACAGCACCCCAGGAAATGCTCCCCATCAGCCCTGCATGTCTCCCTTCTTATGGATGCAAAACAGCTGAAACCACTCGTCCATATGGCCAGGGCTAGTCATTGCTTGACTCGAGGGAAAGAAGACAAAACATTGAGGGTTAAAATTAAGTAGCATGAAAAATCAGCACAGTTAAACCTTCATGCCCTTAAAAACCTCAGAGAATTTGGCTTTGGAAACTCTGCAGATGCCTCCTTCTAGATCTTCTTCCTCTAATTAAGTATTTTTTTCCTTGTCTGTTTAGTAAATCGGATCGATACAGGAGGTTGATGGGATAATGTCGTACTAACACAGGTGTCTGTCAGCAAGTCTTGGGATGGGCTGACCGTAGTGAGATGGCATTTGAGTCTGTGGGGCTTCCTTTTTATGAAAGATTTTAATTTTTATTAACACACGTCCTAATCAGGCGGCAATGCTGTCACCCTTCACATAGCATCATGTTTTACTACTTCATTTGTGCCTTTCTTCCTTTTTGCCTTTCTTTCCTTTCTTGATGGTCTCAGATCAGTTTTTCTGGACACGTCACTTCTGTAGATTTCATTCACGTTCTAAATCCCCACCATTAAAGGAAAAAAAATTAACAAACCCACCTAGTATCATTGAGGACATGGGTTCAGTCCCTGGCCTCGCTCAGTGGGTTAAGGATCCGGTGTTGCTAGGAGCTGTGTTGTAGGTCACAGATTCGGCTTGGATCTAGCATGGCTATGCTGTAGGCCGGCAGTATAGGTCCCTAGCCTGGGAACCTCCATATGCCACAGGTGCGGCCTTAAAAAGCAAAATAAAAAAATTAAAGAAATAAATCCTCACCGTTCAGAGCACATATTTGTTGTAAATTTGGGCAAACTCACACCCACGGGTGGTGCAGGCTCTGACTTTGCTGTCTTTCTATCCACTGCCTTGGGGAGGGGGGTGCCTTCCTGTGTCTTCTTCGTTGATGGGAGCTCTGGCCTTGCTCTGGCCAGAGGCCAGCTATCCCAGTTGGCCTTTAAGAGTCAGGCTGGTCCTCTGAGCCCAAGAGTGGATCTCATCACTGGCATGCTTCTTCGTGAAGTTTCTCCTCCGGCCGTCTCTGGTTGTGACTTCCATCCTTATTTCTAGGTTTTTTGGAAAGTAATTTTTTTTCATTTTTTAAAGTTTTTTTTAAAATACAGTTGATTTACAGTGTTGTAATCATTTCTGTTGTACAGCACAGTGATTCAATTATACATGTACACACATCCCTTCTCTTTCAGATTCTTTTCCCACATAGATGATCACAGAATATTGGGTAGAGTTCCCTGTGCTGGGCAGCAGGTCCCCACTGGCCAGTCATTCCATATGCCTTAGTATGCACATGCCAGTCCCAAACCCCAGTCCATCCCTGTTCCCCAACCTGTCCCCTTTGGTAACCATAAATTTTACAACGTCTGTGAGTCTGTTCTTCAGATAAGTTCATTTGTGTCTGTTTTTTTTTTTAAGATTCCACTTATAAGTGATATGATGTTTGTCTTTGCTAATCTCTAGCTCCATCTATGTTACTACAAATGGTACTATTTCACCCTTTTTTATGAATGAGTAGTATTCCATTGTATATATGTATCACGTCTTCTTTATTCCCTCCTCTGTTGATGGACATCTAGGTTGCTTCCATGTCTTGGCTATTGTAAATAGTGCTGCAATGAACATTGGGGTGCATCTATCTTTTCAAATTATGGTTTTCTATGGATAGGTGCCCAGAGGTGGGATTGCTGGATTATATGAGAATTCTGTTTTTAGTTTTCTGAGGAACCTCCATAATGTTTTCCACAGTAGCTGCACCAATTTACATTCCCACCAGCAGTGTAGGGGGGTTCCCAAGTCTCTGCACACCCTCCAGCATTTATTGTTTGTAGATTTTTTGATGGTGGCCATCCTGGCTGGTGTAAGGTGGTAACTCACATTGTTGATTTGAATTTCTCTAATAATTAGTGATGAACATCTTTTCATGTGTGTGTGGTTTGTGTGTGTGTGTGTGTGTGGCCATCTGTATGTCTTCTTTGGACAAATGTCTGTTTAGATCTTCTGCCCATTTTTTGATTGAGTTGTTTGTGTTTTTTATTTCGATATTGAGCTACAAAAGGTGTTTGTATATTTTGGAGCTTAATCCCTTGTGAGTTGCTTCTTTTGCAAATATTTTCTCCCACTCTGTGGGTTGTCTTTTTGTTTTGTTTAGGGTTTCCTTTGCTGTGCAAAAACTTTTAAGTTTAATTAGGTCCCATTTGTTCCTTTTTGTTTTTATTTTCATCACTCTAGGAGGTGGATCTGAGAAGATACTGCAGTGGTTTATGTTAGAGAGTGTTTGGCCTGTGTTTTCCTTTGAGTTTTATAGTAGTATCCAGTCTCACATTTAGATCTTTAATCCATTTTGAGTTTATTTTTGTGTACGGTGTTGAGAAGCGTGCCAGTTTCATTCTTTTACATGTGGCTGACCTGTTTTCCCAGCACTGCTTATTGAGAGGACTGTCTTTTCTCTGTTGTGTATTCTTGCCTCCTTTGTCATAGATCAGTTGACCGTAGGTGCGTGGGTTTAATTCTGGGCTTTCTATTCTGTTCCATTGATTTATATGTCTGTTTTTGTGGCAGTACCATACTGTTGACGCATGAGCCTTGTAATACAGTCTGAAGTCAGGGAACCTGAATCCTCCAGCTCCATTTTTCTTTCTCAGGATGGCTTGGTTATTTGGGGTCTTTTGTGTTCCATACGATTATAAAATATTTGGTTCTAGTTCTGTGAAGCACATCCTTGGTAATTTGATAGGGATTGCATCGAATCTGTAGATTGCCTTAAGTGTAGTCATTTTGACAGTATTAGTTCCTCCAGTTCAAAAGCATTGTATGATTCTGTCTGTGTCATCTTTGATTTTTTTCATCAACGTCTTTATAGTTTTTCGAGTACAGGTCTTTTGTCTCTTTAGGTAGCTTTATTCCCAAGTATTATATTCTTTTTGATGTGATGGCAAATGGAATTGTTTCCCTAATTTCTCCTTCTGATCATTTGTTGTTTGTATATAGAAATGCAGTCAATTTCTGTGTATTAATTTTGTATCCTGCAACTTTGCCAGATTCATTGATGAGCTCTAACAGTTTTCTGGTAGCGTTCTTAGGATTTTCTAGGTGTAGTATTATGTCATCTGCAAACGGTGATACTTTTACTTCTTTCTTTCCAATTTGGATTCCATTTCTTTTACTTCTCTGATTGCCGTGGCTAGTACTTCCAAAACTATGCTGAATAAAAGTGGTGAGAGTAGACATCCTTGTCCTTTGCCTGATCTTAGCGGGGGTTCTTTCAGCTTTTCAGTGTTGAGAATGTTTTAGCTGTGGGTTTGTCATATATGGGCTTTATTATGTTGAGGTAGGTTCCCTCTATGCCCACTTTCTAGAGTGTTTTTATCAGAAATGGGTGTTGGATTAGGTCAGAAGCCTTTTCTGTATCTATTGAGAGGACCATGTGGTTTTTGTTCTTCAGTTTATTAATGTGGTATATGTATCACACTGATTGCTTTGCGGATATTGAATAACCCTTGCATCCCCGGGATAAATCCCACTTGATCATGATGTACAGTCCTTTTAATGTATTGTTGGATTCGGTTTGCTAGTTTTGCTAGTATTTGAGGATTTTTGCATCTATGTTCATCAGTGATATTGGCCTGTAATTTTCCTTTTTTGTCTATCTTCATCCAATTTTGGTATCAGAGTGATGGTGACCTCATGGAATGAGTCTGGGAGTGTTCCTTCCTCTGCAGATTTTTGGAATGGTTTCAGAAGGATAGATGTTAACTCCTCTCTAAATGTTTGATAGAAACCTGGGCCTTCACTTTTGTTTATTAGAAGTTTTTTAGGAGTTCCCGTCGTGGCTCAGTGGAAACGAATCCAACTAGGAACCATGAGGTTGCAGGTTTGATCCCTGGCCTCACTCAGTGGGTTAAGGATCCGGCATTGCCGTGAGCTGTGGTGTAGGTCGCAGATGCAGCTTGGATCCTGCGTTGCTGTGGCTGTGGTGTAGGCTGGCAGCTACAGCTCCAATTGGACCCCTAGCCTGGGAACCTCCACATGCCATGGGTGCGGTCCTAAAATGACAAAAGATAAAAAATAAATAAATAAAAAATTTTTAATCCCAGTTTTAACTTCAGTACTTGTCATCAGTCTATTCATCTTTTCCATTTCTTCCTGGTTTAGTCTTGAAAGATTGTACCTTTCTAAGAAACTGTCCTTTTCTTCTAGATTGTCCATTTTATTGGCATATAGTTGCCTGTAGTAATCTCTTATAATTATTTGTATTTTTGTGATGTCTGTTGTAACTTCTTTTTAATTTTTAATTTATTGATTTGAGTCCTCTTTTTTTTTCTTGGTGAGTCTGGCTAAGGGTTTATCAATTTTGTTGATCTTTTCAAAGAACCAGTTTTTAGTTTCATTGATTTTTTCTCTTATTTTCTTTGTTTCTGTTTCATTTATTTCTGTCGTGACCTTTATGATTTCTTCTACTGACTTTGAGTTTTGTTTGTTTCTTTTCTCTAGTTGCTTTAGGTGTAAAGTTAAATTGTTTATTTGAGATTTTTCTTGTTTCCTGAGATTGGCTTGTATTGCTCTAAACTTCCCTCATGCAGCTGCTTTTGCTGTGTTTCATAGGTTTTGGATGGTCGTGTTTTTGTTGTCATTTGTGTCTAGGTATTTTTTAAATTTCCTTTTTATTGCTTCGGTGATCCATTGATTGTTTAGCAGCATATTGTTTAGGCTCTGTGTGTTTGTTTTTTGTTTTTTTGTTTTTTGGTTTTCTTTGCAGTTTTTTTCTTGTCATTGATTTTTAGTCTTAGACCATTGTGGTTGGAAAAGATATTTGATATGATTTCAGTTTTATTAAATTTACCAAGGCTTGATGTGTGCCCCAAAATGTGCCGCATATCCTAGAGAATGTTCCATGTGTGTTTGAAAAGAATGTGTATTCTGCTGCTTTGGGATGAAATAGTTTATAAATATCTGTTAAGTCCTTCTGGTCTGATGCATCATTTAAAGGCTCTGTTTCCGCATCTTATAAATTTTCAAAATAAACGCTATTGTTTTTCTCCTCAAAAAAAAAATAAATAAATAAATAAATAAAAATAAAGGCTCTGTTTCCTTGTTGATTTTCTGTCTAGATGGTCTCTCCATTGCGCTAAGTGGGGTGTAAAGTCCTCCACTATTAGTGTGTTACTATCAGTTTCTCTTTTTAAGACGGTTCACAGTTGTCTTATATATTGAGGTGCTCCTATGTCGGGTGCATATATAATCAAAATTATTAAATCTTCTTGGATCGATCCTTTGACCATTATGTAATGTCTTTCTTTGTCTCTTTATTTTAAAGTCTATTTTGGCTGATATGAGTGTTACTACTCCAGCTTTCTTTTAATTTACATTTACTTGGAATATCTGTTTCCATTCCATCGCTTTCAGTTTGTATGTGTACGTAGAACTGAAGTGGGCCTCTTGTAGACCGCATATATACGGGGTCTTGTTTTTTTTATCCATTCAGCTAGTCTGTGTCTTTTGGTTGGAGCATTTAGTCCATTTACACTTAAGGTAATTATTGCTATGTATGTTCTTAATTGTTTTGGATTTGTTTCTCTTGGTCTTTTTTCTTCCCTTCTTTTCCTGTTCTCATGCTTTGATGACTACCTTTAGTGTTGTGTTTGGATTGCTTTTTCTTATTTATCTGTTGTAGATTTTTGGTTTGCAGTTACCATGAGGTTTTTGTATAGGAGTTTCTGTATATACAAGATTGTTTTAAGTTGCTTGTCTCTTAATTGCAAATGCATCTCCAGTATCCTGCATTTGTACCCACAGTTGCTGGTTTTGGTATCATATTTGTGTGTGTATGATTTCCTGCCTTTACTGTATGTTTGCCTTTACTAGTGAGCCTTATCCTTGGTAATTTTCTTGTCTGTAGTTGTGTTTTTTTTCTTTTCCACCTAGAGAAGTTCCTTCAGTATTTGTTGTAAATCTGATTTAGTGGTGCTGAATTCTTTTAGTTTTTGCTCATCTGTAGATCTTTTGATTTCTCCTTCAAATCTGAATGAGAACCTTGCTGGGTAGAGTATTCTTAGTTGGAGGATTTTTTCCTTTCATCACTTTAAGTGTATCATGCCACGTCCTTTTCTGGCCTGTAAAGTTTCTGCTGAAAAATCAACTGACAGCCTTTTTGGGGTTCCCTGATATTTATCTGTTGCTTTTCCCTAGCTACTCTAAG
Source organism: Catagonus wagneri (assembly GCA_004024745.2). Lineage (NCBI taxonomy): Eukaryota > Metazoa > Chordata > Mammalia > Artiodactyla > Tayassuidae > Catagonus > Catagonus wagneri. Next base: position 43,442,177 of record PVHT020004944.1, on the reverse strand, counting down.
TATTTTCTCTTTGTCTTTAATTTTGTTCAATTTGATTAATATGTGTCTCTGGGTATTCCTCCTTGGGTTTATTCTATATGGTATTTGTTGTGCTTCCTGGATTCAAATGAGTGATTCCTCTCCCATGTTAGGGACATTTTGAGCTGTTAATCTCTTCAAATATTATCTCTGGCCCTTTCTCTCTTCTCCTTCTGGCACCTGTATAATGCCAATGTTGGTGCATTTAAAGAATTTGAAGAGTTCTCTTAGACTATCCTAATTTCTTGTCATTCTTTTTTCTTTATTCTGTTCTGTGTCAGTGATTTATAGCAGTCTGTCTTCCACCTCACTTGTTCATTCTTCTGCCTCCTGTATTCTACTATTGGTTCCTTTTAGTGAGTTTTTCTCTCAGTTATTGTATTTTATATCTCTGCTTGTTTAATCTTTAAATCTTCTATGTCTTCAGCATTTCTTGTAGTTTATTGATTTGGTGTTTTTGTGAGAGAGGTTGAGCTTAAGTTCTTCTACTCCTATATCTTGTCCCAATATCTCAAAAGTAGTTACATCTATACTTTTAGTAAGACTAAGAACAAAAGTGGGGACTCAAATAAATAAAGGTAAAAGTCATATGATCATTTCAGTAGAGATAAAAAAGAATTTAACAAAATACAAATCCTTCATGGTAAAAACACTCAACAGATTTCATATAAAAAGAACATACTTCAGCATAATAAAGGTCATAGTTATATATGACACACCACGCCCACAGCTAGCAGCATACTCAATGATGACAGGTTGAAAGCTTTTCCTCTAAGATCAAGAAAAATACAGGGGTGCAGATGTCACCACTTCTGTTCAACAGAGTACTAGAAGTCCTAACCAGAGCAGTCAGGCTTGAGAAGAAAAGAAAGTCATCCAGATTGAAAACAAAGGGTGACATTGTCTTGTTGCAGATGATATGATCGTATATATAGAAAGTCCTAAAGATGACTGCAAAAAGAACTGCTAGAAGTAATCAGTGAAGTCAGTAAAGTTTCAGGATACAAAATGAACATATTGAAATTAATTGTATTTCTGTACATTAACAGCCAGCTATCTGAAAAAGAAATAAAGAAACAGTCATATTCACTGTGGCATCAAAACAGTAAAATACTTAGGAATAAATTTAACCAAAGAGGTGGAAGATCTGTACACTGAAAACTATAAGATTTTGGTGAAAGAAATGAAAGAATAAATGGAAGATACCCCATGTTCATGCATCAGAAGGAGAAATATTCTTAAAGTGGCCATACTACCCAAAGCTATCTCTAGAGTTGGCACAACTCCTAACAAAATTCCAATGGCATTTTTCACAGAAAAAAAAATCCTAAAATTTATGTGAAACCACAAAAGACCCTGAATACCAAACTACTGAGAAGGAGGAGCAAAGATGTAGTCATCATACTTCCAGATTTCAAAGTATACTACAAAGCTATGGTAATCAAAAAAGTATGGTACTGGCATAAAAATAGGCACATACACCAATGGAACAGAATCTGAGAGCCCAAAAATAAACCCTCAAATGGTCAACTAATATTTGACAAGGGAGCCAAGAATACTCAGTGTGGAAAGGATGGTCTTTTCAATTAATGATGTTGGAAAGGAGTTCCGGTTGTGGCCCAGCAAAACAAATCTGACTAGGAACATGAGGTTTGTGGGTTCGATCCCTGGCCTCACTCAGTGGGTTAATGATCTGGTGTTGCCATGAGGTGCAGTGTAGGTTGCAGACACGACTTGGATCTGGCATCGCTGTGGCTCTGGCGTAGGCCAGCAGCAACGGCTCCGATTAGACCCCTAGCGTGGGAACTTCCATATGCCACAGGTGCAGCCCTAAAAAAAAAAAAAAAAAAAAAGTGGTGTTAGAAAAACTGGAAACCACATACTGAAAATTTAAATTGGGTCCCTATCTTACACCCTCACATAAGTTAACTCAAAATGAATTTAAGACTTTAAAATATAAGACCTGAAACAGTAAAAACCCTAGAAGAAAACAGAGGGAAAAGCTCATGGCAGTGATCTTTTTTGGCTATGACACCAAGAACACAAGCAACCAAAATAAACAAACAAACAAAAAAAAACAAATGGGACTACGTCAAACAAAATTTCTGCAGAATGAAACAGTAAAATGAAAAGGCAGTCTACTGAATTGGAAGAGAATATTTGTAAATCATAAATCTGATAAAAGAGATTTTTAATGAGATGATTCAGGAAATGACGTGCCACCTGTGCGGGAGGCCCAGCCCGCTAACCAGCCTGAGATGCAGCAGGGAGGCCCACAAAGGCCAGGAGGCTGAAAGAAAGACCAATCCTGTACAGTGAGTGTTATTATTGGAAATTGGGCACAAGCTTGAGGATGTGACTATTTTAAAAAGTGGATTCCATTCAGAACTGATCATAGAAGCGTGGAGAGACAGAGACTGTAAAATAAGCCTTGTCTCTGAGACGAAACAGTCATAAAAATGTGAAGACTGTTCTTTGAGTGTTAATTTTTTAAATCGACGTAGTCAAAATCATAGGAGATATAGGAGGTGATGGTTTTCGAATGGAATGTGAATGTGATCCTTTGATTGTGTGGAAGTTTAGGGGGAGTGACGGAGGGCTAGGGAGAGAAGGGACAGGTGTCACGGGACAGAAGGATGGACAGGGACTCTGTCATTAGAGCCCAAGAAACAGACGTGTACACAGACCGTTAATTTCAGAGGCAGCCGTCTATTTTGAAGCACTGTTGCTTTAATTGGAGGGGCAAATAATTCATGTGGATTTTGCAAAGCTTTAAAGTGTATCCCTTACAAAAGAATTTAATTTGATTTCTTGTGTCATTTGCTCTGAGAGCCACAGTCTTTCTTATTGCTGTTATACTGACCCCTTCTGGATAATTCTTATAATGTCATCTGATCATCTATGTGTGCTCTATTTTTTTTTTTTAATATTATTATACACCGTGGACTTTATATCATAAAAAAAAAACAGTCTGACGTGATGGTTCAAAGTTCAGTTCATTGAGCGTTCACCATAAGCACATTCTGAGCAGGGAGTCCATGGTCAAGTAGAAAGAACAGATGTAGAAACTAAAGATGGCACGGTACATGCAAATCATGATGTTTTAAAATGCATATGGAAGGCTGGCTTTTAAAACGTAGATAGTAGCCCTCTGGCAGAAAAAGACACAGCCAGGCGCCCAGTAGCACTGTGACTCCCGTGGTCCCAGCGGAGCCCAGAGGACAGGGACAGGCGAGATGGACAGGGTGAGATTATAAAGGTGTGCACCTGCCCAGAACCTGGTACCATGTCCCAAGGAGCCTGAAGCAGGAGAGTGATAAGGACAGACTCGCCCATTCTCGGCGTTTCCCTGGTGATCTGAGAGTGTACGAGAGTGTAAGACGGAGCGCAGCGGTACCTGGGGGCAAGGAGGCGGTACCCGCTACACGCAGGCCAGGCCTGGGGGTAAGTCCCCCGGCAGCAGGGCCCTTGGGGTGGGTGGGAGGGCAGAGCGCGAGGCACTGGGAGTTAGTGTGGGGGATCCAGATCCGTCTGCCCTGACCCTGCAGAGGATGGAGGCATAAGCAAGGATGAACAGAGGAGCGGGTTTGGGGAGACATGGGCGGTCAGGTGGTTTGGGGAGGTTTGGTCACCGGCGTTCACCACTGCAGTTGGGGATGAAGTCCCAGCAGCTGTTTAACTGGGACTACTATGTGTCCGTCAACATCTGCTGGGCCCTGAACACGGGAAATCGATACATTCCACTACTGGCCTGACTCTTCGAGGCCACCCCTTGCAACTTCTCTTTCCGAACCTTTGCTTACGCCGTCTCTGAGTCAGTTCTCCAGGCCCTCCGCAGCTCTGATCGTGAACAAACGCCTTTACAGCTAGTGGAGGTTTAGGCTTATTCTCTTTGAAGCCTTTTAAAAGCTTCAAAATGGTAGGATTCTATTGAAAACAGTTGAGATGTGAGTTACAGACCTAAGCTTGACCTACCCTTAGACTCTGAAGATCCTGTGTCAGTAATCTCAGCTATCCTATAGAAGCAGAGGATTTTTTTTTCTTGAAGTCATCCTCCAGCAGGGCTAGAAGTGGAAGTTGAGGGTTTTACAGGCATCTGTGAAGGTAAAGGCAGATCAGACCTACACCTTGGCTAATGGCCTTACAAAGCAGAGCCCCCAAGGCTGAAAAGTTCGTCGCTAAAACACAGTTTCGTGATTGCTGAAAGGTCCCACAGTAGGTAGCCTGTGAGTGCAGCATTTCTAAGAGAATGTTGAATTAGGAGTTTCAGATCTCGACTTTTCAGACACACAAAGATGCAAAATTCCATCTCATCTCATCACTGTTAAATACAGTAGGTATTTTTGTTAAGAATCAGTAGCTGCACCACAGTTTTATGTCTAACTGAATTGCCGTGAAAGGAAAAATAGTCATGGGCAGAGAGAATTTTTGAAAGATTTGTAACTGCCTTATAAATAAATATATGATTAGCCAAGGCTGTTACCAGCTTTTAATTTAAGGCCTGCAGCTGTTGGTGTGAGAAGCATCAAATTTCAAAAGAAGTTAGAGTGTAAAATAAACAGAATAAGAGAACAGGTCTCCTAAGAAGAAAATAAAATAAGAATTAAGCATATGGATTATCACTGCCTTGCTTCTTTCTCGCAATCAGGGTTTGATGCTAAAATATGAGTTTCACAGATGTGATGTAATCAGTTTTAATTCATGCTGCAAAGCAGCCTTTGTACAAATAACGCAAAATAAAAAAAGATTATTCAACAGTTTGCTTTTCTTTACACCTTATCAACATGGAATAATCCAGTTGTTCTTTTTAAATAAACAGCATCATATCACCTTGTGACATTACGTAATTTGTTAAAAGATAAATTTAGTTTACTTAGAAAATAAGTGTCATACTTCTAACATGTAGAGTTTACCTATTCTTCACTGTGATGATTTCAGATTTTCTCTGATATTAAAGTTTTTTCCACTTAAAAAGAGGCCTAAGGAAAGTGATTTTTAAAGAGTGACTGCTTGAGGATACTCGGTTCTATTTGGATAAGAACATTTAATACTAGTAAAGTCGCAAGTTCTGAATGTTGCCTGCGAATTCGAAGTGATTTTTATGGGACATTGGATTCTACTGGAAACTCAGAAGTTTTTGCTGTTCCTTTAAGGCAAAGTTCCCTGTAGAAAGTTACAGTTGCATAAGACTGTCATGATTCAGGGTTTCACTTGGAGTTGTGGAAGTTTTGTTCTTCTTGGCGCACTTGGAGCTGTGTCCTAGAACTGGTGCCCAAAACAGTTTGAAGTGTGGTGTGAGCTGTTTGTGTCACTGAGTAAAATTAGATGTGCCTATGGCTTAATAGGAGGCTGAAACCTGAGACAAGGCCAGGCCGGGGGCCCTTTCTTGCAGGCTGGTTGGTGAACTTGAACCGTCCACCCTCTACCTCGGCGAGTCCCAGGACAGCTTGAAACACTGTGTCGGGAGGGTCTGGAGCCAGGGCAGCTGAGTCACCAGCGGGCTTTGTACAACCTCTGGGGTAAGTGGCCAGTTCTGGCTCAGATTTTACGTAATTATAATGTTCAGCTTGCAAGACAAATCGGTATGAGGCTTCTTGATTTTGTTTTTCTTCCTTCACAGATGACAGAAAAGAAAATAAATGTAAAAGGTTAAATAAACCTAACTCACTGTTTATATATTAAGTAGCAACAAAACGTAGGTAACTTCTTTTTTTTTTTTCTGTCAGGTTGTTCTGACTCCTTGTGGGCAACGTGTTTTTAGCATGACTGTGTCCTTCTAACAGTTTTAATTTGTAAAATACCAGGATATTATTTCTGTACTGTTGGGCTTTCCGTCGTTACACTGTGGTTAATCCAGACAAAGTATTGTCTTTAAGATGGCCTGCTTTCATTCTACTCTTAAAACTTTCATGGTAGAATTACACTCGCTTTACAGTTTGTTCAGAGTTTCATTACAGACATTTAAAAGCAGTAAAATTAATGAGAACCAAAGTTCCAGGTAATTTGATTAGTTGGGAATCAGCAAAATGGAGCAAAATGCCAACTTCTGTGGCCCAGCTGTCCTTGAACGAGGAAGAGAAGAATGTTAATCTCCCCAAGTCCAGAAAAAATAACACGTTGCTCAAAACGTGTCTCAGAAGGTAAAATAAATAGAGGACAAGGTACACGCACGCTGCCCATCAGCCTGCGGAAACGTCTGTTCTCTCTGGTGGATGCTGAGTTCACCTGGGGCCCTTGGAAGACAAGTTGATGAAGAAAGGCATCAAGAAAAACGAAAAGGAAGATAGAACTCAACTGGCTGGAGGATTTGCCAGCAGGACGAGTCCCTCGCTAGTACCAAATGCACTGCAGAACTTCCTCTGTTTATTCTTTGCCTGTTTTCTTGGAAGCATTTGATAGAGATGGACACAAAAGAAGCTCACGCACTGCCTGAGGGCTGGAGTTGGTGTCTGTCTGCAGGTTCTAGAATTTATCTAAGCTTTCTTTTGGAGCCAAATGAAAAATCAGATTTTAACATATTTAAATATCAAATTCTAAAGACTCACAGATCCAGGTTTCCCAAAGATGCTGGCCAAGCTCACCAATAAAATGTTGAAAATAACACTGTTCTATATTGTCCTTTAAAAAATGTACAGTCAGTCATTAAACGTAAGTGCTATTTTATTGAATATGAAAATCAAATTATAATTATCCATTACAAATGGGTGCCCAGTTTGTTTTACTTTACACATTTCTCTTTCCCTGGTGCTCCCATGAGCTTTATAGAATTCCTCACCCACTTTATTCACCTTTTCAGACTCCAAGCTCACTTTTGATTTTTTGTGTTATCATGCCCTAGGGAATTGTGGGAAAAGAGACGCAGGAGTGCTTCGTGATCTGTGGGCTTGCCGGAGCCTCAGGTCTGCTCTCAGTGTCCGCCCGAGTCTGAGTCCTCCTGACTGTGGTGCGCCTGGTGTGCTGTGTGTGCTGGTGAAGGAAGTGGGGTTCCCACAGCTGTGTGTTCCCAAGGCACCTGTGCCTCATCCTCAAGCCTTGGGGTTGGGTTGCGTCTCGGGGAAGGTCACTCCGGTTTCCGTGGAGACTGGATAAGGGGCCTGGAACGGGGAGAAAGGAGCTGTAAAAAGTCAAAAGATGGCCTCAGCTTAGGTCGGGAAAACGGACCCCAGCGGAGAACTGGCAAGAGATCGTAGCTGCGGAGACGGTACCTAAAACCCAGCCGCACCTTGGTGACTATTTTAACTCTATTTTAAACGTTCTCAGTTTTTTTTATTATTATTATTACGGTATAGTTGATCGACAGTGTTGTGCCAGTTTCTCCTGTATAGCAAAGTGACCCAGGCACACCCACCTACACATTTTTTTTTGTTCTCATATGGTCTTCCATCATGGTCTATCCCAAAAGAGCAGACAGAGTTCCCTGTGCTGTACAGCAGGGTCTCAGTACTACTCAGCCATAAAAAAGAATGAATTAATGCCCTTTGCAGCAGCATGGATGCAAACTAGATACTCTCATATGAAGAAAGTCAGAAGGAGAAAGGCAAACACTATGATAGCACTTCCGTGTGGCACCGCAGCGAGTTTTACACGTGAAATATCTCTGAAAAACCACACCATCGATGAAGACGCGACCTGAGGCTGGGGGGCCAGCTGACCACTTTCCAGCTGGTGTGATTAATTACCCTCAGCCGAAGTTGCTTCATGTCCAAAACGGGGGGTGATCGCAGAATGTGCCTCCCCAGGGTATAATGAGCAGCAGATTTGGTCCACGCAGAACACCTAGAAAGATCCTGCCGTCTTGGTAAGGAGTAGCCCTCCTCCTCATCCCCACCCCATCAGTAACACGGACCTGCAGCCTCTTCGTCCCTGTTGATGGGCAGCTCAGAGAAGAACCTCGGGGGGGTCAGATCAGGCTCTAACCTGCTTCTCCCGGACCCTGAAGGGGCACCGTGAGCCCTGTGGCGGTCACAGGTTCTAGGCTGGCACAGCGAGTGTTCTTCACCCACAGCAGGGCTGCCAGAGGCTCTGTGCGTCCAGAATGCACCCCATACCCAAGCTACTCTCACCAACTGACCAAGAGTCCCCGGTGGGGCCTTTAGTGCTTCTAAAGGGAAACAAATCAAATGATGGTTCCCTGTGAACATTTTCCTTTCATAAAACGTTTTAGATCTTAATGAAAATTTTATATCCAATATTCTAAAACCTTAATCTTGGTGGAATATAGTGTGCTGTTCCCACATGGGGAATGCATTTGAACGATCATTTCTCGCAAGATTTGCAAATCGCTTAAAATCCTGACATTCTGATCCTGAAGAAAAGGTGACTGTAAGGACAGAAGTGAGTCACGCCCCTGAAGTCCTCTGAAAGCTTCAGTGAACCGTCAAAGCTGTATCCCACATTCGATAAGAACCTTAATTTGCTTTTTGCCGTAAATCTTTCAGAGACTTGCAGCTCAAAAGATGCTCAGCTTGGTTGATACATTTAAATGATTTTTTAAAGTTTGTCCTTAATTTTGTGTGGCTACTTTCCAGAGTTAGAATTTACTTAAATGCTCTTTTTAGGGACTAGGCCAATGGGGGTTTTGAAGGGAGGGGGGTCATAGTTGTCTTCCCTGGAAATACCAGCTTTGGTATAAAAATCACATGACTTAATGAAGTAGGTGACAGGCTGCTTTCTCCTCTGGTTAAATGCAGCTTTCGTGTATAATTTTAATATAAGACTATTCTAAACTCTACCTTACTTTGTTAGAAATGTTGGACCGAAAGGTCCTGTCCGTGCAGGCTCAGCCCCTGCTGCCCCTCATGGGGCTGGGGCGATAACCGCAGCTTCGCACACACCTCTGGGGAACTGCCCACGTCTGGAGCAGCATCCTTGTTCGGCTTCCTCCCCTGCCTGGCACGCACCTGTCGAGAACATCTTCTTAATAAGTCAGCTGGACGAGGGGAACCCGACCTGAGACAGATACAGCTGCAGTGTTCTACGGCGAAACCCGTCCCTGTTATCTCATCACCTTCAAAGTCCCCGTCTTTCCCGCAGCACCCAGCTAGATGGCAGTGATAGTGCAAGGAACTTTACCGCGTGGGCTCTGCTTCACGTATTTTGATATGAGCCTACATGGCAAGTGCCTGTAATTTTGAAGGCATCCTTTATGTAATGATTTTAGTAAATTGAAATTTGAGTCCTGATTGGCTCTATTACTGATCTTACAGATTTCTTCTGACTTAGTTGAGGCTGTAGCTATGGTAATAGTTGCCAGGACCTTGTTAAGATGTAGCACCATTGGATTCTAGAAAAGCATATCCTTGGAAATGCTAATATGATCTGGTTTCAAAGTCAAAAGACCATGAATTTTATACTAAGTATACAACAATAGTAGGTAAAATGCTTACTCTGTGCTAATTATTCCTGTTATTCAAGGAGCAGTCCATTTTCCAGTTGGAGCCATAATGACAAATTTTAGGGCAATACAGGCCTTCAGATATGTTAGGTATATAAATATATTTGGGGATGTATCACAGCAATTATAACATTAACTAACTTGGTTGCGAAGGCTGGATGTCCAATGATTATTAACTGACTTTGAAAAAATACTACAAATCAGAGGCATGATAACCTTTCTGAAGCTTCTAATTCTCATGATGTTAAATACATGCAGTTCACCAAAAAACGTGTCTATTCCACCTGTCGTGAGAAAGATGCCAGCAGGTACAGGAGTTAGATGAGTCTTAAAAACTCTGAGCATCTCATTCACAGCATCGTAGGACTCTTTTAAAAAGAAAAGCATTAAATCACTCCTGATATTAGGAAAACTTTTCTAAGTTATGATACCAGTCAGCAGCCCTGTGAAACTTGGTGTGTTAAATTTTCTTCTGAACGGGAGTTCCCTTCGTGGCTCATTGGTTAATGAATCCGACTAAGAACCATGAGGTTGCGGGTTCCATCCCTGGCCTCGCTCAGTGGGTTAAGGATCCAGCGTTGCTGTGAGCTGTGGTGTAGGTTGCAGACGCGGCTTGGATCCCGCGTTGCTGTGGCTGTGGCGAAAGCCGGAGGCTACAGCTCCTGTTAGACCCCTAGCCTGGGAACCCCCATATGCTGCAGGTGCAGCTCTACATTAAAAAAAAGGCAAAAAGACAAAAAAAATTTTTTTCTTCTGAACAACTGACTAATTAAAAACTGTATTTGGTGATCTCGTTTGTTGATATCAGGAAATACTGACGCAACCGAATATTCTACACATCGGCAAGCACTTTGCAATTTGATGGAACACAGAATCAACAACAAAAACTTTTAAAAAATATAGCCATATACTGTTTTCTAAAAGTCTGCATATTAAAGAAGTAAACCCTCTTCCCAATCAAAAAATAGGTAGAAGACCTGAATAGACATTTCTCTAAAGACGATATACAGGTGGCCAACGGGCACAGGAAAAGATGTTCAGCCTCACTAATTATTAGAGAAATGCAAACCAAGCTGTCGACTGAAAAAATACACAACCTGAAAGCTGAGGGTTACTTTTACTTGGGGCAAAATGGGGCCTTAAGCCCCTGAGACAGCATCTCAGGTGGCCTTGAGAAACCGCTTCAAGGCGGTGAGGGAGGAGCTAGGATATAGGAGTTTTTGCAACAAAGGGCAGGGAGCAGGAACAAAAGAGGCCAGGGCTCACCGAAGTCATTCCTTTGATATGCACCTCCATTGTCAGGGCCGGTATTCTGAGTTTACACAGCCCAAGGAACTCACCAACTCTCACCCTTTGAGGTGCCTGCAATTCCCAGATGACCATGACATTCTTAATCCTTAACTACAGACTGGGCTGAAATACCACCCAAGGAGGAAAAGGGGGAGCATCAGGATTTGATAAAGGTGAGGAGAGGTGCATGCAGCGTCCGCACACTTTACAAAAGTTGGCTGCTGGTCTCCTGAAGGTTACTACCAGTCACAGGGAGCATGCAAGATTTCAGTGTTTTTCTAGATAATGAGGAGAGGCAAGAACTGGGCACATAAAATCTTCTTCTAAAAATATCTGAACATCTGAAGGCCTGTCCTTCCAGTTTTCCCAGAGCACAGAGCGCCTCGCTTCTGGTTTTCGCCCTGAGCTCCACTCGGGGGGTGCTGCACACGGGTTGGTAGCTGCAGTGGCTCATGTTTGACTCCATGTAGAGGCTGATGGCAAGTGCCAAACTTGAGTTCACAAAGCCATAATAAGATACCACCTTCCGCCAGTCAGGCTGGCTCTCATCAAAAAGTCTATAAATAATAAATGGAGAGAATGTAGAGAAAAGGGCAGGTATGTATTTTAATACGTATTTCAGTATTCCAGTCTGCATTTCCTTAGGATATTTCTATGCTTTTCAAACGGTTGATTCTCTAATAATACTGTAATAATCCAACAAATTAATTCCTCAGATGTTTAACCTTCATTTATTCAGTTTCCATTGTTCACCATTAAAGTTAATGCCACAGTAAATATCTTTAAACATAAATCTTCATCCCTAATTTATCTCTGGAATAAGTGTCTAGAATTGGAGTTATTGTGTGTTTTGAGGTTCTTGGTGGACAGTGACGGATACTTTCTAGAGGACTGAGGTTAATCTTCGCTTTCCACAGGAGAAGCGTTCCTTGCCCGTGTTTCAAATACTTTGCCACGTTGCCCGCCACCAGTTTTTAAGTCTCCCTTAATCTTTGAAAACTGCTTTGGAACTTGTGTCTGTTTGCATTTTGTGGTGAAGCTGACCTTTTGGTGTGTGTACTCGTTGTTTGTGTTTCTTTAATGTATGTGCATGGGTTGGCTCAAGTTTTCTTGGGTTATTTCTGTTTTTAAGAATATTAACCAGAGTTCCCTTCATGGCTCAGTGGTTAACGAATCCGACTAAGAACCATGAGGTTGCGGGTTCGATCCCTGGCCTTGCTCAGTGGGTTAAGGATCCGGCGTTGCTGTGAGCTGTGGTGTAGGTCGCAGACGCGGCTCGGATCCCGAATTGCTGTGGCTGTGGCGAAGGCCGGTGGCTACAGCTCCAGTTAGACCCCTAGCCTGGGAACCTCCATATGCCGCAAATGTCACATGCTTTCACTTATATGTGGAATCTAAAATAGAATACAAATGAACTTATTTGTAGAACAGTAACAAACTCATAGATGACAGATATGGTTACCAAAAGGAAGAGGTAGGATAAGTTAGGAGTTTGGGATTAACAGATACAAAATACTATATATAAAATAAACAATAAGGACCTACTCCATAGTGCAGGGAACTGTTTTCAATGTTTTGTAATAACGTATCATGGTAAAGAATATATGCACACACACACATACATACACATAAGTGTATGCATGTATAAATGAATCACTTTGCTATATGCCTGAAACCAACACAGCATTGTACATCAACTGTAGTTCAAAGAATATATATATATTTTAGATATATGTATATTTAAGAGTGACCCATCTACATTGGATGTCTCTTATTTCTCATGTTCGTTTACCTATCACTTCTTGTTCTTACCTGCATTCTCTTTGTCCATCTGTCGGTTGTCACTGTCTCTTTTCTTTGTTACTGTACATAAAACTATGCTTTACATCCGCCAGGGTGGGCAGCCCCACTCCACACACAGTCACCTGTTCGGCACGTGTTTATTGATTGCCTCTTACATGCACCTGTCATACTGGTCACAGTATGTAGTCGCATACCTGTGATTGATTTCTCACCTGAGTTGCCTTGTCTTTGTGATGAATAATGCAACATGATGGTACTAGTTACATAATGAAAAATCCCACTTCTTCAATATGGAGCCAGGCACCTATGAAAGGCAGTTTTTGAAACTGAAAAATAATTTTCCTGAAGTTTTCAAAGGGACACAGTGGATGCTGTCAGCGGTTTGGTGAGCCCACAGGCAGCATGCAGCGTGGCCTGGCAGGACCTTACTCGGGGCTCCCTTGGTGTTTTCTTAAGGTTCTTCTTCAGTTTTTAATCACGTATTTGCAGATGAACAGGTCTGGGTACAGACACAGGTGTATCAGGTACATTTGGGCGATGCACACAAGTCTAGCATATTTATACCCTTCCAGTGACCTTGGTTATGTGTGACCGCAGTGCCCTGTCATAATGTGCCCTGTCCTTCGCTCCTGCCCCAGAAAAATGCCTGCTTTTCCTCATCCTTGGGGAAAGGACGGGTCCGGGGGTGGTGATGGTTTGTCAGGCTGGAATCAAGCAGGGCCAGCTCTAGGGTCCCCAAGAGAGAGCTATAGCACCAACAGTTCCCTCGACCGTCTCCCCCAGCACAGCTTCCCCGGGCAGTCCTCGGAACCCTGCTCCTTCCTCTTCGCCGCCTTTGCTGACTCTCTCTGCAGCCCGGGCTCAGCACCGCCCCCTCAGGTTCCGTGCAGGAAGTGCTGGCCCGGAGGAGGCCACTCTCCAAGCTGAGGGTCATGCTGTGGAGCTGATGCAATTGCCCCAGTGGCATGAAGCTGCTTTGCTCTGGTGTTCTCAGACTCAGACTGTGTTTAATAAACTTAATGTATGCTGCTCAGGAGTCAGTATCTGTTTCCCATCTGACCTGTCTTCAGTTGCAGAACGTTCTTGCCAATTAGCTCTTTAATCATTGTCTTTCCTGTATTTCCTCTAGTTACTCCCGCTGCGGCTTCAACAAGACATACTTAGACCAACATATTCATCACCATGTCCTTTAAATGCACCTTCGCATCGCCTGTATCATGAAGACTCCAGTGTGTCTCCTAAGATCTGTCTTTCCATAGATACTGATCCTCTTTTCAGCCCTATGTCATCTGTTCAGTATAGGTGGACTGGCTTTATGTGTGTCTCTTAACTTTAAGCTATGCAGCACATACTTTGGAATTTAAAATATAACTGAACTCCTCATTTCTAGGGCATCTGTTTAGTTCTTGTTTCAAACCCACCTTTTCAGAAATAATTCTATATTAATTCCTTTTGAATGTCATCTGTGTATTTATCATCAAACTCCTGGTGATAGCCTCTCCAGATTAGGTATGTCAGTAAATGTTAGTTCAAATGAACAGTGTCATTTAACATTCCTTTAGTAGACGCTGTGTTCAATTACTAGACTATGACAAGACTCAAAGTATGTAGAAGGAAGAATTTCTATCCTTAAGGTGGTGTTATTTTAAATAATAGGAAACCATGAATTCAAAAGCATGTGAAAACTGATATTTTTAATTACTTAATGAATTTTATTACAATTATAGGTGTACAACAATCATCACAACCAAATTTTGTAGCATTTCCATTCCAAACCCTCAGAGCATTCACCTACCTCCCAACTTGTCTCATTGGAAACCATAAGTTTTCCAAAGTCTGTGAGTCATTATCTGTTCATTGTGTCCTTTTTTCAGATTCCACATGTAGGTTGTAGCATTTGATATTGGGGTCTCATTGTCTGACTGGTTTCACTTCACATGGTAATATCTAAGTCTATCCATGTTGCTATAAATGCTATTATTTCATTTTTTTAATGGCTGAGTAATATTCCATTGTGTATATGAACCACATCTTCTTTATCCACTCCTCTGTTGATGGACATTTAGGTTGTTTCCATGACTTGGCTATTGTATAGAGTGCTGCAATGAACACTGGAGTCCATGTGTCTTTTTGAGTCATGGATTTCTCTGGATAGATGCCCAGGAGTGGGATTGCTGGATCAAATGGTAATTCTATTTTTAGTTTTCTAAGGAATCTCCATACTGTTTCCACAGTGTTTGCAACCAGTTGGCATTCCCACCAAGAGTGTAGTAAGGTTTCTTTTTCTCCACACCCTCTCCAGCAATTACTGTTTGTAGACTTTTTGATGATGGCCATTCTGGCTGGTGTAAAGTGGTACCTCATAGTGGTTTTGATTTGCATTTCTCTAATAAGGAGCAATGTTGAACATCTTTTTCTGTGTTTTTTGGCCATCTGTCTTCTTTGGAGAATTGTCTGTTTAGATCTTCTGCCCATTTTTTGATGGGTTTTTTTATTTGGTATTGAGCTGTAGGAGATGTTTGTAAATTTTGGAGATGAATCCCTTGTCAGTCGCTTCATTTGCAAATATTTTCCCCATTCTGTGGGTTGTCTTTTCTTTTTATTTAGGGTTTCCTTTGCTGTGCAGAAACTTTGAAGTTTAATTAAGTCCCATTTGTTTATTTCTCTTTTTATTGTCCTTACTCTGACACATGGATCTGAGAAGATGTTGCTATCATTTATGTCAGAGAGTGTTTGGCCTATGTTTTCCTCTAAGAGTTTTATAGTATCTGGTCTCATATCTAGATCATTAGTCCATTTGGAGTTTCTTTTTGTGCATGGTGTTAGGAAATGTTCTAGTTTCATTTTTTTACATGTAGCTGTCCAGTTTTCCCAGCACCACTTATTGAAGAGGCTGTCTTTTCTCCAATGTATATTCTTGCCTCCTTTGTCATAGATTAGTTGACTATAGATCTGTGGATTTAATTCTGGGCTTTCTATCCTGTTCCACTGATCTATATTTCG
>PVHT020004944.1:43406481-43426569 GCA_004024745.2 Catagonus wagneri | reverse complement strand
CGGTTTTGATGACTGTAGCTTTGTAGTAGAGTCTGAAGTCAGGGAGCCTGATTCCTCCAGCTCCATTTTTCTTTTTCAGGATGTCTTTGGCTATTCTGGGTTTTTTGTGTTTCCAGACAAACTTTAAACTATTTTGTTCTAGTTCTGTGAAAAAGGTCCTTGGTAATTTGATAGGGATTGCATTGAATGTGTAGATTGCTTTGGGCAGTATAGTCATTGTGATAATATTGACTCTTCCAATCCAAGGGCATGGTATGTCTTTCCATCTGTTCATGTCATCCTTGATTTCTTTCATCAACGTCTTATAGTTTTCAGAGGACAGATGTTTTGTCTCTTTAGGCAGGTTTATTCCTAAGTATTTGATTCTTTTTAATGCGGTGGTAAATGGGATTGCTTCTCTAATTTCTCTTTCTGATCTTTCATTGTTGGTCTATAGAAATGCAGTTGATTTCTGTGTATTAATTTTGTATCCTGCGACTTTGCCAAATTCATTGATGAGCTCTAACAGTTTTCTGGTAGAGTCTTTAGGATTCTCTAGGTATAGTATCATGTCATCTACAAATAGTGATAGTTTTATGTCTTCCTTTCCAATTTGGATTCCTTTTATTTCTTTTACTTCTCTGATTGCTGTGGCTAGGACTTCCAGAACTATGTTGAATAGTAGTGGCGAGAGTGGACATCCCTGTCTTGTTCCTGATCTCAGTGGGAATTCTTTCAGCTTTTCACTATTGAGAGTGATGTGGGCTCTGGGTTTGTCATAGATGGCCTTGATTATGTTGAGGTAGGTTCCCCCTGTGCCCACTTTCTGAAGGGTTTTTATCAGAAATGGGTGTTGGATTTTGTCAAAGGCTTTTTCTGCATCTATGGAGAGGATCATATGGTTTTTATTCTTCAGTTTGTTAACGTGGTGTATCACACTGATTGACTGATTGGATATTGAAGAATCCTTGCATCCCTGGGATAAATCCCACTTGATCGTGGTGTACAATCCTTTTAATGTATTGTTGAATTTGGTTGGCTAGTATTTTGTTGTGGATTTTTGCGTCTATGTTCATCAGTGAGACTGGCCTGTAGTTTTCTTCTTTTGTGGTATCTCTGGTTTTGATTGGTATCAGGGTGATGGTTGCCTCATAGAATGAGTTTGGGAGGGTCCCTTCTTCTGCAAATTTTTGGAAGAGTTTCAGAAGGATAGGTGTTAGCTCTTCTCTAAATGTTTGATAGAATTCACCTGTGAAGCCATCTGGTCCTGGACTTTTGTTTGTTGGAAGTTTTTAAATCACAGTTTCAATTTCAGAACTTGTGATTGGTCTATTCATATTTTCTATTTCATCTTGGTTTAGTCTTGGAAGATTGTACTTTCCTAAGAATTTGTCCATTTCTTCTAGGTTTTCCATTTTATTGGCATATAGTTGCATATAGTAGTCTCTTATGATCCTTTGTATTTCTGTGATGTCTATTGTTACTTCTCATTTGTCATTTCTAATTTCATTGATTTGTGTCCTCTCTTTTTTTCTTGATAAGTCTGGCTAAGGATTTATCAATTTTGTTGATCTTTTCAAAGAACCAACTTTTAGTTTCATTGATCTTTTCTGTGCTTTTCTTCATTTTTATTTCATTGATTTCTGCTCTGATCTTTATGATTTCCTTTCTTCTACTAACTTTAGGTCTTGTCTGTTCTTCCCTCTCTAGCTGCTTCAGATGTAGAGTTAGGTTGTTTATTTGAGCTTTTTCTTGTTTCCTGAGGTCGGCTTGTATTGCTATAAACTTTCCTCTTACAACTGCTTTTGCTGCATCCCAGAGGTTTTGGAATGTTGTGTCTTTGCTGTCATTTGTTTCTAGGTATTTTTTAATTTCCTCTTTGATTTCTTCTGTGATCCATTGGTTATTCAGTAGCGTGTTGTTTAGTCTCCACGTATTTTTATTTCTGGCCATTTTTTTCTTGTTGATTTCCAGTCGTATAGCATTGTGGTCAGAAAAGATGCTTGAAATGATTTCAGTTTTCTTAAAGTTACTGAGGCTTGATTTGTAGCCCAGGATGTGATCAATCTCAGAGAATGTTCCGTGCGCACTTGAGAAGAATGTGTGTTCTGTTGCTTTTGGATGGAATGTCCTATAAATATCTATTAAGTCCATCTGATCTAATGCTTCCTTCAGGGCCTGTGTTTCCTTATTGAATTTCTGCCTGGATGACCTGTCCATTGCTGTAAGTGGGGTGTTAATGTCCCCCACTGTGATTGTGTTATTGTTGATTTCTCCTTTTAAGGTTGTTAGCAGTTGTCTTATATATTGTGGTGATCCTATGTTGGGTGCATGGATATTTAAAATTATTATATCTTCTTCTTGGATTGATCCTTTGATCATTATGTAGTACCCTTCCTTGTCTTTTAAAATGTTCTTCATCTTAAAGTCTATTTATTCTGATACGAGTATTGCTAATCCGGCTTTCTTTTGATGCCCATTTGCGTGGAATATTTTTTCCATCTTCTGACTTTCAACTGGTATGTTTCCCTAGAAGTGAAATAGGTCTCTTGAAGACAGTATATATATGGGTCAGGTTTTTGTATCCATTCGGCTAGTCTATGTCTTTTGGTTGGGGCATTCAGTCCATTAATATTTAAGGTGATTATTGATATGTAAGTTTTTATTGCCATTGTATTAACTGTTTGGGGTTTTGTTGCTCTTTTTTTCTTCCCTTATTCTCTTGTTGTCTCCTCTCACAAGATGACTATCTTTAATGTTGTATTTGAGTTGATTTTTCTTATTTGTTTGTGTATCGATTGTAGATTTTTGGTTTGCGGTTACCCTGAAGTTTTGATATAGGAGTTTATATATAAATGAGATTGTTTTAAGTTGTTGGTTTCTTAATTGCACATGTGTCTCCAGTGTATTGCATTTGTGCTCTCTTCTCATAATTTCTGATTCTGGTAGCATAATTGTGCATGGATGATTTAGTGTCTTTACTGTATATATGCCTTTATTGGTGGGCCTTGTCATTTGTGGTGTTTTTGTTTCCGGTTGTAACCTTTTCTGCCTAGAGAAGTTCCTTTAGGATTTGTTGTGAAGCTGGTTTAATGTTGCAGAAATCTCTTAGCTTTTGCTTATCTGTAAAGGTTTTGATCTCTCCTTCAAATCTGAATGAGAGCCTTGCTTGGTAAAGTAATCTTGGATGCAGATTTTTCCCTTTCATCACATTAAGTATATCATGCTACTCCCTTCTGGCCTGTAGAGTTTCAGCTGAAAAATCTGCTGATAACCTTATTGGGGTTCCCTTGTATGTCATTTGTTTCTTTTCCCATCTGCTTTCAGTATTTTCTCTTTGTCTTTAATTTTGGTCATTTTGATTAATATGTGTCTTGGGGTGTTCCTCCTTGGGTTTATTTTATATTGTACTCGTGCTTCCTGGATTTGAGTGAGTGGTTCCTTTCCCATATTAGGGAAGTTTTCGGCTATTATCTCTTCAAATATTTTTTCTGTCCCCTTCTCTCTCTCTCTTCTCCCTCTGGCACCCCTATAATACGGATGTTGGTGCATTTAACATTATCCCAGAGTTCTATGAGACTCTGCTCATTTCCTTTCAATCTTTTATCTCTTTTTTCTTCTGCCTTAGTGATTTCCACTAATCTGTCCTCCACCTCACTGATTCGTTCTTCTGCCTCCTGTATTCTACTGTTGGCTGCTTCTAATGAATTTTTTATTTCAGTTATTCTATTTTGCATCTCTTCTTGTTTAATTTTTACATCTTGTATTTCTTTGCTCAGTGTTTCCTGTAAATTATCAATCTTTGCCTCCAGTTTATTTCCAATGTCTTGCATCATCTTCAGCATCAACAGTCTAAAGTCTCTTTCTAGGAGGCTGATAATCTCCTCATCACTGAGCTGTTTTTCTGGACTTTTCTCTTTCTCCCTTATCTGAGTTAGAGTTTTCTGTCTTTTCATTTTTATAGGTTTTTGGTGTGACCTTTTTGCTGACAATAGAGTTGTAGTCTCTCTTAGTTCTGGTGTTTGTCTCCCCAGTGGCTGATGGTATTGGGGCGGGGCGGGGGGGCTTGCTGTAGGCTTGCTGATGAGAGGGACTGAAGCCTGCCCACTGGTAGGTGTGGGGTTGATTCCTATCCTTCTGATGGGTGGGGCTTTGTCTCTGGATGAGATTAGAGGCTGGCTGTGTGCCTAAGGGGTCTTTAGGCAGCCTGTTTACTGATGGGTGGGGCTGTGATCCCACCTGGATTATTGTTTGGCCTGGGGCTTCTCAGTGCTGATGGGAGGGACCAGATTTTCCCAAAAATGGCCTCCTCCAGAGAAATGCAGTCTGATGAATGTTCCCGAGAGCTTCACCTCCAATGCCTTTCCCCCAAGGCACAGTCACCCCTGTTTTCCCAGGAGATCCTCTAAGAATTGCAGTCAGGTTCCACCTGGATTCCTATGGAGACTTTGCTTTGCCCTGGGACCCAGTGCATGTGAAAGTCTGTGTGTGCCTTTCAAGAATTGGGTCTTCTCTTTTTCCCCCAGTTCTGTGGAGCTTCTGCACACAAGCCCCACTGGCCTTCAATGCCAGATGCTCTGGGGGCTCTTTCTCCCTGTGCCAGATCCCCATTGTGGGAATTTGACATGGGGCTCAGAAGTCTCAGTCCTGCAGCTAAGTCTCTCTAATACAGTTACTTTCCAGTCTGTGGGGCTTCCCACCTGGGAGGTATGGGGTTGCTTCTAGCGCGTAATTGCCCCTCCTACCTCTTGATGTCGTCTCCTCTTGTCTTCTGGAATAGAATATCTTTTTTGGAAGTTGGCAGTCCATTTGGTTGAAGGTTGCTTGGCATCTGGTTGTATTTTGTTGTTTTTTGGGAGAGAAGTTGAGCTCCAGTCCTTCTATTCCTCCATCTTAATCCAGTCTCACAATAGCTGCAGCAAGCAGCTGCTACTGTGCGCTTGCGCAGGGTCAGCAAGCCTCCATCCTGGCAGCGAGCCCTTGGTGTGCAGTGTGTAGGCCACACTGCGGGGCAAGTACCATATGGTTTTGATGACTGTAGCTTTGTAGTGTAGTCTGAAGTCAGGGAACCTGATTCCTCCAGCTCCATTTTTCTTTTTCATATGTCTTTGGCTATTCTGGGTCTTTTGTGCTTCCAAACAAACTTTAAAATATTTTGTTCTAGTTCTGTGAAAAATGTCCTTGGTAATTTGATAGGGATTGCATTGAATGTGTAGATTGCCTTGGGTAGTATAGTCATTTTGATAATATTGACTCTTCCAATCCAAGAGCATGGTATGCCTTTCCATCTGTTAGTGTCATCCTTGATTTCTTTCATCAGCTTCTTATAGTTTTCAGGGTCCAGGTCTTTTGTCTCTTTAGGTAAGTTTATTCCTAAGTATTTTGTTTGGGGTTTGGGGTTTTGTTTTTATTTTTTTGATGATACTGGGGATTTTTTCCCATTTTTATTGGGGTATAATTGGTATACAATATTATATAATTTGCAGATGTACAATATAGTGTTTCATAATTATTAAAGGTTATGATCCATTTATAGTTATTGTAAAATACTGGCTGTATTCCCCGGGTTATTCATATATCCTTGTAGCTTATTTTAACATAATAGTTTATATCTCCCAATCCCCTCCCCCTATGCTACCACTCCCCCTGCCTTCCCCACTTGTAACCAGTAGTTTGTTTTCTATACCTGTGATCCTAGGAGGGTTTTATGGAGAGAGGGGATATGATCCAGTTGGTGTTTTAAAAGGAGAGCTCCAGCCCCTTGTTGGAAGCTAACTGTAGGAGATTGCAGGCTGAAAGCAGAGAACAATTAGGTGGCTGTTGGAATAACCGAGGTGGAGGATGGTGGCGAGAAGCCAGTTCTGGGTCAAAGGTGTGCTTTGGAGTTAAGCTCCATTGTGGCTAAGCAGGTTAAGGACCCAGCGTTTTCTCTGTGAGGATGCAGGTTCAATCCCTGGCCTCGCTCAGTGCGTTAAGGATCTGCTGTGGTTGTAGTGCAGGTCTGCAGCTGCACCTCAGATCTGACTCTGGCCCAGGAACTTCCATATGCCACAGATGTGGCCATTAAAAAAAAACAAAAAACAAAAGATCGTGCTCTGATTTGCTGACTTGATGGTGGAGAAAGAAGGGGAGAAAGAATGACAAGGGTTTGGGCTTGAGCACCTTGAAAGGGCAAGCTCCTTTTGGTGCGATGGGAAAGTTTTTACAGGGTGCAGGCTGGGAAGGTGAGGTCGGGATTTTGGGCACGTGTGAAGTTGGAGATTCCCCGTTGGGTGTGTGGGGGTCTTGACTCAAGGTGAATAGACACTGAGGAGATGCACCACAATGGGGAGGGCAGGCGGGGGGGCAAAAGCAGGTGAAAAGGAGAAGCCCAAGGGCTCAGCGTGGAGCAGGAGACGAGAAGGCGGCAGCAAAGGAGAACAGGCGGTCGCAGCTGCCGCTGTGAGAAAGAAGCCAAGAGCGTTCTGGAGACCAAGCGGGCACGTTTCAAGGAGGAGCGAGTGGCGGGCTCTTGGGCAGGTGCTCACGGGAGGGCCCGTGATCGCACCTTTTGTTTGACAGCGAGCTCAGTGGTGAGCTCGCAGGAGCAAGTTGAGTGGAGCGGTGAGTGTGCGAGCCTGTTTGTAACACAGTTCGGGAGAGGAAGGGAGTATCATCCACTCACTGACGGGTTTCGCTCTGGAAACAGGGAGCTCGGCTCCCTCCCTCCCTCCCATGGGGCTGGGCCGCGGGTACCAGGAAGCACCTGCCGTTGACCAGGGCAGACGGTGAGGCAGCACAACCGCTGTCCTCAGGGGGCCTCGGGCAGGTGGCTTGATGCCTGTCGAGACCAGGTGGGGGTTTTTTGGATATTGTGCTTTATCTTTATTACTATTTTTTCAGTATTTAAAATACTAGGGAGAAGGCCAAATACGTATCACTAGACCTCTTCCCAACATGTCAGTTCTGAAACTTTTAACCTAAACAGCATGTTTTATTTTCATCCCCTTGGCCGTTTGGGACCAGCCCCTCGTCTGCAGTCATGGTTTAAGAGCGTTGGGCCCGGCCCAGGAGCACTAAATCTTTTCCTAATGGATTGATCTGATTCATCAATCGCCAGACATTTCATTTGCTCTGTGCCTCAGAGGACTTAGCCCATCTGTCCAGTCCCATTTTCTAGCATCATTCCTGGCATGTAGCTCAGTTAGTGTTTGCCAGATTGAGCAGTTCTTTCATTCATTTCTTCATTCTTTTGTTCATTCATCCACTCAAGACTTCCGTTGAGTGCCTGTCATTTGTCAGTTGCCCTACTTTACGGACAGCAAACACTAAATGAACAGACGTCACATGGAGTTTAAATTCTGGAGCGGGGTTGTGAATAAGCAAGTGTGCATCAAATAAAAGACCAGGTTCCCAGGGCCGCGGTGGGGTTGGAAGGGCTGCACTCCCAGCAGCCCTCCTGAAAACCAAAGCAAAGTTGGCTTAAATGACATTAAAGTTTTCTTGATTTTCCATCTGAACAAAAGCTGGGAAGATTCAAAACCGCAGAGCGACAGGAACTTTCTTGCTCGTGCTGCTGGGGAGCGGCGGGCTCTAGAGCAGGAGGAAGGGAAGAGGGAAGAGGGAGGAAGGCTGGCCGGGGTGCAGACAAGAGTCCCCGTCGGCTGGCACCTGGGCCACAGCCACGGGAGTGGAGAGGAGGCCGATTTGGGATGCGGGTTGAAAACCGAGTCGGTTAAGGCCTGCCGACCTGTGGCTCGAAGGGGGAGGAGAGAAGCAGGGGCGGTTTCTGAAACCAGAGCAGCTGCCTGGGCTGTGGGCTTCCTACTACCAGGAAGACTGGGGGGCTCCCAGACCAGACGCCCCGGTGAAGTCACAGGCCGCTCAGGTTTTCCACAGTGAGGATCACCAGCCCCGAGTGTGTAGAAACACTGAGTGGCAACTAGCACCATCGTGTACGGTCTGTTCCAACAGCAGAACATGTCTGCTGCTCGGTTGGAAGGAGGTTGAAAGTTATTTTAGACCATGGCCTTTTAAATAAGGACCTCTGCAAGCCATTCCTAAAGATAAATGCATTTAAAAATCGAGAGGAGGAGTTCCCATTGTGGCGCAGCGGTTAACCATTCCGACTAGGAACCATGAGGTTGTGAGTTCGATCCCTGGCCTTGCTCAGTGGGTTAAGGATCTGGTGTAGCCATGAGCTGTGGTGTAGGTTGCAGATGCGGTTCGGATCCTGCATTGCTGTGGCTGTGGCGTAGGCTGGTGGCTACAACTCTGATTGGACCCCTAGCCTGGGAACCTCCATATGCTGTGGGTGTGGCCCTAGAAAAAGCAAAAATTAAAATAAAATAAAAATAAAAATCGAGAGGAGAGGAATTTTCTGATTCATTGTTGTGCTACATTGACAATCTGAATTTAATTTCTAATCTTAATTTTATTTTTTTTATTAATTTTTTTTTTTGTGTTTTCACCTTTTATGTAGAGCCGCACCCGTGGCTTATGGAGGTTCCCAGGCTAGGAGTCTAACAGGAGCTGTAGCTGCCGGCCTTCGCCACAGCCATAGCAACGCGGGATCCGAGCCGCGTCTGCAACCTACACCACAGCTCACGGCAACGCCGGATCCTTAACCCACTGAGCAAGGCCAGGGATCGAACCCACAACCCCATGGTTCTTAGTCGGGTTCGTTAACCACTGAGCCACGAAGGGAACTCCCTCTAATCTTAATTTTAAATCTGAATTTAATTTCTAATCTTAATTTTAAAAATTCAAGCCATGTTTTTTCTTTGTGCAAAGGGAAAGGTGAACAGTGCTTTAAAAACCTTCATAGAGTTGAATTGTTACTGAAACTCTAATTTACATAAAACAGTGAATGCTTATAAACCCTTGTACACACACCTTTGGATCTTTCTGGAAGTGAGTCAGTACCTGGGAGCCTTATGATAGGCAAAAGTTGATGCGGTTGGTGTCGTGTAAAGAGCCTTTTAAATTCTGAGTAATTTAGCTGAAGAAAGGTGTAATGGAATCATTGGTATAAAATTGAGTCATTGACATTCGCTTTAGAAGGCGTATTGGTTCCACCTTGATTGCGCTCCACTGCATCTTTTAAGAACTTGATAACTTGGTTGTTCTTAGGTTGATGTGTCAATTCCAAGTTTAATCCCACAGAATTTTGAAAGCTGTATATGTATCGACTTGATTGATTAAAATCTGAAAATGTAATTACTGCATGTCAAATGAATTCGCCGTATCTCTTCTGAGCAACAGATTAGCAGTGTGCTTGAAATACAGTACTATATTTCAGAATAGCATTTAATGCTCTTTTGAAAAAAATCCTAATTTTGGACATGTGTTATTGGGCAGTGGTAACACTATTGACAGTAAAGTTCTCCCCGTCTCTTCCCCCCCCCGACAACCCCGAGGCAGATGGTGCGTGAACAGTACACCACCGCCACAGAGGGCACCCACGTGGCGAGGCCAGAGAACCAGGCCGTCTACAAAATCGGCATTTATGGCTGGAGGAAGCGCTGTCTGTACTTATTTGTCCTTCTTTTGCTCATCATCCTGCTGGTGAACTTGGCTCTTACCATTTGGATTCTTAGAGTGATGTGGTTTTCCCCGGTAAGTTTTTTTTTTTTTTTTCCTGAGAAGCGTCATCTTGTCTTGTTGGCGTGGTCACTCAGTCCATATGTATCAGTAGGAACTTGGGTTCATTCACTTAAGATCTGTTTCCTGTCGAATTTTCAGCAGCACAAAATACACACGACATTTACTTTTCTTTTTAAATAATTTCACTGTGAACTATCCTGTGTTGATTTTTTTTGGCTTGTTTTCATTGCAATTTTTCATTAATCATTATCTTTACATGGCGGGAAGATGGTAATAATCTTGAGTTTGTGATTGCATCTTTTTTTTTTTTTTTGTCTTTTTGCTTTTTCTAGGGCTGCACCCATGGCATATGGAGGTTCCCGGGCTAGGGGTCTAATCGGAGCTGTAGCTGCTGGCCTTCACCACAGCCACAGCAACGCGGGATCCAAGCCGTGTCTGCAGCCTACACCACAGTTCATGGCAACGCTGGATCCTTAACCCACTGAGCGAGGCCAGGGATTGAACCCACAACCTCATGGTTCCTAGTTGGATTTGTTAACCACTGAGCCACAATGGGAACTCCTGTGATTGCATCATGATTGCTTAAGATTAGTCATCAAATTGGTAGTATTTTATAAATCACATTTTTCTAATCTTACTCATTTATAAATATTTACGATTCAGATGATCCTGATCCTTTAAAAGCTTCACTCTGATATAAAATCAATTAATGTCTACACTTCAATATTTAACACATTTAAATATTAGTAGTCGTAAAGAATTCAGATTCTGTTTTAAGCATCCTCTCACTTGTGGTACTCATATCCATGAGTATCTTTTAAGTATCCTCCAGATAGCTGGGTGATTGTATGTGCGCTGATAATATTTTGCACACTTTTTGAACGAAAAATTGTCATTTAATGCAGAATGTCTTAATTTTGTAAGACAGTCACAGTGAGAAAAAATGCTGCAGTGAACCTTCTTTTGGAGACTGCACCAAAGTTGAACTCCTCAATTTTAAATTCGGGGTTCTGTTGGGGCACCTCCTGACTAGAGAAGCCCCTCGGTCTTGTGGAACCTGTGAGAGGCAACTCCCTCCACCGGCAGGAGACCCTTAGGGGGCCTGGGAGAGAAGCAGCCACCCCCCCGCACCGCACGTGCTGGGGGCAGACAGGTTTGAATAGTCCCTCAGCACCGGGGGCCGAGTTCTCCCAGTCACCGGGTGATCCCAGAGCGTGGCACTCGGTCAGTATGTCTGGAAAGAATAAAGATGGGCATTGTCTCAGAAATACGCATGAATTAATGTTACAAAATGCGTGAACGTCAAGCGCCAGTGGGAATAGTTAGCTCTTGTCTGGCGGTGTAGCAGGTCACACAACTTCGAGGTGTTATAAATTTTGACCAAATGAAATGAAATGGCACCAGCAGCTGAGTCCACTTGCCGAGCTTCAGTTGGCTAAACAGAGAGCCGCAGATCTTCCCGCTTGGCTGTAGCTCTGAGCAGCCTGCAGCCCAGAGGGATGCAGTTCCTGAGCGTGGAATTTGCTTTCCTCAACGTGAGGGGCATGTTGGGATTGCTAGTGAATATTCCGGTTCTTGAACTCTACTCTTCAACCAGTGGATGAACCCTTGAAAGGGCCAGGCCTCCATCAAAGACGGTGTGTAGACTTGGGGTCATTCTTTCCAGAGTGAGATGGTATAATGATGTAATTCTGTAGGTATATGCATTTGATTCTTGCTTTTTCAAATATTCCTTATGGAGCTGTAAAAGGCTTTGTGCTTTAATGGTTTGTAAGATCTCTATGTACTCGATTTCATTTTCTCTGTTATGTTATCCATATCTAACCGAGGGTCCTTTCTTGAATACATAACACGCCAAAGAATTAACATGACTAGAAAAGAACATTTTTTGAGAGCTTTGGCACCAAAATGAGAAAAAACAGGAAGGGCTTTCAAAAATTGCCACCAGTGTATTTATCCAGCCTTACTTATTAACAGGAAGACAGGTGTCCTTTCCTGTTACACTACAAACCACATGAGCTCTTAAAATTCTGTAGCCAGTTCTCTCTTGAGTCAGTGTTGTGCATACACTATCACGTTTTACAGTGTCCTCACGATTTAACAACGTGGTGGCCACTGGTGATCTCTAGAGCAAAGTCTTCCGTCCTTTCTGGTCATTTCTCATGACTGGAAGCAGGCGCCTGAAATACAGCGCCACGTCCTCCCATGTGGCTTCTCCTATCAGAAATGTCTAAGAAATAGTTGTTATTCCATGAACTCACATGGTGCACCTGAAGCCTTAGAAATGTGTTTTGGGTGTTTTGAGGGGTGGTGATGAACTGTTCTGTATCCTGGGTGTATTGGTGGCTGACCAAGTCTATACATATGTCAAAACTCATAGAACTGTAAACCTCAAGTCCACTGTATTGCATTTTAAGTTTTGACGCACCCACAGCATATGGAGGTTCCCAGGCTAGGGGTCTAATCGGCCAGCCACAGCCATAGCAGATCTGAGCCACATCTGCGACCTACACCACAGCTCACGGCAACGCCAGATCCTTAACCCACTGAGAAAGGCCAAGGATCGAACCCACAACCTCACAGTTCCTAGTCAAATTCATTAACCACTGTGCCACGATGGGAACTCCCATCTTAAGTTTTTTTAATTTGTGAATAATAGCGGAAAGATTTCTTTCTCTTACATCGCAGTAGGCTCTTGGATGTTCATCGTAGAGTGATTATTTAAATCTTACGTGCATATCCTAAATAGTCTTTTGTATTTACACAAGACTTAATGAAATACCAAGTATTGAAGAAAAACAACTAACATTTTAAATATTTAGGAGAAATACAGAAAAATGCTGATAGGAAATCTATGAAAACGCATACATAATATAATTCAATACTAAAAGAAATGAAAAAGAAAGCAATAACAAAGTCTGTATTGTCTCATCTTTTTAACAGACAGGAATGGGTTACTTGCAAGTTACACAAGAAGGACTTCACCTGGAAGGGGACTCAGAGTTTTTATTCCCATTGTATGCCAAAGAAATACACTCCAGAGTGGTAAGAAAATGGTTAAAGATTTAAATAATGTGTATTTTATGAAAAATAAATAATAGTTAAACACAGAAATTTAATGCACTTCAGAGGAGAGTTTTTAAAATGTATACACAGACACTCATAAATGATACAGTCCTTATAAAAAGCTTGTCTATAAAGCTGTGAAATTTGTTTTTGATATTACATTCTAAAAAGACTCCATTCTTGTGTGCTTCAGGTTGGAAGTTGGTGGCCTCGGTAATTGAGACCATAATAACATAATAAGGTTTTAGTAATTAGAACAGTCTATTTTTAAGCACAGTTTTAAAAACACAGTGTTTTTAAGCCACTCTCAAACTAGACCCTGGGACAATCATCATGCTCTGCCACCAACTGCAAAATAATGGGGCAAAAAACTTCACACACATACTGCAAAGCACACATGTGATCATTTCACCCTGTTTGTCCTTTCTGGTCAACCATCCATGACAGTTGGAGCAGGCAGTTGACCTGGATATCACAGCTGACACATGTATGAGCCTGACCCTGAGTTTACTTGGGTAACGCAACCATGATGGCATCTCAGTGCATTGAATAGCTCTTTCATATGGAAAATGGAGAGTGATACACGCTTTTGTGAAAAAGGAAGTCAGATGTGAATAAAGAGTTCAAGTATTAGAAAGAAACAACCATTCAACAGGAACAGAAGGAAGAATCCCAGAGTTCACACAGGTTTGGGAACAGCCCATATTCCCACCAGCCAGAGTGGAACAACTTTGTAAGTCATGGGGCAATGGGTCCAATGCTCAGAAGTGTTGGCTCAGGATGGGCACAAGATCCCCTAGAGTATATGCTGATCTTGTCCCATCTAACAAAGCCTAACAAGAAGCTGTGAAAGTACCTTACTGTTTCCAAGTCACTCACTGTGCCCCAGAACAAAGCTCAAGAAAACTGTGTTTCGTCTGGGTATAAATGTCAAGGAAAGCCTGAACATGTAAAGACAAACATGAAAGATGGAAATACAGAAAAAAATAAACCCAAAGTAGTCTTCTAAAGATGAAAACTTTTAACATTAGGAATTTTTAAAAAGTCAGTTGTGAGAATAACAGATTAACAGTAGATTGGATACTACAAGAAGAAAAGATCAGTAAACTTGATATAGCAGTAGATACCAATTGAAATGAAATATAGAGAAAAAAGACTGGAAAAATGAACAGAGTATCAGTGAACTGAGGGGCAATGTCCAGGGCTTTTATATATGTGTAATTGGAATTCCCAGAGGAGAGGAGAGAAGAGATGACAAACATTATTTGAAAGAATATATGGGTTTTTTTCCCCCAGTGTGATGAAAACTTTAAACCCACATATAAAATGTGCTTATCAAACCCCAAATAAGAAATACAAGAAGGAAACTACAGCAAGATACGTTATAGTTAAAGTGCTCGAAATTAGAGATAAAGAGAAATATTTTCAAAGCAGCCAGAACAAGAGAACATATTCATACAAAAGAACTGAGAAAAAGATGGCAGTAGGCTTCCTATCAGGAACAATTCAAACCAGAAGACAGCAGAGTGCCAGTTTAAAGATTTTAGACTAATTAAAGCTGAACAGATTTACTTCACTAAATGTGAAGTAAATACTAAGGGAAATACTAAGGGAAATCCTTCATCCTAGATGGGGGATATGATGGGGGGGATGATACTAGATGGAAATCTGGATCTTCACAAAGGAATAGGAAATACTAGAAATGGTATATATGTGGGTAAATAATAAATAACACTACATTTCAAAAGCTATTTGACTACCAGAGAAGAAACAGTCACATGTATCTGTAGTTTAGAACAAGGATAGAAGTAAAAATGTATGAAAACAATAAAGACCACGAGAGAAAATATGGAAGCACTGTTACCACATTCTTAGGTCAGACGTGAAGTGTCATAAAATTACCTGAAGACAGAAAATGATAAAGATGTGTAGTATAAATCATAAAGCAAATACATCTACGTACTAGGTATAGCTGATATATCAATCAAGGAGATAAAATGAAATTATAAATAAATTAATAAGGGAGAAGACAAAGAAAACAAAGAGCAAATGAGATGAATAGAAAACAAATAGCAAGTTGTTAGATTTAAGCCAAGCCATATCAATAATTACATTAAATATAAATGCTCTAAACACTCTAATTGAAAGGCAGAGATTGTCCTATTGAAAGAAAAAGCAAGGCCAACTATATGCCACCTACCAAAAAATCCATCTGAATTATAAAGACACAAATAAGTTAAAAGTAAAAAGATTTTTTTAAAAGATACACTAACACTAGTCAAAAGTTGTGATGGCCATGTTAATAACAGACATTGATTTCAGAGCAAAGAAATAAAGATCTCAGAGATAAAGAGGGTAATTTCAAATGACACGGGAAATTCACCTGCATTCATATAGCTAAATGTTTTTATACTTGATGTCCAAGATTCAAGATACATGAAGCAAAAACTGATAGAACTGCAAGAAAAAAAAGTATCCAAATTTAGAGTCAAAGATTTCAACATCACTTTCTCAAGAACTGATAGAACAAATAAACAGAAAGTCGGTGAGGATGTGAGAGATTTGAACAACACTATCAAACTTATATAGGGCACTCCCTCTATACAGAATACAAGTTATTTTTAAGTGCACTGGGCACATTTATCAAGGTCATATTTCGGGCTATAAAATCTTTTTTTTTTTTTTTTTTGCTTTGTAAGGCCACACCCTCTGCAAATGGAGATTCCCAGGCTAGGAGTCAAATCGGAGGTACAGCCTCTGGCCTATGCCACAGCCACAGCAATGTGGGATCCAAGCCACGTCTGTGACCCACACTGCAGCTCACCACAATGCCTCGGATCCTTAACCCACTGAGAGAGGCCAGGGATCAAACCCACAACCTCATGGTTCCTAGTCAGATTCGTTTCCACTGCGCCACGACAGGAACTCCTATAAAACAAGTTTCAGTAAATGTAGAAGCATTCAAATCCTACAGTGCGTGTTGTTACATATTAACGGGAAGCTGGAAGGGGCAACCGTGACATGAGTTCAGGGCTCAGCAACACTGGGGCTGGTGTCTTGGCCATCCTCCTGTGCCCCACCTACCTGGTGGTTGCTAGATGTCTGCTAGTGCACACGCAAAGCTCTGGTCTGGGAAACATGCAGTGTCAATGCATGCATGCCTTCCATCAGAAAAGCAGCACCTTGCCTGGAAACCCCAACCTCATCCCAGCAGATTTCTGCCTACATCTCATTGATCACACCTGGGTCATGGATCTCCCTCAGTGCAGCACAGGCTGAGAAAGCAGTTAGCTTTTTCCAGCCCCAGCGGTGGAAGCCAGAAAAAGAAAAGGGTTGGAGAGTACCCTTTGAGATCAGACAAGCAGAATGTTTGCCAGGACAGCTCACTTTGTGTGGGCCTAGGAGTGGGCCTCACAGCTCTGACCCGGGCCAGACCTTCCTTTCAGGGAGAGTGGTTAGAATAGGGCCTGAAAGTTGGCAGCTGAAGACTGGGTCCCATCACGGAACTGTCACTTGTTAGCTGTCAGTTTGTGCTGTAATTCAATCTTTCTGAGCTCAGTTTCCTCATCTGTATGTGAGGAACGGTGCCACCTAGTGGAGAATGTGGGGGATTAAAAAGGGAGGCTAGACGGGGAAATCCTGGTCCAGTTGTCAGCTCTTATTGTTACGCTAGTTATTTCCTAACAATGCGGACACGAGCAGGGAGGTCACACCACAGATAAAAGGTGCAACACTGCTTCTGCATTTGTGACCTGCTAGAGCTCCACCAGACCCCTAAAACTTCCCTCCTGAAAAAACACGTTATCCCCCGCCCCCAACTTTGGAAAATATTTGGTTCCCTCATAGCGACGTAAACCTACCTGAATCCAGCAGCCAAATTGCTGTGTTCCCTTTGAAGACAGCTGTTTATATAAAAGCCAGCGATCTTCTGTAAAACAAACTCCCATCCAGACTGAGATCCCACAGAAAGCACTTAGGTGCTCATAAAGCCACTTTATCTTCCAGCAAAGAGCTCTCGAAATGTAAGCATCTGACAGATTTTAAAAGATCTTTTGAAATCATGAGAAGCCTTTGCATTTTGAAAACAACGTGGTGTTTATTTTAGAAGCACTAACCCTTCTCTGATTTGTCTTTTGAAAACCTGTCCTGTCCTGGACATAAATTATAAGAAATGAATATTTAATTTCTTGGAAAAGAGTAAAACACGAATTAAAACTTGACTGTTTCAGATCTTATACCTTGAGAGTGGACTTGGCACGTTGTAACCCGTGTACACAGGTGCCCTAAACCAATGAGGTTATTTTGTAAATGAAGTTAATGCATTTACCCCCTTCAGTAATGTAATCCCAAGTTTTCAGAATAATTTTAGCCACAAATTTATCAGATCACAGGATCAATGGAGAAATAACTTTGTATAAATCCTAAATTCACATACAAAGTTTGTTCTTTTGAAGGAAATGATGGATACTTTTTATTTTCAGGATATCTTGAACAGGCCTTACCAAAAAAATTCAGAAGCTGTAAGAGAAAAAGTGGGAAAATTTGGCATCGGATTCAGAAGGGCATCCAAGTGAAAATACGTCCCCGATGGCACAGAGCGTGTGAACGGTTAGGGCTTTGGCAGAATCCAGACGCACGCTCGCTCCCGTCAGCGCAGGCCATGGCCTTGTGCCCAGCAGTCGTTGTCAATAGTGACCAACTTTGTAAATCTCTTCTTAGGACTCACCTCTGCTTCTGCAGTCCACGCAGAACGTGACTGTAAATGCACGCAACGCGGAAGGGGAGGTCACGGGCCGGCTGACAGTCGGTGAGTCCAGCTTCACCTCAGTGCTTTTGCCTGTGTGTGGTCCGCCAGTAGTGGCGCTGAGTGGATAAATTTGGGGGTGGGGGTGCGGTTTCTAAAGAATTCAGAGTTATTTATGATCAGTGAGAGTAGGAATTTTCTAAATGTTGACCACAGAGAGTAGTAGCATGGGGGGGGGGGAACAGCCTAAAGCATTTTAATTGAAGTTATTTTGATTCCAAGAAATAGAGGACCAGTTAAGGTAGCAGAAGAAATACAGTGATAATGGTAGGATACACAGTAATCTCACGGAGAGGAGTAGAGGAAACAAAGTAGCTCAGAGCAGGAGCTGAGCCAAAGCAGTCATCCTGTCCCTCCCCTCTCCTCCCCCTTCCCCCTCCACATTCCTCTCCTTTCCAGTGTATCTTTGCCCGTGATTTTCACTTGAGTATCGTGGTTACACCGGTCCTAACTCTGTGGGACTCTGGTTCTTCATCCGATTGGCTATGGTTCTCAACACCAACCAACTTGGTTTTCGCTTTCATGACTCCCGAATTCACAACAAAGTACACTAAAGGGCCCACTTCGTCTGTTCAGCCACCTGCGCTTGCGTGAGCTTCGTACATCCACCCACTTGGCTAAGACCAGAGAATATGGCCACGTGGGGGAGAGGTCACGTGGTGTCTTGCACAGTGAGCAAAAGGATCAGAAGGGAAGGATAAAGGTGGAAGAAAAACCAAAAGAGCAAACAGCTGGCTAAAGGAATGTGCCTGCCTCCTCTGCGTCATCAGCGCTCAAGATTGGCTCAGGCTCAGATGTGGGACGGCCCTTCAGGTTCCAGGGAGGCAGAAGAGAACCCCCAACATGGTGTCTCCCTTTTTTATGACACCTGCAGTGTCTCCCTTTTTTATGGCTATTTTCACTGAACACTAATGTTATCCTGGAAACTATACAACCATACCGTAACCTGACGATTACTTTCAGCTACACTAATACAAGAGTTCTGTATTTTGTGTTCTGATTTAATCTTTACAACTTACTCGGAATGATAAATTGTATTCCTCTTTTGCTTAGAAGCTTGTTCAATAGCTCAGTCCAGTGAAATTCTCAGTGGATCTAGAGACGAATCTGCGTTTACACAGCATATATGGTTATGAAACCTGTTAAACTGAATCATATTTAATGGCATTACCATTAAATTTCTTAAAATTCTTTAACTGTAGCTTTTAAATGTTTGAGGGATTTTTGGCACATCTTTTGTCATTCCTTCAACAAACATTTATTGAATACCTATGTGCTAATTTCTATATGCTGTCAAGTAATTAATAATGTTTAAAGAGTGTGCAATTTTTTTTTAAGGCTTGGCGTATGGAAGTTCCCAGGCCAGGGTGCAGATATGAGCCACAGTTATGAGCTAACCACAGCTGCAGCCATGCTCGCTTCTTTCACCCACTGCCCCGGACCAGGGGTCAGACCTGTGCCTCTGGAGAAACCTGAGCTGCTACAGTTGGATTCTTACAGTGGGAACTCCTGTAATTATTTTTTAGGAGCTCCAAAAGTGAAAGATTCTTTGTACATACTTCCAAAAGTGATTTAATACAAATACTCATTTTCTCCTTTAATTTTTAGCTAAATATGGATTTTCGTATAGCACGTGGGGGAGTTAGAGGTGATAGAAATTTGTCTCCAATTTCATGGATGAAAAGCCGGCCACGCCGGGAGGCTGATGTGCTCAAGAGCGCACAGCTAGCAGCAGAGCCGAAGCGGGGGTGACCCCAGGACCTGCTCCCCTGTCGGGGGCATGTCCACCACTCTCCCTCTGTTCAGACACCCTCACATCGGCGCATGCCACTGACTGCCCTGGTTACTGCAGACATGGTTCCCATTTTTGTCCCCAAGGAATTAATTTTTCAAAAAAAAAGCTTCCTCTTAGAATTACTTGAGGTGTTCCCATTATGGCTCAGTGGTAACGAACCTGGCTAGTATCCATGAGGATTCAGGTTCGATCCCTGGCCTCGCTCAGTAGGTCAAGGAACTTAACCACAGCAGGAAAATAAACCTTTCCTTTTCCTAAGGGATTTGGTGACATTTGTTTTTAAATGAGATCATTTTTTAATAGTTTTAATTAGTTTAATTAGTTGTAATTGTTTTTAAATAGTTATCATAATGGAGGGCTATTAATGAGGCATACTGTAAATCAGGAAGAATAGGATTGTGTTTTTACTAGAAAAACCGTTTGGGAGTTCGCGTGGTGGCTCAGTGGTTAACAAATCCGACTAGGAACCATGAGGTTGCGGGTTCGATCCCTGGCCTTGCTCAGTGGGTTAAGGATCCGGCGTTGCCATGAGCTGTGGTGTAGGTTGCAGATGCAGCTCGGATCCCGCACTGCTGTGGCTGTGGTGTAGGCTGGCGGCTATAGCTCCAATTGGACCCCTTGCCTGGGAACCTCCACATGCCGCAGGTGCGGTTCTAGATAAAGGCAAAAAGACAAAAAAATGAAAAATAAAAAAGTGGAAAGCATATTTAAACGTAACGTTCAAACTCTTCTATTTAGAATGGACAAGCAGTGAGGTCCTGCTGTGCAGCACGGGGAGCTCTGTTCATTCTCTTGGGACAGAACAGGATGGAAGATGCTATGAGGAGAAGAATGTATCTGTATGACTGGGTCATGTGCT
>PVHT020004944.1:43345503-43405481 GCA_004024745.2 Catagonus wagneri | reverse complement strand
AAGGCAAAAAGACAAAAAAATGAAAAATAAAAAAGTGGAAAGCATATTTAAACGTAACGTTCAAACTCTTCTATTTAGAATGGACAAGCAGTGAGGTCCTGCTGTGCAGCACGGGGAGCTCTGTTCATTCTCTTGGGACAGAACAGGATGGAAGATGCTATGAGGAGAAGAATGTATCTGTATGACTGGGTCATGTGCTGTACAGCAGAAATTGGCACAACATTGTAAATCAACTATACTCTAAGAAAAAAGAGTTATTTTTATACTCAAAAAGTAAATATGCTTTTTATTTAAATTTTCCTGTCAAAAAATTAACATTCAATGTCTATATATTTTTTAATAAAATGGTAATGGAATTTTGTTCACCCACGTGTGTTTGCTCAAGTACCGCCACTATCTGGAGTGTTCCGTTCTTTCTCCATCGAGAATGGCAGGATCTTTCCTCAAGGTCAGCTCAGAGGTGCTCCTCCCCGGGCTGCCATCCCTGACCCCCAAGGAAGACCATGATTCCTTGTCAGGGTTCTCACCGAACGCTGTCCATGCCTGTGCCACAGTCATCGAATTGCCTGGGGACTAGTGTGCATGCTTTTTTCTTCAGTGGACTCTGAATAACCCAATCAAAAAAATGGGCAGAAGACCTAAATAGACATTTCTCCAAAGAAGATATACAGATGGCCAGCAAGCCAATGAAAAAAATGCCCAGCATCACTTAATATTAGAGA
Organism: Catagonus wagneri; assembly: GCA_004024745.2. Classification (NCBI taxonomy): domain Eukaryota; kingdom Metazoa; phylum Chordata; class Mammalia; order Artiodactyla; family Tayassuidae; genus Catagonus; species Catagonus wagneri. The sequence goes on along the minus strand of PVHT020004944.1, from coordinate 43,404,759 downwards.
AATGCAAGTCAAAACTACAGTGAGGTACCACCTCATGCTGCTCAGAATGGCCATCATTAGTAAGTCTACAAATAACAAATGCTGGAGAGGGTGTGGAGAAAAGAGAACCCTCCTTCACCATGGGTGGGAATGGAAATTGATACAACCACTATGGAAAACTGAATGGCAGTTCCTCAGAAAACTAAATATAGAACTACTTTATGATCCAGCAGTCCCATGCCTTGGCATATAACCAGAGAAAATTGCAGTTCAAGAAGATACCTACACCCATATGTTCATTGCAGCACTATTCGGAATACCCAAGCCTAAATGTCCATAGACAAATGAATGGATTAAGAAGATATGGTATATATACACAATGGAATACTACTCAGCCGTAAAAAAGAACAAAATAATGCCATTTACAGCAACATGGATGGAACTAGAGACTCTCATACTAAGTGAAGTAAGTCAGAAAGAGAAAGACAAATACCATGTGACATCACTTGTATGTGGAATATAAAATGTTGCACAAAGGAACCTATGTACAGAATAGACAGAGACTTAGAGACATGGAGAAGAGACTTGTAGTTGCCGGGTGGGGGGGGGAGTGGGGTGGACGGTAAGTTTGGGGTTAGTAGATGCAAACTATTGCGTTTAGAATGGATAAGCAATGAGGTCCTGCTGTACAGCACCAGGAACTATATCCAATCACTTATGATAGAACACAGTGGACAGACAATAATAATGAAAAAAGAGTATATATATGTATGACTGGGTCACTTTGCTATAAATCAACTACACTTTAATAAAAAAATTTAATTTTTTTGTAAAGCTTAGGATAAAATATAAAGGAAGAATGAGTTTTACTTTATAACGTACACACACACACACACACACACACACACACACACATATGTAAATGAATAATCTTGGGAGGGTTTTGAGGTACAGACTTCCAAAATGAGATGAGAATACGTTGGTGACCATATCTAAAACTGATGGATGCATTCGTCAGAAAGCTTCTATTTACTTTCCAGTAGGTACCCATCAACCTGAGTGAGTAGAGCAAGGGACACATACAGAGAGACTATTAAGCAGTTATTTCCCAGTAAACTTACTTTTCTGGATAAGAATGTAGTGCTATCGGTGTTCCCTTCGTGGCTCAGTGGTTAACGAATCTGACTAAGAACCATGAGGTAGCGGGTTCGATCCCTGGCCTTGCTCAGTGGGTTAAGGATCCGGCGTTGCCGTGAGCTGTGGTGCAGGTTGCAGACACGGCTCGGATCCCGCGTTGCTGTGGCTGTGGCAAAGGCCGGCAGCTACAGCTCCTGTTAGACCCCTAGCTTGGGAACCTCCACATGCCACAGGTGAGGCTCTACATAAAGACAAAAAGACAAGAAAAAAAAAGAACGTAGTGCTGTCAGAAGAATGAAGGGACACTTGCCGCTCCTTAAGCAAACACTGAACACTGTGTTCTAGACCCTTTAGTCCATTGCTGCCGCCAGGGTTACAAGGGCGGGGAGCACAGGGAGGTTGTGAAACATAAAATCACGGATACCCACGTGTACCAGTGAGGGAAGCTGAACAAGATGCCATTGGCTGAAGCTGCGTGTCCCCGCGGCCGGGCACATAGAAGAAGCACCTGTGAAACGTTTGCCGAAGACAGACGTGGTTTGGAAGGCGGTGAGCTGAAGTGCACATGCGGGGAGTGAGCTGGGAGCGGAAGTGATGCCCACGTCCCTGAAATGGGAAGAAGACGAGAGGCCAGGAAAGCCTTCCATGCAGGGCAAAGGCGGACCCTGGAGGGTGCGCGCACATGTCGTCTCTTCCCGCCATGGCACAGGAGGTGAGAGTTGGGGCAGAGGCGAAAATTGAAGTGTGACCCGCTGTCTGTGTTCACCTTGGCCGTTAAAGTGAGCCATTCGTAAGGTGGCCTCACATTTCCAAGTACGAAGTCCTCCGCTGGTCAATACTCATAAAAATTTCAATCTAAGTGGTGTGGGTAGAATAATTATACTATCTTTGGCAAGTTTTAGAAGTTGCTAACTTTTAAATAATTCATTCATATGCTGATAGAGATTACACACGTGTGTGACCTAAATTACTTGTAATTATATAATAGATTTAGGTTTAGGACTAAAAATTTAATCATAGAGTCAGAAAAACTGTGGGTAACAAATCCTAAATCTTTAGAGATTTTTGTGCTGCTGGGTGACAGGGCATGTGTAAAAACCGTGCTTTTAACACCACATAGAGTCAATACTTGGTTATCATAAACTATTTTAATTCTTTAGGTCCCCAAGTGGTAGAGGTCCAGAGTCGGCAGTTTCAGGTCAACTCCAAGGATGGCAAGCCACTGTTCACCGCTGATGAAAAGGAAGTTAGGGTTGGTACCGACAAGCTTCGAGTAACTGGTAGGTGGGAACTCTTTTTTTTTTTTTTTTCTTAAGTTAAGGAATAATTGCCATATTAGTTTTGGGTGCACAACATACTGGCTCCATATTTGTGTATATTGTGACACGATCACCTCAGTAAGTCTCGTTAACTGACCAGTTTTTCTTCTTGTGATGAGCGCTTGTAAGATTTACTCCCTTGGTGACTTTGAGCTCTCCGATACGGTACCGCTAGCTCTGGTCACCCTGCCGGGCCGGACCGGACCGGGCGTCCCTGTGGCTTGTCATTTTGTGACGGGAAGTCTGTGTACCTTTTGACCCCCTTCCTTCATTTTGCCCACGTCCCGGCACCCACCTCTTGGAAACCACCTGTCTGTTGTCTGAGTCCGTGAGTCTGGTTTTTTGTCTTTCATTTTTTAGATTCCACATATAAATGAGAATCAGAGTATTTGTCACCCCGTGTCTGACATATTTCACCACTTGTCGTTCCCTCGAGGGCCACACGTAACAGCAGATGGCAAGGCTTCCTTCTTTTGTAGCTAAATTATATTCCACTGTGTAGCCAAGCAGCCCGTCGTCTTTCTCCATTCATCGTAGTAACTCTTAAGGAAAACAGGATCCCAAGGAAGGCACTTCTGGGAAAATAAATTACACTTTTGGCAGATTTACTCTGGAATCCTTCTTGCAGATATAAGAAAGAGTAGTTTGAGTTTGTTGACTTTTCTTCAGCCTGAATTCTCCTGCTAAACTGCTTGCGTTTCTCTTGGAAGTGACGTTTAGCTAGCATGTTTTTTAACCTCACCGAAGAGACTGATTTTTAGTGGCGTTTTAGACAGTCAGTTCATTTTGCTAACTGCTCTATTTGGGCTTCTGTGTATCATATTATTTCCCGATTTTCATTTTTTAATCTTAACAAACTTGAGTCTGAAAAAACCTGGCACGGGGGAGATGCGGCAGGAAGCGATCATTCCGGGTTTGTGAGCCGTTAGGAGAACTTAGGATTTGCTTTAAGTGCAAAGGAAAGCCATGGAATTGTCTTGAACTGGGCACTAGGTGATTGGCTGTACGTTTTAGGATCCGCAGTGCTGTTCCGGGAGAATCAGCTGTTGGGAGGAAAGGACGGAAGCAGGAGGGCCCGTCAGGTGAGGTTCATTGCGGTCACCGTAGTCCAGCCAGCAAATGCTAGCAACCTGGACCAGGCAGTAGCGGTCGGTCACAGGGGAAGCTCGGGACTGCACACTGAGAACTGACACATGGAGCTGGGCCAGAGGGAGGCCAGGCATCCAGGGTGGGAATCGGAGCTGGAAGCTTCCCCCTATTCCTGGATGACGGCGTCCCCCGTGGGTGGTGGAAGTGCCCGGGGAGGAGAACTGACTTCAAGGCAAACAGAACCGACAGCTAATGTTTTAGACACTCAGATTGAAGCTGCTGTGAAAGTGCCAACTGGGCGTGTCCCTGGGCCGCTGGACGTGGGAGCTGTGTCCTGCTCAGAGCACAGTCGCCACTGGAGATGGACCGAGCACATCGTCAGCCAGCGTTAGAGCCCAGGGCCTGCGAGGGTGGCCACCAGAGAGAGTGAGAAGTGCCACTCAGGGGGCGATGTCCCAAGAGCCATTCCCCTGGTGCCAGAAGAGACTGTGTTCCCAGAACTGGGGTGCAGGAAGGGTGGGGACAGAAAGTGCCCTTGGATTTGTCACCGTGTCAACAAGAGCATTCTGCTCGGAGTGTGACAGCGAAGGGCACTGGGGAGTGGTGGCAGACTTTTGTGCACGTTTGGCTGGAAAGGAGAGCAGCCTCTTGAAAGGTCATTTCAGTCCATAAATTCTCAACGTGTGAGTGGAAATGATCCACAGTTGCCAGTGTAGATACAAAAATCAAACACACGTCTGGGTATATATTCTCCAGTGTTTGAGCAGAAGTGTTAATATTGGAGTTCCCGCTGTGGCACAGCAGGTTAGGAATCTGACTGCAGCGGCTCGGGTTGCTACAGATGTGTCGGTTTGGTGCCCAGCCCAGCGCAGCGGGTTAAAGGATTGGCACTGCCACAGCTGTGCCTAGGTCGCAGCTGCTGCTCAGATACGATCCCTGCCCAGGTACTTCCATATGCCTCGGGTGCAGCCGAGATAGATGGATGGATGAAGGGATAGATGGATAGGGAGGCAGACAGATAAAATCTAATTATGGAATCATACTTCCTTGTAAAATAGTGCCACTGGCACTCGGAATAATTTAAACTCTTAGAGGAAAGAGAATTGAAGCTGTATTAAAATAAAAATTGCGTCTGTACCGGAGTACATTGCAGTCTCCAGCTTGTCTTATAAGGGGTGTGTGTTTGAAAGGAGTAAACCTTGCACTTCTTCTCTCAGTCATCATATCATTTTACTCCTATAAAAATTAAAAGGTAAAACAATTGCACAGAAGTTTATGGCCCACAATCGTTTGTCTTCATCATCCTAGCTATGGAGAGGGCTTACTACTTTTTGATGATTTCTGAAGCTCATCTTAGGTTCCTGGTCAAGCAATGCTGTGTAAACGCCAGTCATAGACCTGCTTAGTGAATCACCCATACTTAGCATGTCTCTACCTGTCTTATTAACAACTGGCTTGAGATACAGTTTTTCTCTACTGTTTCTTTTATATTTTGCAAATCAGGAGGACTAAGGAGGGAGGGAAATAAGATAAAAGGAATGCAAAAATCATACCAATTATCGTTAAATTATTTTCTCTTCCACACCAGACAGAAAATGCTGTGTATACTTCCAGCAAACCAAACATGATACTGTCACATTTGATTGGCACAGTTGATTGTAGAAGCTCCAGTGCTTAGTAGTGTTACTCACCATAATGGTCACCGTTATCATTTAGGTTTGCATAATTGTATTTTAAGGAGAAGTGTCCTGTAATTGCCTGTATGAGGACCTGTTTCTCCTCTAAGTGTAATTTGCATGCATTATAATTTTCATAGAATATTAACCTTCCCGCGTGTTTGTTCTTTTATTTCAGTTCATTACAGTTTTCATGTTGACCATGCTACTAAATCTGGTTTGGAATGCTGAAATTTCATTTTATACCAATTTGTCCCTTACTTATGTGCTGTGAACTGTTTCTGAACGGGTGCTGCCGATGTGAGACTCTGTCATGTGTCCGTATTGAAAGAGCACCCCTGTAGAATGGTGGTTACGATGAGGGAGCCTCTCCCCTGCTGTGATGGTGGGAGGGCGAGAACCCTGCTTCATTAGCAGGGGCTGCTGGCGGGACGTCTGTTCCCGCTCGTCATTTCTCACCTTAGTGTCTAGAAAACTGTCCCCCAGGCTTTCAGTGCCAAATAGCAAAACTAGTACAAGGGTAGATGAGAAAATAAACATTTGAGTGTTCTCAGTATTTCCTAAGGAAGATAGTCTGCACAGTGTGAGGAGGCAGCCCAAGCCTGTTTAGGAACCAGAGGGAGAGAAAGAAATCATTTGCAAGCTGCAGCTACAGTCCCTTAGCTTCGGATGGGGCCTAAGCCAGGAGTGGGCCCAGTGTGGGGGTGTGGCCTAAGTCAGGGGTGGGCCCAGTGCAGGGGCGTGGCCTAAACCAGGGGTGGGCCCGAAACAGAGATGGGGCCAGGACAGAGGTGTGGCTTAAGACGGGCTGGCGTCTGAGGCAGCCCTGGAAATCTAGGCCAGGCAGAAGGACCTAGTAAATCATGATGAGCCTTTATGTGTGGATAACCGTGCTGTGCACAGATTGAGAGTGTGGGCTTTGAATGCAAATCACAGCCCAGCCACTTAGCTGTGTAACTCTAGGCCAGTTAATTTTTTCTGTCCCTCAGTTTCCTCCTTGGTAACATGGGAAAACAATTGCGCCTGCCTTGCAGTGTTCAGAGTACCAAACAAGCTAGGATCCATCAAAGAGCGCGTCACTTTCCCCTGAGCACCTCCCCACCGCGCTCACCCCGCAGCATTGTGTGTATAACTAGGTTCTCAGGCGAGTGAGACAGCTGGAAACTGCTGGTTCTGAGAAAGTCAGTTTCAAGTATGCACAGTTATAATTTTTCTAAAAATTTCATCATGTGCTTTAAGAAACAAAGGCAATGAAATTTTTTACACATAAAATGTAGAGAATGAATCAAGTTACTGTTACCTGGAATACATAGACTTAGGCAATTTTCAACCCACATTACTTTCTTTCCATTTGAAGGCTAATATTGTTTTCTAGTTTTAATTTTTTAATTGAATTATAGGGGATTTACAATGTATTAGTTTCTGGCAAAGCTAAGAAAGTGACTTGGGGGGTTCCCTTCGTGGCTCAGTGGTTAACGAATCTGACTAGGAACCATGAGGTTGCGGGTTTGATCCCTGGCCTTGCTCAGTGGGTCAAGGATCTGGTGTTGGGGTGAGCCGTGGTGTAGGTTGCAGATGTGGCTCGGATCCCACGTTGCTGTGGCTGTGGCGTCGGCCGGCAGCTACAGCTCCTGTTAGACCCCTAGCCTGGGAACCTCCATATGCCGTGGGTGCAGCTCTACATAAAAGGCAAAAAGACAAAAAAAAAAGTGACTCCGTTTTATATATTTTTTTTTCTTATTCTTTCTCATTGTGGTTTATTACAGGATATTGAATATAGTTCCCTGAGCTGTACAGTAGCACCTTGTTGTTTATTTTATATGTGATAGTTTGTATCTGCTAATCTGGAATTGTTTTCTAGTTTTAAAATAAGCCTGGGTATTTGTAACCGCTTTAAAAGTCATAATTTGTTTATAGGAACCTAAGAAAAGGTGGTATCCTGGGAAACACAGGAAAGAAATTATGATTTTTTTTTTTCCTTATAACTGAAACATCTGTACAGTTGCAGCCACCTTCAGAACCTACGGGGTCCTGTGCCGTGCAGTTTAAATGCTCAATTTGTTGGCTGTTGTTTACTTGTGTAAAACGCTGCGTCTTTGGTTTGTGTTTAGGGCCTGAAGGGGCTCTTTTTGAGCATTCAGTGGAGACACCGCTCGTGAGACCTGACCCACTGCAGGACCTCAGGTAAGAATTTTGTTCCAGTGCAGACAGACCCTCTTCCAGAAGATACCTGCAAACAGGGCACTTATTACCAAATTCTTCCTTACTCCATTCGCTGGCTTTATCCTGATGACTTTCCGCTCAGAACAAGTCACTTCTAACCAAAATCCAAAGGAGGCGGAGGTGCTACTGGAAGGCGGTCCTTCCGTCTCTGAGCCACAGACACTGACCCTGCCCAGCCTCCAGTTTGGCCCAGTCTCTTCTGGTAGGCTCGTGCCGACTGCGGGAAATCTGAGGGCCTGGGCCAAAGGCATCTACCTTCTGTGTTTCATTCACTCCACGTCAGCCACAGAAAAGTCCGGAATGTTCCTTGGGGCTCTCAGCCTGTGACCCAGACCCCTCCCTAAGGCACAGCCGTGGTTGGGTGGCCGTCACCAACATCCTTCTCCAGAATTCTTTACATTTTGCAAACCTGAAACTCTGTGCCCGTTAAACCCCAACTCCCCATTTCCACTCCGCCAGCCCTGAAAACTCCCATCGTGCTCTCTGTCTCTGTGAATTTGCCTGTTCTACGCACGTCACTGCAGTGGAGCCTGTAGTATCTGTCCTTTTGTGACTGGCTTATTTCACTTAGCACCGCATCCTCAACCTTTGGTGTATCTCCCCAACATCAGAATTGATAAAATCACCCAGTTCCTTATATGTTTATTTTTTATACAGAGTCTCTGTGTGCCTGTGTGTATTTCTCTTCATAGGCTACTAAGGTCGTTTACTTGTGTAACTGTTTATTCCAATAGTGTAGTTGTATTTTATAACAAAGGCATTATTTTGTAAATGTCTTGAAGTCTAAGAGATCACCAAAACTCACATGTAGAATTTGAACTTGAAAAATATTCAGGACAGTTAACGTATTCTAGCGGGTATGTGTAATAGGGGCAATAACATACAGCGGGGTCCCAGCTTTACACAGACGAGCCCGGTGACCTTGGTCAAACCCAACTTTGAGACTATTTTTCCCCACACATAAAAATGTTGTTAGTAATACACATCTCAGAGTGTTCTAGGAAAGATTTAATAAGCTGTTAAATTAAAAAAAATTTGTAAAGTTGAATGCAAATAATCGTTTTTATTATCATTATTATACAAAGTAAATCTTTACACTAAATGGAACTGGAGTTAGAAAATTCAGTGTTTCTCTTATCTTCAATGTCTAAATATTAATCAAAAGCAAATGGAAGTTCAGTTCATCTTACCCACTTCGAGAACATTTGCAGCATATAAATAGATGGTGACTATAATTTTTAAGATTTCATTAATTTTGATAAGGATCATAAGATCATTACTATAGAACTATTATAGTCAGGGAAGAAGAACATTTTATTTTCCTAGGAGAGAAAAACGATTCAATATCTTTAAAAAAGAATCCCATTAAAACCATTTTGGAATTAGAAAATAATGTAAATTGTAGAGCTGTCAAGCCACTCCTCAGTAAATGTCATTATTTTAAAATTATAGATCTTGAAATTAAACAGTTCATCTTATATTTTGTCATTAGGAAATAAATCTGCTGGCTTCTACAGCAGGCCCTTCATAAAATGAAGAGCAATGTCAGAAGGGTATTCTCTGGCTTCTAAAAGGTGGTTCTAAGGAGGGCCTATGCAACCCAAGTGTTACACCCAGAGTGACTGAGAAAAGAATGAAATTGTCAGGAATCACTGAGGACTGTGATTTGGATGGAAGGGATGAACTCACGTATTAAATGCCTTCAAGTGCCAGGAACTGGGCTCTGTGCCATTACAGAGTTCATCTCATTTAATCATCAACTTGACCTGAAAAGTATCATTTCTTTCCCCATCTCATAAAAGAGAACACTGAAATCTAGACAGTAGCAGATTCTAAGACACAAAGAAAAAAACATAGGCCACTGATAACTTCAGCCCTGACTCCAAAGCCCGTGTACACTCTGACCCCTCTCTCCACCACCCGAGTGCATCCTGCAGTGATTTATTCTTTTTCTTTCTTTTTCTTTTTACAGCCACACTTGCAGGATATGGAATTTCCGGGGCTACAGGTCAAATGGGAGCTACAGCTGCAGGCCTACACCACAGCCACAGCAACATCAGATCCGAGCCATGTCTGTGACCTACACCGCAGCTTGTGGCAACACTGGATCCTTAACCCACTGAGTGAGGCCTGGGAGCAATCCACATCCTCATGGACACCTACTAAGCTACAGTGGGAACTCCAATGTACTCTTTGATTTACCGCTAGATTGCAGTGATTGAGTGCATGAGAGTCATATTCTACAGTTCTTGCCATGAACTGTCTTTCCGTTTTCATTTCTGGGTCCAGTAGTATAATTCCTGGCCCGAGTAAATGAAGACAATTCTAGATTATCTTAATTGACCTATGAAAACTTTTAATATGGATTTTTTTGGATTAAAGTCGCAAGGCATTTGTACAAATATGTCTGAAATATACATGTTTAAATATCACAATTTAAATTTTGGTATTTGCTCAAATGGTAGTCACAAAAGGGTAACAATTATTATTTTAAGAAAGAGTATATAATTAACTTGTATTTAAGCTAGATTTACATTTCTTGTGGCAAAATCTTCTTCAAGAGAAGTATGGATTCTGACATGCTGTTTTAGAGCCACTTCTCATTCCAATGTGATATAATCCAGTCTTTTTTTAAAATTCAGCAAAAATGTATTACGTATATTCTATGATAGATGCTGTTTCCATGGTAATAAGAGGCCTGGTCCCTGACCTCAGGGATTTTAACGTCTGTTGGGAGAAGAAACACGCAGACCAATTAGAACTACGTAATTCTTGGTTATGATGAAGGTACAGCTTATACTGAGGGCCTAAGAGAGAGAGTATACGCGTTTGTCAGGGTGGCCTGCGAGATGGTTGGTGTCACAGAGAGGAAGCGTTTGAACTGAAACGTGAGGAATCAGTAAACGGGAATACGGTAGGGTAGGCGGCGGATCTCTGCAGTCCAGCAGGAGGTGATGGCGATTAAAGACGTTAGCATTTGTCTGTGTGTGGGACCAGTGCCCAGCACCCAGTCCGTGACGGGTGTGCGTACTCATTACGTAAGTCAAATGAGCAGAGAGGGAAATGTCTGCTCCTGTGTCAAAGACTCATAAATAATGGTTTGCTTAAGAAGAAGAGCTTATAGGAGTTCCCGTCGTGGCGCAGTGGTTAATGAATCTGACTAGGAACCATGAGGTTGCGGGTTCGATCCCTGGCCTTGCTCAGAGGGTTAAGGATTTGGCGTTGCCGTGAGCTGTGGTGTAAGTCGCAGATGTGGCTCGGATCCTGCGTTGCTGTGGCTGTGGTGTAGGCCAGCGACTACAGCTCCTATTAGACCCCTAGCCTGGGAACCTCCACATGCCACAGGTACAGCCCTAAAATGACCAAAAAAAAGGCCAAAAAAAAGAAAGAAAGAGCTTGTAAATATTACCCAACTAGAAACCAAGAAAAACTCATTCCCAGGTCCAACAAGAGGAAATTGATGGACAGACAGAAGCCAAGCCACGGGTGCTCGTGGGGAAGTCAGGATCTGGGAGATGAGTATATTATGGGACCGAGATTCCCAGCTATAGCTTAGTGTGTGTAAAATGCCTGAGCTAAGATATCGCATAAATCTTGGCCTCCAGGAATCAGGTATTTCAGTTTGCTTCCTGCAGGAAAGGTTGCTGTCTGGGCCACGGGTCGTAGTTACCCAGGAGACATCATGACCTGTGAGTTCTTGGTTGGCCACCCTAGGGTGCCTAGGTCCGCCTCCCTCCTCGAATAGGAGCTCTCAGCTGAAAACTAACCTTCAGACGGCACCAGGTTTACAAAACTGATAGGAAAATTAAAAAAGAAACTACACGGAAGAAAAATTAACCCACTATCTGTGACATAAAAACACCAGTGGAAAACAGTCCTTCCAGAAGCTGTGCTTAGTGAAAGACAAAGAAAAAGAAGAGTAGATAAGGAATTGAACTCCCATGGAAAGAACTAGCCGCCACTACAGCTAATGCCTAAAAGTCCGACTAGCAGAACAAAGTGAAGAGATTTTAAAACAGATGCGAATAAAATGCTCAAAGAGGGGGAAAAAACTTGAATGCAAAGGTAGGGCAAAGACGAGATGAAAACAGCAGGTTTGGAAACTAACTAGAAATTCTGGAAATGAAAGCTCAAGTAATTAAAATAAAACCCAGAGTTTCCGTCATGGCACAGCGGAAACAAATCCGACCAGGGGCCATGAGGTTGTGGGTTAGATCCCTGGCCTCACTCAGTGGGTTAACAATCTGGCGTTGCCGTGAGCTGTGGTGTAGGTCACAGACACGGCTTGGATCTGGCTGTGGTGTAAGTGGCAGCTGTAGCTCCGATCGGACCCCTAGTCTGGAAACCTCCATATGCCTCAGGTATGGCCCAAAAAATGAATTAATTAATTAATTAAAACCGGTGGCAGCCAGAGCTTGGCTTGTCATACCATTCTCCAACAAAGGAATTGCGATTCCTTGGAGAAATCCTTGGCTCCTTCTAGGACTGGGGCGGGGACGAGGATGAATTTGGACTACCTTGTAGCCAGTAGGAAAGTGTTCAAGATCAAAACAATGGAGGTATCATTTAAAAAAAAAAAAAAGGCAATTGAGAGTTCCCGTTGTGGCGCATTAGGAACAAATCCGACTAGTACCCGTGAGGATGAGGGTTCAATCCCTGGCCTCACTCAGTGGGTTAAGGATCCGGTGTTGCTGTGAGCTGTGGTGTAGGTTGCCAGTGTGGCTCAGATCTGGCATGGCTGTGACGTAAGCTGGCAGCTGCAGTTCCGATTCAGCCTTAGCCTGGGATTTTCCATATGCCGTGGGTACACCCCCTCGTCCTCCAAAACAGTGCTAAACAAGTCACCCCCAAATGTGCAGATCATTAAATCAAATAAAATGATGTCATGATATTCTTAGGAAAAACAAACCAGGCGTGTCAAAAGGACACAGGAGCCAACTGAAGAGGCTCAGTGGCCGAAGCTGGACAACTGGAGTTAGAAAAAATATTTACTATAATACTGGATTGTAACCCAAAGTTGGCAGGTATCAAATCTCCATGATTTTTAGATTCCATGAGATACATTTTAAAAGGTGATATTTCGTGGAGTTCCTGCTGTGGCCCAGCAGGTAAGGATCCAGTGCTGTCTCTGCAGCAGTTGGGGTCACTGCCAAGGTGCAGGTTCAATCCCTGTGCCGGCAACTCCCACACGCCGTGGGTGCAGCCAAAGGAACAAAAGGTGATTTTTTTTTGTCTCAGGATGACAATTATTATAATACAGAAGTGGGTACATCTTTTGCAGATACTTCAGTTGATGATAAAACATTTAGCTGTTAAAATGTGTGATGGATGCACAGTCTTTCACAGTTCTTTTAGGACGGCCAGGAGGAGGCGCTGCTCCGTTCTCTAGTCTGCCGGGTTGGGGACCGTGCGGGTGTCAGGTGTGAACACGCTTGGCTTTACCCAGCTTGGCCAGCGCACTCCGCTGCGAGCTTGCACTCCTGTGTCATTCCACAGGCAGGAGGAGTGGCCTTTCCTCACCTTGTGACCAGCGTTTAGCTCTGTCAGAGTTCATGACTTTTCCCGTTATGATGTGCATTACATGGTGCTGTTGGACTCATTTCCCTGGTGACTGGTGTAGTTCAGCATCTTTCACATTTTTATTTTGTTGTTAAGGTGGCTGCTTCTGTGAATGGACTCTTCATCTCTTTGCTTCTTCAATTACTTTTTTAAATGGATGTGTAGAGATTAAAATATATATTGAGAGTATTGGCCTTTTTGCTGGTATGTGTTTCCTTTTTTAATGTTTATATACTAAAATGTATTAATCATTTCTTTTATTACCTCTGGAATTTAAGCCATCGTTCAAAGAACTTTCCCTTGAGGAAGAGAAACTCATCAGGTGCCTTTCTTGTCCGGCTTTGCCTTTTACATTTAGATCACTGATCTGGTTGGAGTTTATTCTTGTATGAGCTACGAGGTACGAGTTCTGGCTCTAATTTTCTCTCTTCCAACTGGCCGGCCAGGTGCCAGCAGGCCGTGTGTTCCAAGACCTGCCCTTAACAGTACGAGTTGAAGTGCAGCCCTTACCAGGTGTCAGATCGCCTGGGCACGCGCGGTTACTTCCCCACGTGGCATCCTGTCCGTTAGGCTGTCTGCTCAAGTGCACGTGGCAGCCTGGTGCATCAGTAAGCTTTAAAGGTATTTCAGTGTCTGGCAGGACTGGCCACACAGACACACAGCTTTTCTCTACCATTTCTTTGTCTGCTCTTGCCTGTTTTTCCATATGACCTTGAAGCCTTCTGTATCTGACCGCTGCCATTGAACCTGGTCATGGAAATGTACTTCAGGACATTCAAGGCACAGCCCTTTTGGCACAGTGTGTCTAAAGCTCTGCTGAACCAAGATATTTCATCTTCAAGGACAGGAGTTACGCAAAGAGGAGGAAGTTTGCTCTCCTCACACCATCATTCATAACCCGGTTACCTGCTAGTCACTGGTCCCGCTGAGGTCATTTGTGCTTTGAGAACTGACCTTGAGACAGACTCCCTCCCCCCAGGGTCCCTGAAACGGGCCCCCCCTTTGGCAAGTGGTTCACAGGTCCCCACGCCTTCCCTCCATCAATCCAGGCGGGCGTTGGCCGGGCTTAGAAGGAGCTGCCAGTGTTCCCCCAGCACCCCCATTATTTGACCAGTAAACCCCATAAATGCCTCTCGGTGTTTTCTCACACGCAAAGTACAGGGATTGTAAAATGCGTGACAGACACGAGTTCACGTCCTGTGATGTACTAAAGAAAATGAAGCTTTGTTTTCCACAGCAAATAGACGAAAGAAAGCTTTGTCACTAAAGGTAGCAGTCCACCTGATTTAAAAGTCTGTCAGACACGCGGTGGATTCTGATGGAGTCTTGGTCAGGCAGTTCTCTCCTCCCAGGCCTTGCCCTGCTCCCTCCCGCCCGCCTCCGCTGTTCTGACCAGCGGCTTCTGTTCTGTCCTCCTCGGTGATCTTCAGACAGCTCCGAAGCCGCTCAGCCTTTCAGCTTTGGGGATGAGCTGGGTCGGAGCGGCCGCAAAGCCTTGCAAGTGATCACGCTGTGCCATCTGGTGGAAATTCAGTCTTTTCCAGGCAGGATTTTCCCACTCCATTTGTTCGTGGTTCTGTGTCTGTGACCGAATCACAAGGAGACACTGATAATTTTACAAAATCTAAGCCAGCCGAGGCCAGTCTCTAGCCTGTCACGAGTTCAGTATTTTTTTCAAAAGAAATCTGCATCTGCCCTGGCATCTTCCCGAATTAAAAACAAAAAACAAAACAAATGCAAACAACCTCTAAAAGGCAAAGTTACATCCTGTTTTGTGAACATGTAGCAGATGAACTTGTTGCCCTTCAATGTGTCTTTTTCCCAAACAATTTGGTTTGTGTTTTGGCTAAAAAACAGGTTTTTGGAGAGATGCGCAAATAGTATTTCTGGAGAAGTCCGGGCTCCCCAGCTGCCTGAGCCGCTGCACAGGGTTCCAGCTCTGTCGTTCTTTGTCTGTGTTCAGAGGACACGAATTCCATAGACTCATCAATGGGAAGTTCATTATGATTATTATTTTGGGGGGCCATGTCTGCAGCATATGTAGAAATTCACAGGCCTGGGACCAAACCTAAGACCTGAGCTGCTGCGGCGATGGCGCTGGATCCTTAACCGCTGGACCGCCAGGGAACTCCCTTTCCTCTCTGCAGTTTATTTCTGCCTTCTCTCCTGCCAAGGAGTAACTACCAGCTCCTCGCATCGAGGAGGCGTGAGGATACTGTCCGCCTGAGGGAGGCTATTGCCTGTGCTGAGCCGCTGGCTGGGGGAGTTCTAGAGTGGCTGCTTTTTAAGCTGCCTTTGCTTGCTGTCTTTCCCCCATTTCAGACTGGAGTCCCCCACACGGAGCCTCAGCATGGATGCCCCAAAAGGCGTTCACATTCAAGCTCACGCGGGGAGCATCGCGGCCCTTTCCCAGATGGACGTTGTCCTTCACAGCAGTGACGGGCCGGTGAGTTCAGCCTCGCGTCCTTCGAGGCGTCAGCGTATCAAGCTGTTGGTAGTCTGGAAAGAAGTGTGGTGAAAGGCCTAGAGCAGAAAATGGGAAAGGAAGGGCAGGGCCACCCAGCACGGACACAAGGGCTGAGAAAGGCTGAAATAATCCTTTGTGGGTCCAGACCGCTTTCTTTGACTGGTATGTGTGCTGTCAAGTGTCTTGTTTTGAGCTTTGAATAGTCCTAGACTCTCAGCGCTCACAGAAGGTACCAGTTCTGCCATCGCTTCGTGGCCCTGCTTCCCCCAGCGGGGCTGTCAGTAGGGGTTACCTGTTAGTGCCCAGTGTGCTCCCACCCCGCTTTGCTAAAGTGAAAATTACAAACGAAAATCAAGGGAGTTCCGTTGTGGCTCAGTGGGTTATGAACTCGACTAGTATCCATGAGGTTTGATCCCCGGCCTCTCTCAGTTAAGGATTTGCTGTTGCTGTGGCTGTGGCGTAGCTCTGATTCAACCCCTAGCCTGGGGACCTCCATATGCCACAGGTGCGGCCCTAAAAACCAAAAGGAGTTCCTGTCGTGGCTCAGCGGTTAATGAATCTGACTAGCATCCATGAGGTTGCAGGTTCGAGACCTGGCCTCACTCAGTAGGTTAAGGATCCGGCATTGCCGTGAGCTGTGGTGTAGGTCACAGATGCAGCTCAGATCCTGTGCTGCTGTGGCTGTGGTGTAGGCTGCAGCTGTAGCTCCTATTTGACCCCTAGCCTGGGAACCTCCATATGTCGCATGTGAGGCCCTAAAAAGCAAAAAGAAAAAGAAAAAGAAAAATCAGAGCTCCAGTAATTAAAATTAGGCACCTCAAGTCCAGAAATGAAACGCAGCCATGCGCCATGGTCAGTGCCAGCTCAGCCTGCTGGTTGCCTGCTTGAATTCAGGGAAGTGAGTGGAACTCCTCACTTGTCAGGTGGGGAAACAGCATCTGCTCAGCCATGTCACAGGCTTATGAGAACCCCGCGCGGCAGGGTAACTGTGGAATTACATTAATTGAATGTTAGGGGCTGCGGTGGCGCAGCAGACGGAGCCCAAGGAGCAGCTCCCAAGAGGACAGGACCCGCCTGAGGGCAGCCTGCTGGTGGACACAAGTGTCATCCGGAAGAACCTGCAGGCTGTAACCTAGAAAGTTTAAAAAGAAAAACTTGGAGTTCCCTGGTGGCTCAGTGGGTTAGGGATCTAGCATTGTCACTGCTGTGGCACAGGTTCTATTCCTGGCCTGAGAATTTCTGTATGCTGCAGGAGCAGCCAAAAAAAGAAAGTTCTGATCCCTGGAGCTGCTAAATGCAAAAGTGGAAATCAAGAATTTTGGAATCTTATTACCAAATCATGCCATTATGTACTGAAAATATATTTCCTTGAAAAAAAATCTATCATTTTAATTTTGAAATAGTACTACTAGTTTTGATGAGTTAGGTGTCATTTTTACAAGTGGCACTCAGCCTGACCCATAACTGAAGCTGAGAGCCCTATTGCTAGGAGGCAGTTCAAAGTGAAGAAGTGTCTGACTTCCCACGGAATGTTCTCCCCAAAAGGCAAATGGAGATGAAAGAGGAAGCAGTAAGTGGTCCACCCGAGGCCAGGGTTTGCCGGAAGAACAGGGAAAATATAACTAGAAAAAAAATAACAGCTACCCAGAAAGAGAAGAAAAGCCGAGCTAGGGAAATGCAAAGACTTGGACAGATCCCAAACACTGGGCTATAGCCTGTTAGGGTCTGCTTTTAAAAAACAACACCCATTTGGGTTCCCATTCTGACAGCGCCCCAGACCACAGGGCCAAGGCTGCCTGTTCGGCACTGGCCCCGTTCCCCCCACTGCTTCCCCAGCAGAGGGGGTGCCAGCTGCGGCGCCCGCTTGTTACTGGGCGGAGTGCGCAGGAGGAGGGTCGGAAAGTAACGGAGGGACCCGCCTGCTGGCTGGAGGCCGCGGAGCCTTCCCAGCCCCGGTCCAGCTCCTGACAGGCGAGTGCCCTGCGAGGGGTCCGGTGGCTCGGGGCTACGACGCTTCCTCAGGTTGTCACAAAGATTTCCAGATCTCACTCGGGGGCCATGTGTTTGCGCTTCAGCTCAACTAAACCTTCATGGGGACAAAAAGCCCAGTGACTTTCATCTTATTTTAGTTGGCTTTAGCCTGTGTGTCACCTGCTTTCCTGCTTCGAATAGAAAGAAGGCAGCAGCATTTCAGATATTTTAAAAGTTAGGGAAATGGTTGATAGCTATTAGCATGAATTTAATTGCCTCGCACAGGAAAATAAAATCAGGAGAAATCCTAACATTCACAGATTAAAACGCTACTTCTGTGGCTTGTTCTTTTCCTGATGGGGAGAAGCTTGAGGTCAAGGTGGATCACAAGGTTAACATGAGTCTGCAAAAGAGTGACACAGTTTCTGTGAAATAATTCTGAAAGGTCTTAGGCCTGTCGCGTGTACGTTTTACTTCAACTAGCACGGTGAGTGAAAGGGAAAAAACGGCTTCCCTCCAGTTATCAAGGAACGAAAACCGGGGGAAAATCGGAAAGAAGCGAAACTGGAAGCCGACCTCAGGAAAGCCGGGCGCCGGGTGTGTGTCCTGGGCGCTCTGTGTGGGTGCTTCGAGGCCGCCCCTGCCGCCTTCACCGCTTCATCTCCCGTTTTCTCCCACGCAGCTCGTCCTTGACGCTGAAGCCGTGTGCTTACCTAAGCTGGCCCAGGGCACCCAGGGGCCCAGCGGTCCGCAGGGACTCTACGAGGTCTGCGCGTGCGCGGACGGGAGGCTGTACCTGGCCGCCGCGGCCGCGGGCACCGCCTGCCCCGAGAGCAGCCGCGCGTGTCTGTGAGCCGCGCCCCGGAGCTCGGGGTCCGGGCGACGAGCCTCGCTCCTGGGGCACCGCGAGCTCCCGTAGAAGCCCCGCTGGCCCGCGGTGGATGCCGGGGAACCTGTGCCCGTGAAACTAAACTCCCTGATGGCAGAATGGCAGGTGGTCAGAGAAATACCGAAGAGTGTGACTGTCCCACCGGGCGGATCAATTTCCGGCCGCACCACTGCAGCTTTGCCCCTCGGACGCGCGGGTCTGCTGTGAAGTATCGAGCCGCTGTGTGGGGTCACGCAGGGTGTCCCGCCACGGATGTCTGACTCCCGGAAGAACAGCAGCTGTGCCGCTGACGTGTCCCCAGGCCTCGGTGAGGTTTTCCACCGCGTCATTCAAACCTGTAAGTGTGCGGTCTTCGCCTTCATGCAGAATGCATCAGGTTTCGGAAGATCTCCAGGTTTTAAAGGGACATTGAGGTTGATCGATTTTCAGTATGTAGTCAGAGGAGTAAATTACACAAACCAGTCATGCTTTCTTTATATATATTCAATGAGCAATAAAAATCAACCTGCATTTTTCACGGATTTTGCGGTTTCTGAGTATCTTACTTTCCTTCATCCTCACGACTCTCTGAGGTAGGTACTATTTTCTCCCCAGTTACTGGCGATTTAAGAAAGGTTCAGATGGACCAAGTCGCATGGAAATTAAACTGAACTGAGATCCTGCATTTCATCGTAGGCTCTCACTTAAAAAACTTTGATGTGTCTCATTCCATCTGCATCACCAACCTCCCTGACACCTGCGTGGGTGGCCTGGCGTGTGCTTGGTGTTTATCATTCATCAAAGTCACACCATGAGTAGGCGGCCTCGTAGCTGCCTGGCCTGTGTGCTCACCTCACGGTCTGGGTCAGGGACCAGGTGACGCTTCGCAGACTCAGCCCCTCACAGTCGCCGTCACTGGTTGTGCAATTTGTACATAAACCCACCCAGTGGCGGCTGGTCACATACTCTGTAAATGCCATCATCACAGAGTGTGGGTGTCGCTTTCGGTTTGTGTTTTATCACTTACATTAGAATCTCCAAAAAAACAAGGAGGGTGGGACCAACAGCACTGCACTTTCCAATAAAAGGATTTATATCTGTAAACAATTTCAGTTCCATTCTCTATAGTTTCAGAACTGAGAGAAGAGAAAAGTCTTCATTTCTGATGCTGTTTTCAGGCGGTGTGCACGTAACAGTGTCCGGCTTCTAAGTGTCATAAACACTTGAAGTTACACAATAGAAATACAGTGTTGCCTTGGCAGTTGAGCGCAAACGCAGCTCTGAACGTGATGCTCCTGGTGTGGCGGTGGGGGGCTGCTGTTTGGGATTATAAATTCGTGTTTGCTTTTTCCATTAGTTAAGTCCTGATTTTCAAAATTAATGTCTTTCTTTCTGTGACACTATTGTCCTAGTAAATAGTGTTGCCATTTTTGTGTCATATTTACTCTGTTGTACCGTGTTTGTGCAAAAGAACAACAACAAAAAGTCTTCAAGCCCAGATGATGTAGATGTAACCCAGGATGCCCATGGGTTATTTCTAACTCGTTCGGTTCCCACAGTACAACTCCAAAAAACGGTGTAGATGATAAAGTGACATCAAGAAAAAGAATCAAAGAGTTCCCATTGTGGAGCAGTGGTTAATGAATCCGACTAGGAACCATGAGGTTGCGGGTTTGATCCCTGGCCTTGCTCAGTGGGTTAAGGATCCGGCGTTACCATAAGCTATGGTGTAGGTCACAGACGCGGCTCAGACCCTGTGCTGTGGCTGTCGTGTAGGCTGCTGGTGGCTGTAGCTCTGATTGTACCCCTAGGCTGGGAACCTCCAAATGCTGCAGGTACGGCACGCCCCCCAAAAGCTCCAGTATAAAAAACATAGGAAAATTCTATCAATATTTCCAATAAAGACACATGTACACACATGCCAAAATTTAATGTAGAAAGATACTAAGTTTGAGATTTCAGGAAATACAGGCTACAAAGATTTCATATGTACATTTGCTTTATTAAAACTGTGGCACTTAATAGCAGAAATAATCACATGGCTTCACATCCAGAGGCAATATGATAGTGGAGGCGCAAACATTCCTTATTACCAATAAAAGTAAAAAATTTAATAATATGTTCCATAAGCCCTTAATTGCATAAAATATTATATTTAGCAACATTTACAGCCAGGATACTTAGATAAACTAATTATCATCACTTTTCTTTTACATTCTGCAAAAAAAAAAAAATAACGGATGTAGGACACTCATACATGATAAAAAAAAATCAAATGTCAGTTCTGAATCACTCATGGGGAAAACACAAGCTGATAATTCTTTTAGAGCCTACGAGATATTGTCACAATGATTTTACATTTTATTTTCTTTTTCAGCCATGCTCGCAGCATATGGAAGTTCCCGGGCCAGGGATCTAATCTGAGCCGCAGCTGCAACTATGGCACAGCTGCAGCAACGCCAGATCCCTAATCCACTGCACTGGGCTGGGGATCGAACCAGCATCTCCACAGAGAAAGCTGGATCATTAACCCATGCCCCAGTGGGAATTCCTGATTTTATAATTTAAAAAAAAACCACTAAGTGCCATGTTGAAGAACAAAAATTTTTACTGCAGCACCTTTAGACAACAAAAGATTGCATCCTGCTTAACCACACTATATAAAGTATGTTTGTGGGAAATATGTACAAACATAAGCAGGTGTTCTGAGAGGTGACAGATGTTGCTTTGACAGGCAGTTCCTGGAAGAAGTAAATGGCGCCCAGGGTAAGAACTGCCCCCAGTGGGTCTCCCACATGCTACCGTCGTCAGCCCAGACAGGAAACACCAAGTGAAAGAACACCTGCAATGAGGATGTGAATGCACTCGGCCCCCCCCACCCCTGGGAAGGGCCGTCTGCAGATTCTCAATCAAGTAATATTCAGGAGTAATACTGTACCGTTTTTACATGTACTGAGTGTTTAGTATGTAAATGGCAACAAATTCATAATCAGATCCAGCTGATAAGAAAATAACACATCCAAAAGAGGATCCACTTAAAGGAATCATAAACTCCAAAGACTTAATTCCCCTTATTTGTTTAAACCAATGATATGTCCAGTGTTTGATGAGCTCTTCAAATGTACCATGTTAAAAACATAAAACTAACTTCATCCTAAGCAGAGATGTGTGGCCTCTTACCTGACGGACCACTAAGCTTTGGTTGTACACAGAGCAGGTGACCAAGGCCTGGCCCGGCCAGCCCGGTACACTGAGCAGTCAGGGAAGTTCCTCTGTTGCTCGTCAGTCAGGTTAACGGCTCCGAACTTCTTCGCAAACAGTCTGAGTGTGCTTTGCGACTCCTAAATAGCAGGCAGGGAAGCTTAGGGAGGGACAGCAGTACATATTTGTGCTACGACACATTCAAGATCTGGCTCTGCTTTTTCTTTAAATACTTTCACAACTTCTGTTGTATAAAATTTTCAAGTTTTATGATGATACAAGCAGTACACTCCATCACCCTCATAGCAACCTCTGAAGTGAACCTGTCATTTGGGATCTGGGGGAAGGGCAGCAGGTCGGGGTATCTGGTTTTTAAACTGTCCACACCATAAGCTTCCAAGGTGTGGACATCGTTCGTGAGGCCTTCCAGCTGCTGACTGTACTCCTCTATTTTCTGCGCCAGCGCGGTTGGCTTCACGTCTTTGTCGGACTTGCCCCTCACGGCGTAGTCGGCAGCGATCAGAGCTAGCTTGGTAGACAGGAAGCATTTAAAGCACACCCATTCGTTGGCATTTTTGTGAAGGTCATTCCTGGCGGCAGAGAAATTCGCTCTGGCCTGTCGTAGCCATCTCCGGGCTTCGACCGGGTTACCGACTGACTTGAACGTGGGAGGAACGAAGAACCGCTGAGAGTAAGTCTGTCCGGCTGAAGGTGGGCACTTTTCCTTATTTTGTTGCTGCCTCTCAGATTTATGGCTCGTTGCTTCCTGATTCCATGACGTGTAAAACCTCTGAAATGAGAACTTGTCTGACTGAAATCGGGACGCTGGGGTTGAAAATGTGCGCCTTGAGGCTCTGTCTGCATTTTGATCTACAAAAGCCTGTTTCTCTAATCTGTTGATTTCGTTCTGCAAATGCTTAAAAACTTCATTAGCAATGTCATGATTTTCTGGGTTTTTGTCAGGGTGCCATTTCAAATATAACCGCCTGATAATCTTTTTCCGTTCAGATTCTGGAAGCTTCCAGGCTTGCTCCACCACAGACGTCACCTCTTTTAAAATTTCTGGTAGAGAATTCGCCTTCAGCTTTTTGGGGGAGTGATGCTTGGACGATGAGGTCTTGGGGGCGTCTCTCCCAGGGAAGAGAGGAGGGGCGCTTCGCAGACCGGGGGCCGGGAACTCCGTGGGGCTGGTGGGTGTGGACGGGGCGCTGTCTCTGCTCTGAGAGCTCTCCTCTGGCCTTGAAAACTTATACAGGTCGAGAGAGCTAACTATTTTATATTCACTGTAACCAATATCAATCTGATAGATCTTTCCTAGGAAACTGGAGTTGTCAGCATCTTCTCTTTCAACTTCCTGTACGATGATGGCGTATGTATACGTCGGCTGGTACGATCCGTAGATATCACCCCCTTCGGCATCAACAAGGTACCCAACGTATTCTCCCGGGTAGAAGACGTTCATTGGATCCATCAGCAGCGTATAGTGAATCTCGGCAGGTATTGGGGTGCCGGGCATTGGGAGTTCAAGTTGCGATGGCTCTGAGGAGTCATATTTCACTCCCAGACTGTCCAGTTTCTCACTTATCCTGTAAATGTCATTGCACCCTAGCATAGCAATTAAGTATGAAGTGTCCGAGATGAGATTGTCAGTCGCTGACTTGAGCGTCATGGCCAAGGCTAAGAGGAAGTTGATGTCCTTACTGTCCGAATGCTGGATGTAGAGCAGGATGACCGCGGTCCCAAACCTCTTCAGGAAGGCAAACGTTTCACTCCTGCTGTGGGGAATAGGATTGAAACCTTTAACTCGTAAGGTGGTCTGAAGCTTCTCAAAACAGGACACTTTCAGTCCTTCTCTTAGGGCTTTGCAAAGTCGGATGGCTTTTTCCTCGTTGGCCAGGAAAGCGTTGTCGTTTTCATGCTTCATAATTCTAATCAGACCTGTGATGAACTGCTCAGAAGACAGGAGTAGCTGCAACCTGCCCTGAAGGGAGCACAGCGCTCCAAACTGGCAGACTTTGGGTGTCTCCTCGTCCAGCTGCTCCTCGAGGATGCTGCTCAGCAGACGAGGCCGGAGTTTCTGAGGAAAGAGCATGATCAGCTTCGTGTGGAAGCCGTGGTCCTTCCCCAGGTAGCACTGGCTGAGATCCACCAACATCTGCACACCGATATTCCCCTGGATCCTGCTTTTGTAGTGCGGGGCGTCGTCAAACACCAGGATGCTGGACTTCACCAGCCTCCCATCCTGGCTCGGCAGGTACAGCGCGAGGTCCCGCACGTTCTCCAGGTCACCCCGCACCTTGACAGAGTCGTTCTGTAGACTCCTGAACAAGCCAGAAACGACTCTCTTAACGGTACGCATTTCATTAGGATCCAGCTGTTTTCCTTCAGAGTTTTTGAATATGCGGCTCAGCACCTCAACATACTGCTTCGTTGAAATGATATCTTCAGTCCCCAAGTGCTTGAACAGCTGGTGAAAGGTGCCCAGTTCTAACGGTAGCTTGTACAGATAAGGTTTGAAATCAGACTCATACTCCAGGTTTATCACCACCTCCTCCGGCTTCAGAAGTTTCCAGCCATCTTCCACCATCACGAAAGCAACCCCCCGCAGCTGAAAACGAAACTCCCTTTTTTCTGCACTGAGAAACTCATATATGCTCCTTAAGACCTTGGCCCTCGTTTTTACCATGTCTTCATCCAGAGTTGTTATGTTGCATATGTTTCTGCAGTTATTGATGACTTTATCAAGAGGGGGGTCCAGGTTCACGTTGAGCATACTTAAAACCTGCTCCAGCTGCTCCTGTGGGCCCAGGTCGCTCCCCTCTTGTTCTCTGATGCTCAAGGGCGCAGCTTTCTCTGGAAGGATAGGGCAGGAGGTCCATAAGAGCTGAAGCACATCACCCTGCTTGAATTTGGGGTTTACCTGTGCTCCGCTGAACTTTATTAGAGGAAGGGTTCCGTTCACCTCTTGATACTGAGGATGAAATCTAATAAATTCAGCAGGGGCCCGCTCTGGACATAAGAATGGTATTAAAGATAGTTCCTTCAGAAAATTTCCAGATAACAAATCCATTCGTTCTTGGAATATATGGTGGAGAAGGATATCAACTGTATTTTGCAGTGTTTCTTTGGACCAGTTTTCTGTATTAGCTCTCACACTGATTTCCTTAGCAAACTGTAACAGCTGCTGCTGAGAAAGTATGTGTTTTAGTCCAATATTTCTTAAGAATTCTACCCAGGAGGTCATAAACGCAACTTGATTTTTGGGCTTTATAAGTTGTTCCAATTTTTTAAAGAAGTCCTTAGGAATAAACAATTTCTCAGGAAGCATAACCTCAAAAACTCTCACGGTTCTATCGTAGAAATGTTTTGCTTGCTTGAGCCGCCCGTTGGTGTCATGAATTACCAATAAACTTTCCAGCTTTTCAAAAAGTTGTTCCTTGATCTCTGACAATTCTTCAATACTTGATAACCTATTTTTAAGATAGATCAGATGCTCTAATTTTGCATCATAAGAGAGGTTTTCAACTTTTGGTAGGAGGTGTTTCAAATAAACCTCCAGGTCATCTACAGGTACACAACCAAGCACCTCATACAGCTCTTTTAAGTGCATTTTTTCTTCAAGAAATGCAGATGACGATGACTGTGTCCACTTTTCCACTTCAGCTGAAGGGATACTTTTTGTGAGCACATAGCATGTTCCGAATTTTGCAATGCTCATATAGCGACCACTGATGGATTTGTAGCATGGAAGTGACTTTAAAATTTTTACGTCATCTTGGGACATCAAGTGATTCAAATTGCAGTTGAAATACATCAAAAGTGCTTCAAAGTCATTTTCTACTAACTTTTCCGTTCTAAATGTTGAGGTTTGGACCATGTAATGCACAGCCTTCAAAATACTTGTGGGGCTGTCAATGTTTGCGGTGTGACAGGACAACAGAGGAACAAATGCGCTGTCTTTGGAGCAGATTTTGTTCAAAGCAAGCTGAATACAGCCAGCTTTCATAAGGGCATGGAAAACCTTATCACTTTGGGCATTTGGAAAAACTGCAATGTGCATGAGACTCAGAGGCAGCAGAACGTCGCCCTCGGGTACCACCAGCTGATTGGCCGAAACAGTGAACTTTGTTCCGGGGAGCAATGCCCAGTCCTTCAGGGTGTCAACAACAACGTCAAAGTTGGGTTTTGTCTCTTCTTGATCTTCTTTCACATTGACAGATTCACTTACAAAATGCCAGGCATTCTTAAGCCAAGACTCGCTTGCAAAATTGTCTTTCCACTTTGTACAATTTTTGGTCTTATATTCGCGAGGCAACACAGATGATAACAAATCTGCAAAGCTGGAAATGTCAAACACTTTGGCAACTTTACAGTTCAGTAAGATATTGCTGTATTTCAGATACAGCGTATTCATGAACAGGTCTTTGCGGGATGGAATCAGCTCGTGGTACGTAGTTAGAAACTTGGGTCGTTTTGCATCGAAAGTTTGCAGAACGCTGTCCAGGGTGATGAGGAGGGGCAGCCCCTCCACCTCGATCTCATTTTCCTCTGCATCCTTAAAGCAGTAGTCAACTAAAAGTTTTAGGCTGTGAAAAAGTTTCAGGTTGGTCTGCTGCAGGCGACAAGGCAGCTTCCCAATATGGCAGTTAGTATCGGGAGAGGAAAACGTCATTAGAAAAGATCTGACGTCAGCGGGGGTGACATAACTAACAGGAATATCGGCGTCTACGAGACAGTGGTACAGGTTAGCCGTTTCATCACAGTTATAAACCAAGTTGAAACCAATTTCTAAAAGCAGGTGTTTCAGCCTGTAGACATTCTCTGCTACTGTCTTGCGTGTTGTGATATTATAATCTGCGTTTTTCAGGTGCTGTAATTCATCCTGCAGTAAATTGTCAAAAAACGGTCTGGTTTTATTTGAAGTCGACATGTTAATCCAAGTGATTATAACTGCAGAGTGCAGGTCAGAGCCGTCGATATTTGGAGCCCGCACAACAGGTAAGAGGCGTTTCATGTCTTCGTGAATGCAGCTGTAAAGGGCTTTCACGAGACAGTACAGGTCTGGTTGCAGATCAAGCCTGTTTACTGGGAAAAATGATAAAAACTTCTTTAAAGTGTCCTTGACCACATGAATGGGCGTGTTCTGTAAAACTGATAATGCTGGGTCGGAACCGGGGAAGTACCGCTTTTTTAACTGGAGTAATAACTCAACGTAGGCGGGAGCGATGAGCGCCGTCATCAGGCTGTTGTTCCAGTCACTCCGGACGCCGACCCCGTCATCGTCCCGCCACAGACTCCGTCTGGCTGAGTCGAGGGCAAAGTGGCCGTTCACGTGGAAGGGTAACCCTGTCTCTAAAGAGAGTGGCAAAAAGCAGAAAGCCCTGTGCGGCTTTTTGTAGTTGTGAGTGATGCAGGCAGCCACTCCGCCGCGTGGGAAGAGAGTGATGTCTTGGTTCTTGTGTGCGGATATCACACTCTTAGACACTCTTTCCAGACTGGAAAACCCTGATCGATTACAAATGAGCCAAGAGGTGAGATTTCCTTCCG
This sequence comes from Catagonus wagneri, assembly GCA_004024745.2. Classification (NCBI taxonomy): domain Eukaryota; kingdom Metazoa; phylum Chordata; class Mammalia; order Artiodactyla; family Tayassuidae; genus Catagonus; species Catagonus wagneri. The sequence continues at coordinate 43,377,723 of PVHT020004944.1, read as the reverse complement.
AGTCCTCGGTATCCATCGTATAGGTTATCTGTTGAACCGGTATGTCTTTGAGCTGCCTCTTTTTAGTAACACTGTCGATGACAGAGGCATGAAATTGTTTCCTTTTCAGTCTGTCTCCATCCGTGATCTTGCCCTTCACGGAGTACAGCACATTTAGGGCTCCAGTAGCTTTATCTATCTCACAGATAGAAATTTTTTCCATGTGATTCAGAAACATCAAGAGTTCTGCCCCATCTGACCGCAGTTTGTCCAGAAGATTCTGGACCATTCGGTCTGATGATGGAACTGAAGAAATTTCTGAAACTTTCGCCATTTCTGCATTACGAAGAGGGAATCTAAACATTGTGCAGTTATCCAGTTTAAAGTGGGTTCCCAAATAAAGATCCAGGACATCTGAGAACTGGGTCCTAAAGTCTGCATCCAAGTCTCTAAACATGCGTCCAGGACTAACGGATGTGGCTCCTGGCGCATATCTGGCATGAGGATCAAAGATACAGAGGATGTCATTGCCAGAAATAAAGGAAGGGCAGTCTGTGATGTGATACACAGAATTGAATCCTATTCCATACTGTCCAGTTTTACAGGGATTTCCTTCTTTGGTGCCTTTTCCAAGGTTCTGAATTCCTCTGACATCGTCTTCTGTAAAAGGTTGGTTGTTATACACGCATAGCGCTGGGCCCTGCAAGGGAGCCCACTTATCATCAAATATTCTATCAACTGGATGTTGTCTAGGGTCAAACACAAAACAGATTTCTGTGGCCTTTGCATCATCAGCATTTTGAAGAAGTTCTTTCAACATTTCCTTTTCAGAAGGATAGGCATTAAGGATGCTCTTAATTCTGCTGGTCAGTTTCTCTTTCTGTCCAAATTCAGTGCCGAGTGCTGTAAAACAGATGTTGGACGCGTATCTCTCTAGGGCTTTATGGCGCTTTGGTACTGCGCCCAGTTTTACAGCTACTTCCCTCGGTATATCAGCATGACAGTATTTTACAGTGGTATCCTTTACTTTGATCCAGGGGCAGTCATTGTAGCACAAAGACTTGGCAGGAAGAAGCTTAAGATTAGTATCGGGCAACAATATTTTGCCATAATTTTTCTCACAAAATTCTTGTTTCTTTTCTCTAATGAGAGTCCATATTCCTTCACTGATTATTCGCCGGCAAAGCTGAAAATTCTCTTCAGTTATCTGTTTTGTTTCCTTTTCTTGATCAATAGATTCCAAAACACAAGCAAAATCCTCAACAGTGAAAGACTGCCTGACACCCACACTCTCAAAAAGTTCACGGAAATTATTTTTATATTTATTAGGCAACTGATAAAGATATGGGGCTGCTTCAAAATTCAAATGAAAAGCAACTTTTTCTGCATCCACGTATGCGTTCTCCACTAGAATGAAGCCAAAGGCTTTTAACTTTTCCACAATGGCTGCCTTGGTGCTGTCGCTCTGTGTCGCTGCCTCATGCAGGTATCTGTAGCAAGCACTGGTGATGCTTTCTTGGTACAGTCCAACCCCATCGTCGGCTGACTTTGCAACTTCTTTCAGCTGCTTCACAACCAGATCGACCGTGGGCTTCCTCAGTAATCCCAAAAACTCTTTAACAGCCAGTGGCACTGAGCCACAGCCTCTGAAGGAATGGGAATTTTCATTTAGAATTGGCTGCAGAAGACAAACTATGTCCTGATACTCAGCTGTATAAAGGTCGGTTGCCGCAAACATGGTTTCAGGCTTGAAACTGCTACCTTTCCAGTCCAAAGAAAAACCTGCTGGTTTTGTTAGAAAGGGAAGGAAGGGGATTGTTTGATATTTTGCAGCAAAATCCTTTGCTCTAGGATCCCTTATTTTCAGTTTTTCATCAATCAGACTTAATAGGATGCTACTTCTTAGACAAGCAGCGCCGTGATCGCTCTCATTAATTTCAGCTACCGACTCTGCGCGTTCCAGCATGTCGTCCCATAAAATATCATCTTTCGCCATACCTAGCTGGACGAGCTTAATCAGGATAATAGGATTTAGGTAATCCCGAGCAGAGCCATAAGGAAACCGTCCATCTTTGGTGTCAAATAGCTTTGCAACCCGTCCCTCAGGGTGGATTAGCCGTGAAGGTAAAACCAGAGGATGCCCCTGCAAAGAGCAAGGAATGCACGGGGTAACACGGAGAATGCCTGCGAACTCGTCAACTTTCTCATTGAGAACAAAATTCATTAAAGGGTCTCTGAGTTCTGCTTCAATTTCTTGAATATTTGGGAAAAACACTTCCGAAAAAAACTGTTTCTCTGAAAACGTATTTTCAAGCAGTATCTGTTTGCAGCCAGCTTCTTCAAATCCTAATTTTACTGAAGAAGGAAGTTCAACAGCACAAAGGTTTTTTGACCCAGTCTTCTTGAGGTATTTCAAAAATATCTTGAAGGCTGCGGGACCAACATCTCTTCTTTTAAGTATAGAGTCATCTAGAAACCTCACATTCTTCATAGAAACCCACATAGTCCCATCAGAGAAGACTCTGGTCAATTCCTTCCCTCGTCCATGAGCTATGTCTTCATAAAACCCTTGACAGACTACAGAAAAATCATCGTGAACCAGATCAGGGTCAGGCCACACGGCATGGTAGGTGTAATCCATCAGCTCCCCGCCAGTGGCCAGGTCGCGAAGGACACAGAGCGCCTCCAGGTAAGCTTTCACGATCACGTGTCTCATGAAGGTGCTATTCCACCGTCCTTTCGTATCTGTCTTCCAGACCTCCTTTCTGTTGGAAGTCACAGCAAAGCACCCGTTGATGTGGACTGGCAATCCCGTTTTTATGCGGAGGGGCAGGTAGCAAAACACCTCCCCAGCCTGGGGTCTCACAGCCCACCTCTGGTCCTGGACCTCAGCCAGAAGAACGCCCACCGCCCCACAGGGAACCAGTCCCAGCCTTCTTCCGCTTTCACTCAGGGAGAACTTGAGGGCCTCTCCTGTGTCCATGCAGGTGCATATAAGCCACGTGGTACACTCCACTGTTTTCTGCGGCAATTCGTCCGATGGCTTTTTGGATTGGCCAGACTTGGCCAGTTCAAAGAGAGTAGCTGGGTCGTCATCCGGGCCTCTAAAAAGTGGTGACTGTAAGTCGGCGATCCTTCTGAACACATGGTGGAACTCTTCCACTGTGATCTGGAGGATGCACGATGACTTGGGTGCGTCGGTGGGGAGCTTTTTATTGCTGCTTCCGCAAGTCTTCATGAGCTTAGCGGCTTCTTTTAAAACGCTTACAACAGGTGCATTCAGTGCTTTGGAAGAGCATGACTTTTTTTTAATTATTATTGTATCTTGTGCTAAGCTGGGGTTGGTTTCCTCAATTTTCAAGTACTTCAAATACATTGAGGTTACACTCTGAGTGAAAATGATAAGCCTGTGTCCACAGAGACTAAATTCATCCACGAGGGCGTAAATATCTGCCGTGTTATAGCAGGTACTACTCACTTCACTCACCTTCGCTTCCTGCTGAGTTCTGAAGGACAGTCGGAAAAGAGTTCCGCCGTAGCTGTAAGGTGCTTCTACAGTCAGAGGTAACTGACAGCCAAAGACATCTATGAATGGCTTGAACTGATTCGGAAATTTCCTGAGTCTTTTCTGCTGCTTACTCCAATTAATTTTGATCCCAGGATTAGATTTGTCTTTAATGTGTTTACTGATGTGGTTTATGTTTGGATCAAACATGATCATGAACTCTCGGCTCATAATGATGGGAATGTCAGTGATGTGGTACACGGAATTAAATCCCAGACCAAACTTTCCAACTTTGTCAACTTCTCCCCTCTTGAGAGACTCTCCTAGCCTGGTGATGTTCACAAAGTCTGAATCTGAGAATTCAGAGTTGTTGAAGGACCAGAGAGCCGGCCCGTGGCAGGCCGCCATCCCCGGGTCCAGGAGGTTCTCTCTGATGTCCATGTTCCTTCGCATGTCGATCAGGAAACTGCATTCTGTTGCGTTCGCATCATCGGCATTCTGAAGCAGCTCTTTAAAGATATCTGACACTGAAGGGTACTCTTCCAAAATGTTTTTAATTCTTACAGTAAGTGGTTCTCTTTGTCCTGACTGCTCAAACCCCATGTTTTCGGGATTGATCAGTCTTGTACTAAGGCATGGAACTTTCAGCCATTCCGCAGTTTTCATGGGTATGTCCTCATGCACCAAAATGATGGGTTCCACTGAATCTTCCAGTAAGTCGTTAAGGTCATCAACTTTGATGTCACAGTAACAGCATTCATGAATTGGCTTCATGATGAGTTTGGAAGGGTCTTTGCTATAATGGATAGGAACAGGTGTGTTGGGGCTCGCGGGAATCTGATTGCTGTACAGCCATCTGATGATATTCAACATAAGATGAAGATTTTGTTTGCTTTCTTGGTCACTGAGCTCTTGGTCACTTTTGAGATACACTTTCTGAATGACCATGGAAATATGATCTGATGTCAGTTCCTCTATTGAACCGCATGCCTTAAATAGCTGGTGGAATTTCGCCATGGTTTTAGGGACACTGTGCAAATAAGGCTGAAGGTCTAGGTCATGGAATGGTTTTATCACAGCTTGGGCCAGAGGACAAAACTTTTTGCCAGTCCAAACCCATGGAAACTTCAAGGCTCTAAAAGCATCTTTCCCTTCATTTAAATGATCGTGCATGAAGCCATAAATTTCAAGCAAAATATGCTGGAACTGATAGTAGTCCTCATCACTAAAGGTCTTCGAAGTGTACCAGTCAACAACAACTTTAAAGTGCTTTAAGACAGCGCTGATGCTGGGTTTTGTGAAGATACCTAAAGCTTTTTCCAAGTTTCCGTGGACACTCTCCACGAGAGGAAGGGAGGAACCAACCAGAATGGCGTGGGCTGCGTCACACATGTCCGGGGGCGCACAGAGGTCACAGAGGTCCCCTTTCCAGACTAAAGAGCCTGGGTAGTTTGGAGGCCTTTCCTTGCAAGCTGGAACCCATTTGATTTTCTTCAGTGTCACCTTTCCTTCCGACGACTGCAGCAGGGTGTGGTTCTTATTTAAGACCACTAAGAGTGTCCTGGCTTTCTTCAGGAGAAGGTCCTGAGTTGGACAAGAACCGACCTGTAAGGCCTCGATTTTTTTAGCCACTTGCACAACATCTTTCTCTTTGAGACTGGCTTCGTTTTTCAAACCAATCTGTCTTAACGAGTGAAGAATATCTGGTGAGGTAAAGGCTGGGGGCGGGAAGCAGGTCTCTTCCTCACTGTAGAAGAGGTCCTTTAACACCTCCACAGCGGGATCAAAGAGTTCACTGGCTGAGACCACCCGTCCCTGAGAGATCTGAATGAATTTTAACGGCACTAACCAGTCAAGCACATTTGGATTCTCATTTTTAAGAGAGGAGAGGTTCTCAAGGACCCATAACATAAGGTGGGTCGTCTCTTCATGTGAATAAAATGCATTTTCAATATCTTTTAAAATAAGCTTTAAACAGCTAGTGGCCTTTAACGTCTCCACTTTCAGCAGGTTTGCCAGGCGGATGGTGGCCTCGTCACTGCTGTCGATGACGGAGATGGACAGGCGCAGGCCTGCCGGGAGCCTGGCCATGTGGTGCAGGACCCGGCAGCCTTTCAGCTTCGTGTAAGAGGAAATGCCCTCACTGGAGGAATGGTTAATGCGCTTGAATATAGTCAGTTCCTGAATGATTCTTCTCTCCCTTTCACTGCTATCGGTTAAATTAGCAAAGAACTTCCTTAGGGCATCCTTGTGCGTCGGAAGGAGTGAGGCTATCTGACTGCACAGTCGCTGCAGTGGCATCTTCTCCATGACCTGCAGAACAGCACGCGGTGATGGTGAGTGAATGTATTTTTTAATAAGTGGATGTTGGATGGAGGTATCTAATTTTTTAAGGACAGTCCCTCCAAGCTTTTGTACGATGTCCGCTAAAAATTCTGGGAGCTGTGCTTCAGATTCGTCATCTAAAATGACTAGTGATGGAATCCTGAGTCTGATGAGTTCCACACACGTCTGACCTTCTTCTAGAGCAGTTCTAGGGATAAGCGGCATCTCATCGAATAACGACAGATCCTCGGAAAAATGCACATAGAGATTCTTCCAAACCATTTTAAGCCACAAAACAGGCGGGTGATTTCTGTCTTCATCGCATGGATACCACTGAACGATCAGGTCTCTGCCAGGCCACAACGTGTTCACGACTTCTTTGATCAGACGGGCAAAGCGTTCTGGGTTTAGAAGCTGCAGCTGAGTACATGGCCTTCCTGTAAATCACATAAAGAAATGTTATGTGAATACATACAGTTCTGTTGTAACTTATTTAACTTCCTACTCTTGCAGATTCCACAGTACCAGGAAATCACTGTAAGAGTACACTGTAAAAACAAAAATTCCGCATAATAGGGCTGGTAGTAAATCACATATAAACCCATATTTATAGTAACGTGTGGGAGCAATAATCCTCTCTGGAAAGTCTTTTAAAAAAATACATAAAATGCATTTACATGTGTTTCAAAAAGTATCCTACAATGTCCTACAAATGGAATCACCACGGAAAGTAATTTTTAGTGGTGATTTGTCCACAAATAATAGTACCAAGAAAATGTGGATAAAGTTTAAGTATTTTATTTAAGGATAAGTAATTTATTAAGCAAACCCAATAAGAATCTCTCCCTTTCGCGTTTCTAGGTGCCAGGTGGCCGCACAGGGCACAGAGAGGGCCCAGGTGAGCACACAGGGTACAGAAAAGGCCCAGGTGGCTGCAAAGGGCACAGAGAAGGCCCAGGTGAGCACCTTGTCCCAGCTGCCCACAGGACACCTGCAGAAGCTGAGGCCGCACAGATACTGGTGCTTCCTCCCCACCACTACCCAGATGTGGGCTGGGTGTCAGGCAACCTTTCCAGGACGTGCACGCTCTCATCTAGAGACAGGATGGGAACAAGGTCTGGCTCTAAGACTGCTCCATGCACGTGTCTAGGGCGGAGCACCCCAGAGCCCTCCGAGGCGGCTTTTACTAGGGTCTCGGCACTGATTAGAGTGTGTTCTTCTGAACCCTGGGCTTTGCAGAAGTGCTTCGGAGACAAGCCATCGGAGCAAGCACTGCTGCTGCCAGGGCAGGGCTGACCCCCCAGGCGGCTCCGCCTCTGGATGTTTTATCAACTAGGGGACTAGTAAGATTTTCTCTGGGGGAAAAAAGATGTTTGATTATTTTTAACCACTGGTCTAGAAAATAACATTTCTAAGTGCATTTTGCTTGAGAGTGTTTTATTTGCAATACTAGTAAGTACCAAAATTTTAAAGTCAGACTGTGTATCTACAGGCATGTATTTGCCCACATAGAGAAATAAAAGCTTCTCAAATTCCATCTTATGGAAAAACTACTATTCCATTTTCTCCCTTTGTACATATAATTTCTAGACTCCTTGTTTTTTCTTTTTTTTTTTTTTTTTTTTTTTTTTTTTTTTTTTTGCTTTTTAGGGCCACACCTGTGGCATGTGGAGGTTCCCAGGCTAGGGGTCAAATCGGAGCTGCAGCTGCTAGCCTACACCACAGCCACAGCAATGCAGGATCCAAGCTACGTCTGTGGATCACAGCTCACGGCAATGCCAGATCCCTAAACCACTGACCGAGGCTAGGGATCAAACCCGCAACCTCATGGTTCCGCTAAGCCACAACAGGAACTCCTACTTTCTAGACTCTTAAAAGACTAATTTTGGAAAAAGTTATAAAAGTTTCAGGGCACACCTCCAACCCCTGACATTTCTGTTTATCATTATTTGTTAACCAGAGAAGGACACCCTTACTTCACAGACTCCTGTTAGGAAGATGACATCTTACCCCATACCAAGAAAATTCTCTCATGTTAACATAATAAGACGTTCAGAATTACTGCCATAGAAGTTTAAGCAAGGACACATGTTTGCAACTTTTTAAGATATCAGTACCCACATTCTGATTATTTTCAATTTCTAAATCGTGCACCTTACGGTAAGACAAATGGTAAGATTTACGAAGCCATAAAATCTTATCAATAATCTGACTATCACAGTCTCCTTGGCCTTTGAGTCCCATTAAAAAATATTCAGTTAATCTTTTTACCTTTTAAAAAGTGCTTATTGAATTGTTTAAACTATAACAATATCCAAATCACAAGACAAGGGTATAATACAAAGAAGGAGTTAAAGATGAAAACTCACAACACTCAAAACACACACCAAAAAATACACACCACACTGTGTTCTGTGTTAATCATTGTCACATGACATGCATTTCGTAGATAATCCCATCCAACAGCCACACATGGAATCTGACAACTTATAAAATACATACCTACCTTCAAGAAAATTATCTCATATCAATGTATAGATAAAAATGCCAATAAAATTCACACCACAGGTAACATGCAATTAACACCAGTCATGCGCAAATGAAAAAACATCATAGAAAATAAAGGAGAGAGAAAATATAGTAAGACACAATTCCAAGTACATAAATTGATTCAATTAGAGCTACTGATTTCTATTTATTTTGTATTTTAAGCCTTTAGCTTTTACCCTAAAGTTTGAATGTTAACACTAAGTCTCCATGCCCAGGATTAGAAAGCCATTCATTGAATTTGTAAGGGACCTCTAACAGTAACAGTAAGATAATTTTACAGCATTTTGATTAATGACTTGTGGTTTTTGTGCCCCTGCCTTCAAAATTTTCAGCTCTGTCAAGAGGTTAAGTATATGGTACTGGACATGTTCCCAGAGACAGAAACTTGTTTAGATCTAAATTCTTATCAAATACGATCATATAGAAATAACTCTTCTAAGAGCAGTTTGTGCTTTACTCTAGATGTCAAAATAATAACACGCTGAATCACTGTTCAGGGACGCACCACGTATTTGGTTATGTTTACGCATTTACATTCAGCAGGGATGGAAACAGGATGTCATAGTCTGCTTCAGAGTAGGGCCAGGGTCCACGTAAAGGTTTCGCTGTACGTCAGGCAGACCCTCAAAAATAAAAAGGAAAGGCGGGGGAGAGCACACAAAGGAAGGAGAGGACAGCCTGCCGGCCAGCTCGGTGCCCCCCGGTGCCCTGCGAGCACCGGCAGCATCTGACACCCCCGAGGGTCCCGCAGAAACCCACCCGCTCACAGGCTCAGCACGACACTGCTGCCACCTTCCTAGTTTTCACCTGCAGCAGGAGACAGAACTAGGGTGGGGAGATCACGGGCAGAACCGGTCCCTAGGGCAGGTGCTAACCGTGCAGCCTGCTGACATCAAAATTCTGTCTTCCTCTCTGCACCCTAGGAATTTAAGAACATACAGTCACAGCAGCTGTGAATGATAAGACACTCTGAATAGGTTAGAAACCAGTTAATATTTATAGGAATTATCACTCTAAAAATGACTTGGTTTCTCAATTTCAGTAGAGGTACAGCCTACTTCAAGGAATAGATTGACTCCAAAAATAATGTTTATTGTAAAAACAATTTCTGTAAAGCAAATCTTGCTTCTAATTTTCCAAGTGAAACATGAACTGGGGGAAATAATACAAGCTGAGTCAAACTTGTTATGGAAAGAAGACAGGCAACAAATGACCTCGGCAGTGTGAGAACGGTCAGCAGCTGTCCCTAAAGGATGCTGTCGGCCCCCACCTTCGCTCATCCCCCAGCGTGCTGGGCCACGCTCCCCGGTAGTCAGCCCACAGAGGCTTCCCTTCATGGGCACAGGTCCCAGGACGGAGCCCCGGTCCTCCATCAGCGGCACAGCAGGTGTGCACTCTCACTTGCCCATCAGACGCCACAGCTTGAGATACAAATCTCAGCACACTTCTTTCGTTTGAAGGTATGCTTCCGAGTCATTTAAAAGTGGTTTTACTGTGGTATGTAGAACCAGCCACCTCTATTAGTGTGGTTTCCTCTCTCCTTTAATAGTTATTACCACCCTAAAAAAGAATGTTGACAATTTCTAGCTACTCAGGTAAATGAAAAAACAGGATTCAAAGAATCAAATGAACAAAACCATCAGGCCACAAATGAACACAACATTCAGCCAATCACCATACCTGAATATCCCCAGAGAAGTTGTTGTGCTAGAATATAATCAAATCTGTCTTAGAAAAAGCCAGAGTTGGCTACAGAAATTATAAAGTATCTTAAGATATCACTGTTTGTAGAATCTTTACACATAATAAGTAAAAGAGCCATAAACAAAACTCCATACATGGCAGAATATACATTTAAGATTTAAAGCTGTATTTCAATGCAAACTAAATCCAAACTACATTAAGGGTGCAAAATCTCAGTTCAGAAAGAAATCAAAATGTGTACTTTATCTGCATAAATTGCATTTCAACAATATAAATACAGTCAGGTGGTAAGCTCCAAGTGGGCTTTTTGTACAAGCTATCATCATATAATACTCAGGTATTATACACAGTTAAGGGAAGACCTCTGATTGTTGAAAAGCTTTTGAATACCTCTATAAAGTACACATAGTACCATTAATTCTGACCTTATGACCAAGAAAGGGGGGTTTCATCCCATATCTCCTCTACCTGCCTGCAGTAACCACCAACGATTACAGACCTCAAAGAAGCCCTCCTCTGCCCAAAGCAAACACCTGCCTACAACTGGGTAAGAAGGCTGGGGACTTGGGTACCTTGGGCTCAACTTGTCAGCAAATACAGAGACCACGGGTCTTAGCAAAGGAATTTAAGCTCTTCTGATCATCACACCCTTCATTGTGTCAGTTACCAATATTGACTGAGCACTAGAGATACAGAAACAAACAAGACAGACTGGTCCCAGACCTTGGCTTACGCCTCGTGGGGAAGGCAGGGAGCAGACACGCTATTAGAAATGACCATCACGGGGCAGAAGCCCAGGGTGGGGTCACACGTGGACTGTGCAGGTGTGGAGCACGAGGCCTGAGGCCACAGGGAGGTCAAGGAAAGCCATGTGCATCATGCCTACGGGAGGGACAGACACATGGTCTTCCAAAACGAGAGACGGCGGGAGATACGGACCGAGGCGACTAACGGCGATCACAGTAACGGCAGGTGCAGCAGCCCCTTTCCAGGTCCAGGCCTCATTCTAACACCCAGAAAATGTAGCCAAATAACCAAGAGCCCCATGTGCTACGGATTCTGGCCTTTATTCCAGAGAAAAAGGGGACAAAGCCTTTGAAAGAGTTTCAGGTAAGAAAAGAGAAAATCTTATTTCAGAAAGATAATCCTAGCAGTGCTGTACGAAATTAACTGGAGAGGCAAGAATCAATGTGCAGAGATTTTCCAAGTCATTTCCAATCCCAGGGAGAAGTGACGGTCTCCTCCAGGAGGCTGAGGGTGGGGTCGGGAGGGAGAAAGGCTTCCTGAAACGCGGCCTCAGGTCCAAAGCAGCTGCAGAAGGGGTGGCCCAGAACATCCTCACTGCACGGACCTCGCGCCCGAATCTCTGCCATACTACTCATCTACACGCCTGGGGCTGACCTAAAACTGCCGCTTTTCCTGAAGCGCTGCATGCAGGGACGTGAGCTGCCACCTGGGTAACGAACACCGAGGGGCCACACCATCCCTCAGACATGACATCGGCAGGCTTTCCCTGAGCGCATGACACGGAGCATGCCCACGCCAGCTCCTCTACCAGCTCCCCGCCCTGCAAGCCTCCCAGCACTCTGTCCCCATGTGACCTAGGCCCCGCCTCCCAGCACTGACTCTGTCCCCATGTGACCCAGGCCTGGCGGACTAGCCCACAGCGCCATGGACCCTGCTGTGAGCACCTCTAGTTTCTTGCATCTTTATATTCTGGCCCCCACCCCCCCGGCACCACGCCTGGCACATAGGAGAAATTCAAGCAAATATTCGCTGCAGAGACCTTGGTCATGAAATGCAACAAGGCCTGGGGCCACACGTAATAAGTATGAAAAAGTTTAAATAGGATCTTAGTGCCACTCTATTAGGCATTCCTACCATTTGTCTGATGCAACTGCTTTTTTTCTATTAATATCCTCCAAAGTCCATTTTCCTGCTGTTTCAACTTCTGAGGCTTGGCCTCCGTGTCTCTGCTCCCAACCCCACCCACCCTGCCCAGCAGCGGAGGCTCAGTGCTAGCCTGTCAGCCAGGCACGGGGACACACAGAGCAAGGGCGGCCCCAGCTCTGGGACAGTCAACTGTTGCTGCCTGCGAGCACTGGACAGACCGGGACAGGCTCCGTGAGGGAGGCGGGCCCCTCAGGTCTGCACCAGGGCGGGTGGGGAGACAGGAAGAGAGACTTGTGGGCCACGCGTGAGAGGAGGAGCCAGAGTGGGCAAGGCCAAGCGGAGGACCTAATTCGGGTAACAGGAGTTCTGTGCTGTGCTCCATGGCGGGTTGGAGGTCACAGGGCCCTGCTCTCCTGAGATCAAGGGAATTCAAGCTTGTCGTTAGGCAGGTACTCAGGGAACGAGGACAGAAGAGGGTCGCTGAGGGCCTTGCCGTCCACATGCACAGGACTGGCCTGTCCCCATCATGGAAACTGTCAGGCAGGACCAAAGAGATGAAGAGTTAGCACTGCCTGGGCTGGAAGAATTAATATTGTAAAATGGCCAAACTACCCAAAGCAATCTAGATTCACTGCAATCCCTATCAAATTACCCATGCTGTTTTTCACAGAACTAGAACAATCTAAAAATTTATATGGAACCATAAAAGATTCAAAACTGCCAGAGCAATCCTGAGGAACAGAAACCAAGCAGGAGGCATAACTCTCCCAGACTTCAGGCAATACTACAAAGCTACAGTAATCAAGACAGTGTGGTACTGGTACCAGAATGGACATATGGACCAACGGAATGGAACATTTTTAGAGAGCCCAGAAATAAACCCAGATGCTTTGACAATTAATCTTTAACAAAGGAGGCAAGAGCATAAAATGGGAAAAAGACAGTCTTTTCAGCAATTGGTGCTGGGAAAACTGGACAGCTGAATGTAAATCAATGAAACTGGAACACACCCTCACACCATGCACAAAAATAAACTCAAAATGGCTTGAAGACTTAAACATAAGACAAGATACCATAAAACTCCTAGAAAAGAACATAGGCAAAACATTCTCTGACATCAACCTTACAAATGTTTTCTCAGGTCAGTCTTCCAAGGCAACAGAAATAAAAGCAAAAATAAACCAATGGGACCTAATCAAACTGACAAGCTTTTGCACAGCAAAGGAAACCATAAAAATAAACCAAAAAGACAACCTACAGAATGAGAGGAGATAGTTTCAAATGATGCAACTGACAAGGGCTTAATCTCTAATATATATAAACAACTTACACAACTCAACAGCAGAAAAGCCAACAATACAACTGAAAAATGAGCAAAAGACCTGAAGAGACATTTCTCCAAAGAAGACATAAAGATGGCCAACAAGCACATGAAAATATGCTCAACATCACTGATTAGAGAAATGCAAATCAAAACTACCATGAGGTAGCACCTCACACCCATCAGAATGGCCATCATTAACGAGTCAACAAATAACAAATGCTGGAGAAGGTGTGGAGAAAAGGGAACCCTCCTGCACTGTTGGCGGGAATGTAAATTGGTACAACCACTATGGAAAACAGTATGGAGGTACCTTAGAAAACTATACATAGAACTACCACATGACCCAGCAATCCCACTCTTGGGCATATATACAGACAAAACTTTTCTTGAAAAAGACACATACACCTGTATGTTCATTGCAGCACTATTTACAATAGCCAAGACATGGAAACAACCTAAATGTCCATAGACAGGTGACTGGATTAAGAAGATGTAGTACATATACACAATGGAATACTACTTACTCATCCATAAAAAAGAACAAAATAATGCCATTTGCAGCAACATGGATGGAACTGCAGACTCTCATACAAAGTGAAGTCAGAAAGAAAAAGACAAATACCATATGGTATCACTTATATCTGGAGTCACAAATGAACCTTTCCACAGAAAAGAAAATTGTGGACATAGAGAACAGACTTATGGTTGCCAATGGGGAGGGGCAGGGAGAGGGAGTGGGAATTTGGGGTTAATATATGCAAACTATTGCCTTTTGAGTGGATAAGCAATGAGATGCTGCTGTATAGCACTGGGAACTATATCTAGCCACTTATGTTGGAGCACGATGGAGGATAATGTGAGAAAAAGAATATATATATATATGTGTGTGTGTGTGTGTGTGACTGGGTCACTATGCTGTACAGTAGAGACTGACAGAACACTGAAACCAACCATAATGGGAAAAATGAAATCATTATAAAGAAAGAAAAAAAAAAAGAGTGAGCACTGGAGGGGGTGTCCCGGGAGGGAGGGCCTGCACCACAGCAGGGGAAGCAGAGAGGAGGGGGCTGATGCAGAGGTTGCGCGACAAAGACACCGAAGTGGGGCTGGGTTGCCGAGCACATCGGGGATGGGCTCCTTCCACAGAGAAGCAGAGACGGCTTGGAGGAGGATGGAGACTGGCTGTGAAAACGTCAATTCTGAGACACTTAAGGAACTCTGAGGGCAAGATCACAGTAGCTGCCATTTCTTCAGCACTTACTATGGGCCAGGGGCTGCGTTAAATTGCACGCATTATTGATACAGCATCAGATAGGCAAACGTGTCTACCGTGAGAGCCACATCACAGCAGAGGGTTTTCAATAATCTGCGCTACTGAGAAAATGGATAAAAAAAATTCAATTGGGGAGCTCCTGCTGTGGCACAATGAGATCAGCGGTGTCTCTGCAGTGCTGTGGGGCAGGTTCAATCCCCAGCCCAGCAGAGTGGGTTAAAGGATCCAGTGTTGCCACAGCTGCAGTGTAGGTCACAACTGTGGCTCAGATCTGATCCCTGGCCCAGGAACTCAATATAACGCAGGACAGTCAAAAAGAGAGAAAAAAACATTCATCTGGTGAGTTGTGACTGCCTGCCATCCCCTACTTGACCTTATTCTCATGTCATTAAACTTGTAATAATGCAATCTGCATTTCAGGTATGTGACTCTTGAGGGGGTCAGACATACTCTTATGGAAGGATGTTACTGTATTATCATGTTACTGATGAGGAGAGAAAGGCTCAGAGAGGTTGGGTAATTTTTTTCCAAGTCACACAGCAGAGGAGTTAAGTTTGAGCCCAGATTTGTGTGACTGCAGAGTGGAGGCTTGAAACCACCACCCCACCCCACCCCATACTAGACTGCCCCTCCTGAGATGGGGGTGCAACTGCAGATGTGGAAGCCCTGCCACGTGCAGGACAGCGGACGCCTGCAGTGAGGGACAGTGCTCCGAGGAGACGAGGAACAAATGAGCTGAGCAGGAGATCCTGAACAGCCCCACCTGGGGGTAAACTGAGGAAGAAGTGGTCACCAGCAACCCCAAGAAGCAGGCAAAGCAGTCTCTGGAACCCAGAGAGCGCGGGGTCATAAAAGCCTGGGAGCTCAAAGCAGGGGAGGTGAGGTAAAAACACAAAAGCACCCTGCTGGCCTTACTGATGCCAGGAACTGGTGGCCTCAGTCAGGCAAGTCTGCGGGCAGTGCCAGGGACAACGGGTCGGGGCGTGCAGCAATACACGCCCGCCACCAGGCCTTCCAGAAGCTGGACTGGGGCTGAGGGCAGGGCAGCGAACCCAAGTCAGGGTGTGTTTTGTGTTCCCTCGAATGGGAAGACCGAGCATGAAACTGCACAGGGAAAGCGGCAGCAGAGGGAGCAGTGGCGGTGCAGCAGTAACAGCACATCCAGCTCAGGGCTTTTAATGTCAAACAAGTAAAAGGCAAACTACCACATCATGAGACAGATTCCACCTGGCTACAGAGTTAGAGAAATGCCCACTACAAAAGAAAGAACTTCACATTTCAAGTGTATGCAGCAGAACTTTCGAAACTGGCCAACCAGACTTTCCTGATAATTGGTAAACAGAAGTCCACAGTGCTTGGGGTAGGCAAAACAATCACATAATCATTATTTAGAGCAAAAAAGACCAAACGCTGCTATGTTTGTGATGTTTCCTGCGGTGGGAAGGGAGCCACATAAACTAAGGCTCCCGGCTCTCCTCCCCCTCACTCGCTGCCCCCCACCCCGCCCTGCCCGCAGAACGTGGAATGGCCCCTCGACCGGCCAGTTCAGAAAAGGGGGCTGCACCTGCCCAGGGAGACTGTCAGGGCCGGCTCCCACCACCCCCACCCGGTGCCAAGCGGGCCCCAGGAAGACAGCCTGTGAGAAGCCTGAAGAGCTCCTGCTGCAGAAGCCGCAGCAGGCCTGGCCAGAGTCCAAGAGCAGGACTGTCAGCAGCCAGGGCTGTGTCTTGACGTCCACCTGCCGGGCCCCTGCACACCCCTCACGACGCGGGTCTCAGGGAAGGGAGACAAAGATGTCACTGAGGGGTCCCCATCAGACCCTACACTGTAATGCTCCTGAACGTCATAGCTGTTAATGGCAATAAAGCAACAGCAAAACGACTTTCTGCCTGGAATTCAGGGTATAAAAATAGGGAATATGACCAAGAGACAGAACCCTTCACCCCACGGCCAGACAGAGACACCAAAGGCCAGAGGTCGGGGTGATTACATAACCACAAGAACGGCAGGCTAATGCATCAGTCAAGATAAAGGAAAGTGACCATGAAGACAACCTGTGGGATAACTGAGCCACAAATTACAGGTGAGAAACACAGTGAAGACACCCTATCCAGTGTAACCGTCCAAAAAAAGTAACCAGGAGCCAGAGAGAAAAACAGTGTTTACGGTATGATCCCCAAATAACAAATGAGAATCCACAGCAGATGAGAAAAATATATACAAAGTGGGAAGACTCACCTTTATAAAGATGTCAACCTACCTAAGGTCAAAGTATACAAATTTACCTCATCCCTAAAAATGTGACATCAGTCCCCATCCACCTAAGGCCAGGGTGCCTGAGTACTCTGAGTAAAGGCAGCACTGTTCTGCTGGTCGTTTCCCCTGCTGCCTGGTTTGATTTTGAGTAACTCCCAGCTGACTGCCAAATCCATGTCCACCTCAGCAACTTTTGGCCACTGGCAAAAATCCCCTCTTTCCACAGCGAAGCAGCACAGCCACAACAAAGAACCATCAACAGCTGCAGGCACAAACCTAGACGGGCCTCACAAACCTAAGAGTGCGTGATGGCAGCACACACAGCCCACACTGGCTGCTCCTTCCGCAGGAGGCACAGGAACTGCTGAATCCACCTGCTGTCATGAGTCAGGATCCTGGTCACCCCTGAGGGGACGGGACTTCTGTGGAAAAGGCAGGGTGCTGGCGGTCTGCTGTGTTTGAGCTGCACGTGTTCAGTTTATAAAATTTCATCAGGCCTACATTTAAGACATATGTACTTTTCTGTATGCACGCTACGTTTCAATGTAAAGTTTTATACAAGAATATAAAAGCGAATTTGAAGAGTAAAGATTTCTGAAATCGGAGCAAAGAATGGCAGAGTTACAGGAATTCGGGTCTGGCTAAGGCTACGGGAAGACGATGATTTCCAACTGGGGGGGGATCTGCAGGCCGGGAAAACCACATCCAGGGTGCCCTCGAGCTCACACCTCATCCCTTGGCCTCGCCCCACTCCACATGGACCCGCCCCCACCCAACTCCTTTCCTTTCCACTACACGCGTGGAGAGGCACCATCGTCAGCAGCTTGGGCTTTAGCCGTATTTTTGAAAAGAAAACCACATCCACTGCAAAAGACACACCGCAAAGAATATGCTTTACAACCTTAACTAGTAGGACAAATTCAGAACTTTTCAGGCCAATATCTAACTTTAAAAGGCTTAGGCAACAGTCTTACAAGAAAATGGATGTTTGCCAAAGACAGTATCCAGCAGAACCCTGGTGATTTTCTCCCCCTTTACCCGCTCTTTTCCTAAGAACAATACTCACTAAAGGACAGCCATCCTTTGCTAGGAGCTCAGGAGCCCCCTCCCCGCCCCGCTGCAGAGCTCCTCTGCCAGCCTGCATTTCCCTGACCTGACTCAGCACAAGCACACACAGCCGTGGAGGACAAGCGCTGCACCCAAGGGCCAAAGCCGACCCCTCCTCCCTGCGCCACCTGAGGGACAGCAGCTGCACTCACTGCCACACGGGGTACGGAGATGAGGCGGCGGCTCAGAACAAAAGGAAACAGGAAAGCACTACCAACTGCACAGCCCTGTGCACGTGTAAGAAATTATTTCCATAAATG
Organism: Catagonus wagneri; assembly: GCA_004024745.2. Lineage (NCBI taxonomy): Eukaryota > Metazoa > Chordata > Mammalia > Artiodactyla > Tayassuidae > Catagonus > Catagonus wagneri. The sequence goes on along the minus strand of PVHT020004944.1, from coordinate 43,359,547 downwards.
CCCAATACCCCAGTGTGACGAGAGAGGTTGATTTCAAATACTTTATCACCTTTGAATGATGTCAAAATCCAGTATTAAAATATCTTAAACTACAATTATATGAGGTTGAACCATATCAAATTATTGAGTTATGGGTCTAAAATTTCCTAACTATTGGCAATTTCATACTGACTCAACCTAATAGGAAATTTACATAAACTGTTTACAATTCTATAAATATATTTATCTAAAAAAAAAAAAAACTAAACAGCTATAATACCTCGTGTTTGGGCAGCTTCCTTTAAAGCAGCTAGAAGATGAGGCTTCAAGTTATCCAAAATAAATCTTCCTTCAAGACCTGGGAAAAGGGACCTAAAAAGTGAAAGAAATGCAAGTTTAACCTTCTAACAATGCTAAGATAAAGACATTCAGTCACACAATTTCAGGGCAATTCCATGTACTTACTATATTACAACAATTATAAGGCACACATCAAATCACACTGCGATACTTTTGATCAAGCACTATCCCGGCTTCCCTTTAAAACACAAATCATGCACCATATCCACAACTGGAAAGAGTCTACACATCTCAGAATAAAATTAATTTACTTCCTGAAATGTCAATACACATTCTCAATCATAAAGAATTTCTTAATAGCATTTTCATTCATTTAGTTTCATCCAAATCATTCATTACTGACTACTTTTAGTTATTGTTAGCTCTTCAGAACCATTCTTTTCAGTGTTCTGTTACTGGAATTTCCAAGAAAACAACTGCTAGAACTTTTTTCCCCCGCAGCATGGGATCAAACCTGGGCCAGGGATCAAACCCACTCCACAGCAGTGACAACACCGGATCATTAACTGCTAGGCCACCAGGGAGCTCTGAGCTTTGTAACTGACTAACATCTGAAGGCTTCTCACTTGAGGACAGAAATGTGTGTCCCTTCCTGTTCTAACAGGGGGTTCTGCCAGGCCCCCTCACTGCGCTACACCAGAGCTGCTGCCTTTCCCAGAAGACTCCAATCGCGCCCAGGATGGGGCCCCAGGAGTCAGCAGCACCGTGAAAGTGGCCCCACGCATACCTGGGGTAGTCTTCGGAGGTAATATAGACGACATCCTGGTCTGAGACAGACGAGGAGAAGGGAACAAAGCTTCCACTTTCTAAAGGCAGCAACTCCAGCCCAAGCAGTTCGCTGTAGGCCTGGTCCGAGAGCACAAACTCGAGCAGGTGAAGCTTCTCGGCGGCACTGCCCATAGGGGCCGCCTTCCTCAGCACCTGCCGCGTCCACGCGGGTGTAACCTTCCCTGCGGGCCTGGCACTGGAGGCGGCCAGCTGGACGGCGGCAGCCAGGTGGGCCGGCACCTTGACCACCTGCTTTCCCGCGCTCTGGAGGTAGTTGAGCACAGACCTGGTGTAGTCGAGACTCTCGTCCAGTTCGGAGAAGCAGGCTTGCTCCAGCCTGACCCAGTGGCCGCTGAGGGAGTAAAGGACCGCGTTCCGGAACAGCTCGCGAAACAGAGGCTCCAGCACAGGCTGCCAGTGCACTTTGACCCGGTCCGCGTCCGGCCAAAGCCTGTAGATGACATCAGCCGACAGGGGCAGGCCGGGGCTCCTCTCCGCCTCCAGGCGGCTGATGGCATCCAGGATCAGGGTGGCGTAGGCGCGAGGGACCACACTCCCAACCAACAGCTCGTTCCACAAGGCCGCCGGGTCCCTCCACTGGTCCAGCTCTCTCCATTTGATGCTTCTGCGATTGTCCGTCAGGCCGAAGAAGCCGCTGATGTGCACAGGGAGGCCCGTCTTGCTTTCCTCGCCCGGTGGCAGGGGGAGGAAGCAGAAGGCCCTCCCGGGGAACCCGGAGGCTGCCCCGCTCGCCTCCTCGCCCCCACTGAGCACGGGCATGGCTATGCCAATAACTGGGACGAACTTCAACTCGTCGGCCAGCGCGTCAAGCTGCGCACTGACGCCCCGGCCACCCACACTGTTACACACCAGCCAAGACGTCCTCTGTGCACCCTCAGCACGTGCATCCTCCACCGCCACATCTATCGGGTACGTCACACAGGTTATGCTCTTGCTGGGAACCCTGTCACAGTAGCTGCTGATGGCGGCGCCCAGGGTCCTCACGGCATCCGGCCGCTCCGGCCTCGGGGCCTCGCCCTCACTGGCCGTCACTCTGAAGACCAGCTTCTCAGTGCCATCGGCCTCACGGACATGCAAGGAGACGTCCTGCACACTTTTCAGGAAGAGCAGCACTGTGTCTGCATCCGCCCGGAAGGACTCAAACAACTCAAGAACCTTCTGCTTATTGTAAAGGTTACCACTAAGCTGCGAGGGCTGCAGGCGAAGGGGGAACCGGAAAAATGTTCCCGGAAAACTGCCGCTTAGAAACGTTTCCTCCGTGCTTCCAAAAATGCCAACAAATGGTGCAAACTGGTCTGCAAGCTCGCTGATTTCTTTGCTGTCATCTTTGAGATTCCAACACTGGCCTGATTCATGCGGACCGAAAAGTGTTTGATGGGGATCCAACATCCCAATCTGGTCACCACTGAAGATACAAGGAACATCTGTGAAGGAAAATTCAAGTCACGATCAGCTCTGAAGTGTAGTGGACAAGTATAATTACAACTAAATGCAAGCTACTACCAGAATATTCCACATGAGAAAGCATGAGTCACAACAGAGCTATCTAAAAACAAGCTAAATTTAGCTTTGAGAATATAATTCTTTGAACACGAAAAATAATTTCTTTGAGTCACAAAGTACCAGGCATTGAGGGGCTTCACAAGATGCTTGTGAAAGCCTAAGCTACATCTTCAAACACGTATTAAGCAATTAAAATATGTAAAGAGTATCTGGGAACTTAAATGCCCACCACAGCCTTGTGAACTCAAACACAACAAAGCTGCACCTATGCTCAAAATATGAACTTCACCCAGAGACTCCGACAAAGACGGGACAGAAAGAACCGTGCAGGCAATTCTGTGGCCTGGAACGAGTCAGAAATGGGCGTGCTGACTAAGGCCTTCATCTCCAGACACGATGCAACCAGGGATGTCCACCTGTGACAGGTCTTGGCAACTCCAGGCTCAGGTGTCACACTGCCCATGCCTAAGCCCTCAGGTGTCTGATGTGGGAAACGGTAACGGCCAACCCAGCCGCCAGGTCGAGAACCAGTGCCGTCTATGGCCCTTCCGTTCACACCCCCTTCCCACGCCTTTTCCTGAAACTGCATCAGGAAGCCTCCTGATGGTTGTAAAGCAGGACTGGTGACCTTGGCAAAGCCTGATCTCAGAGAAGACTGGTGACCGTGCTCATTCCAGACCAGGAGCAAGCCCACGTGAGATGCAGACACCGGAGTCAGTGAGACTCAGGACAATTCACTCCGGTACAAACTCTGCGCCTCTGGAACTCACACCTGCACCCCCAGAGAATTTAAAACCTCCTACATGTCACAGGCCTGAGGGGTAACTCTCAAAGAGCTGAACGCATGAATATGTATGTATAATAGGTATATAATGTTGTAATGCAATTTCGTCAATTTTATTATACAATATAACTACTATTACTTGATAGCGTATTATACATTATAATAACGTAAATGCAATTTAAAAACAGGCTTACTAAAAGAGGGCTATAGTGACCAGACTGCCCACCTGCCTGGGGCAGTCACAGTTCAGGCCAGAGTCTAAGAAGGAAACCACCTCTTTCACCCTCAGGAGTGTCCCGGTTTGGGTGATAAATCATATGGCCACGCTGGCCACAGCTACAGCCTGCCAGCTCAAACTCTCCTCCTGCAGATTCAAAACGCAAACACGGTGTGAAGTTAAACCATAACAAGTACTGATTTCATCACAGAGCTACAGGAAACACGCAGGGCTCTGATTCTGGAAGGACAGCCATACACTCCGAGAGATGTTTACCCTAAGAGTGTCACGTATTCCCTACTCTGTGAATCAGAAACCTCATATTCTTCCTAGACGCCAAACATGATTTCAGAGTGTTAAATACTTGTGAGTTTAAGGATAGCAAAATTTTTATGAAGAAAATGAGAAAGGAGAATCATGTCAAAGATCTTTGGTCAGTTACTCAACCACTGGCTATTATCCTTTCTTCATCCTGTTATTTAAAAATACGTACAAGGAGTTCCCGTTGTGGCTCAGCAGTTAACGAATGTGACTAGCATCCATGAGGAGGCATGTTTGATCCCTGGCCTCGCTCAGTGGGTTAGTGATCTGGCGTTGCCGTGAGCTGTGGTGTAGGCCGCAGACACGGTTCGGATCCAGCATTGCTGTGGCTGATGTAGGTGTAGGCCAGCAGCTATAGTTCCGATTCAGTCCCCAGCCTGGGAACCTCCATATGCCATGGGTGTGGACCTAAAAAGCAAAAATAAAGAAATAAATAAAATAAAAATATGTACAGGAAAATCTGTGAAAATTGTTTTGCCTGACTCAAAGATTTACAGCCTAAAATTTTTTAGAGCAACGACTTTGTGTAGGCTTTCAACAGTTCAGATAAAATTTCAAGCCACAAATAAGATGACGTAACACACTGATTCCTTGCATCACATGACGAATATTCAGTATAGTTACCATTGTAACTTGAGAAAATGCAAGACACTGATATTTCATTGACCTCCTTCTTGCCAGTGACAGAATCTGGGAAAGATGCCTTTTAAGGCAGTTTCACCTCTGAAGTTAACCCAATAAACGAAAAGAGTTTAAAAGACTGAAAAGCCAGACACTATACCTGTTATATGATAGACAGAATTAAACCCGATTCCAAATCTTCCAACCTTCAGAGGGTCGTCTTTTTTCCTGCTGCGCGCGATCTCCTGGATGCCGTGCCAGTCCTCCGGGGTGAACACCGCGTTGTTGTACACGTACAGGGCTGGCCCTGGGCGGCAAGGGACGTGTGGGTGTTGAGAAGGGGGGCCAGAGCGTTTGGTCCCGCTGGAGACCTTCCCCTATTTAACACGGCTCAGTGATGGGAAGACCAGACAGAACCCGGTATCTGAACTCGGCACTCAGTCTGGTTGTCTTCGCCATCAAAACAAACTACAAATTAATGGTAAAAATTGCCAGGGGAAGAAATATAGCATTGTTGACCAAAAATCCCAGAAGGAAAAATTATGGTACTTACATACTCAAAACACTGGGCCAACTGGAAAATTACTCACCGTGTACTACTGTGTAAACTGTTTCTAGAGCGCACAGTTACGTATTTATCTTCGCAAATGGGATTATCTGCAAATGCGCTAAGATCTGCTACCTAAAGAAACCTGTTCATGGATCATGTCTTAAGGTGAAAAATAACCCTTTCCACTCACACGCCTCTGGGCTCAAGCACAGACACGGCTGCCGCCCTGGTCCGTTTTACTGAACAGCTGACTGCTACTGGTGACACAGTCACTGTAGGGATCTGCACACAGCCCGGCTCTTAGGAAGGATGAGCGCTGGGAGGCCACTTCTCTAAACCCAGCCACGGCGGGTGTTCCCCCAGCATCAGACCTGGGGAGCCCCCACTTCTCCCGACTTCCTTCACATGACTCTCTCTATTAGCCACAGCCTCAAACTCCTCAGTAAAGTGTGAAGCTGGGAAGACCATAGGTTCGGCACCAGATGGGACATTCTGAACCCCTGTCACCTCGTTATACAAAAGCACTCATCTACATGCTGTGGCTAAAGGGAAACTGTGACCAGGAAGGTGACGGCAGCGGAGACACCAGTCACACCTGGGGAAAACGGAAGACGCCCTCAGGCATCACGAGCAGGAGCCACCAATGCCTGTCACATGAAGAGGCCAGAGACTGCGTCCACCTCTTCTCGCAGGCCACATTTTTAAACTGGCTAATCTGATTATCACCTGAAAGAATCTTGCTCCAAGTGTGCTTATGCACCAACTCAGCTAAATAATCTTGTTTCAGATTTTTTTTAATGGGGTGAAGTCAGGGCTGGGGCAGAATTTCCTAGATGTGAGATAGAACTTTGAATCGAACACTTCCAGGACCTCATCCCACTTACACCTTCGCTGTGACGCTTCTACAGGACATGCCCAGTATCAGCGCGACCGCAGATGGGACACGTCACGACACACAGGACCTCATTTAACCCCCAGAGTACCTGGGAGCCCACCACGCTCCCCCCACCGCACAGGTGAGCAGGCAAAGACGCAGCCAGGCTCTGTGCTCGGTCCGGTCACAGCAAGGAAGGATGGGGATCAGGGTCGCTCACCACCAGGTCCCGTGGAGATGGAGCACGGGGCGCCCCTGGGGAGGGTACTTAGACCAAAGCCCCTCCCAGGACAGAGAGCCTTCGACACAATTACGTCAACCACAGAATCTCAGAGCCAGGAAGCTGGACTGGTTGACCCTCTGGCTGCAGAAACAAAAGACCTGCCCGAGATCACGAGGGCGGCAGGGGTCAGGACTAGAAGGAAAACCTCCCGACGTGTCGGGTCTCGCCACATCCCTTTACCGAACACCAACACACAACCTTCCTGTCACAAATGCGGCCTAAGAAGAAATTTATCAACTAGAGCAAATGCTTTTTAATATTTAACAATAATGTTGATTACTCTCCTAAATCATAAAACGTCTTTTACAAATCATACGACTGACATCTCTTTAAAAACATGTCCAGGAAACTCTGAGCTGCTCCCCCTTTTCTCAGTAACCTTCTTCCACCGTCAGTCAGTCCCAAGCCCTATTCACTTCACAGCCGCACTGAAAGTTAAGGATATGCTTTGTAACACCGCGCTGCCCAGCCTACCACTTCAGGAGTCCTCGTACTGATTGGTTAAGGTTTTTACTGTCTTCCATTTTCCTTACTCACTTCTCTCCTGCTTCAAAGTACTCCAAGAGTACTCTAAAAGGAGACAGTGAGAGAAAAAACAAGCCCTCTTACTTCTTTCTAAATGCAGAGAAGTGTTCTGTTTGCTAAGGGCGTCAGTTTGTCCTGCTAGATATAAAATATGCTCACAAGACACTGAACAGAACAGGAGACCTGTGTTTCTATTGCTTGTTCCTTTGAGTTTCAAGATTTTCATTCCTCGTTCTGTAAAAATACCAACTAGCAGGGACACCTGCCCACAAAGAGCACGGAAGACACGTGAAGGAGTGGAGTTCAACAGGCTAGAAGGGGAGAACCGGTGGTAACTTCACTGTTCATTAAACACTGTATCGTAAAGCACTAAAAATCACCTGTTAGTGCATAAAATAAAACCTCCCAAGCTAATGACTCTTACCCTGATATTGTGCCATATCTTTTGACCAGAGAGTCTCTGTTCCATACTGAGTTTCATCATATAAAAATTTAACCTCTGTGGCCCCAGCGTCTTCTGCATTCTGAATTAATTCCTAGTCAAGAAAAACACCAAAAGTTAGTATTTAATAATACGGTAACATACTGCCCATCTTTGTATTTACCTATAGTATTTTAAACGTAATTGCACGTGAGTGAGGGAACCCACTCTGCATCAGGAGCGAGGTCTCTGTCCATTCTCACAGCCAGCGACCAGCCACCTCAGTGTCATTTTTGTTCCTTGGATATTTTAGCAGAATTCAGCCTGGATTAGTCTAAAATAAGGGACAGGTGACAATTTCCAGGATGAACTCTCACTTACACCAAACCAAATCAAGCGGTTGTATTTTACATGAATGGGTCTTTAGATACAGACTAACCCACCCTGAACTGGTACACTTGTGAACCACTAACTTTGGGGGGCTCTATTTTTTACTCTCCCAGCACCCTGGAACCACTAAGCGGGGGGCAGGGTTGGGCAAAGACCTCAAAGGGCGTTACTGATACTGCAGCCATGCCAACAGCAGAGCCTTATCCAAAAAGGGGCCACAGCGCCCCTGTGCAAAGAGACTGCGTGTGGGGCAGTGTCACACTGAGGGGCTGCCTGTGAGGTCAGGCGGGAGGTGAGCTGGGGAGCCCGACCCCATCTGCTGCTCACCCCCAAACACGAACAGGCGGCCACACCTTTACCTGCCTGCTGTCTTCCGTTTACACGATTACCCACTTCTCACAGGGTTTTTAAGACCATTCCCACCCTATCGGGTCTAACAGAGTCTCTAAAAATGAGCCATCCTATTCACATTGGGATAGAACAGAAGATTAAAGGCAGAAATAAAAATTAAATAGGTAGCAAATAAAAGTAACTTAAGAACACTTCAGAGGCTGGATCTTGCTTTCATCTGTACAGCTATTTGTGACTTAACGTGCATTTAGGGAGAAGAGATAAAGGAAATCAGAAATAAAAGTCCCAGGCTCTAACTACCAGTCTCAAGTTGGATGAAAAACAGGACGAGGCACTTCTTCTCAGGGACCTCTTTCAAACTGGTTCTGAGAAGAAGAGGCAGTAAGTGTGCCAAGTGCAGAAGAGCTTGGGCTGGACACTAAAGGGCCTCTGGCCCTATCTCCTCTCAGCACACGTCACAAAAGGTGCAGGTCTAGGTCTAGGCAATAATGATTCCTATTAAAATCTAAAGCGGTCAAATTCTACTAAAGTCCCAAGGAACAAAAACGACACCGAGCTGGCAGACAGGCACATATACCCAATAAGCCTAGTGGAAGGCCTCCGCATCAGCTGGTCGCTAACTCTAAGAATACAGACCTCGCTCACGACCACTGCCTTGTCTCCCAGCAGGACTTCAGCCACTTGCTTCTGAGACGAGGTCCTATTTTAAATGCATTCTGTTCATCTCTCTCTACCCACAACAACCCGATAACAACACTCTTCCCACCTCCACTTTCCTAACATAAAGTTTTCAAATTAGCTTTCTGTGAACCACTGATGCCTGTTCTCAAAGGTGGGTTTAAACTGCTCCAGTGTGTCATCATCATTAAAATCCCTCTCCTCAACCAGCGTCTGAGGATGACTGCTTAAACATTTAAAGTAAGTTAAATAGACCTAGTGCTTATTCGCTAAAATTTTACCATCTAAACCGGGAAACAGGAGCTCCTGTCATGGCTTAGCAGAAACAAATCTGACTAGTATCCACGAGGATGCAGGTTTGATCCCTGGCCTCGCTCAGTGGGTTAAGGATCTGGCGTTGCCGTGGCTGTGGTGTAGGCCAGCAGCAACAGCTCTGATTAGACCCCTAGTCTGGGAACCTCCATATGCCGCAGGTACGGCCCTAGAAAAAGACAAAAAGACAAAAAAAAAAAAAAAGAAAGAAAGTAATAAGTACTAAATAATAAGAAAAATAAATAAGAATTAATCTACTTTTACAATTAATTAAGGAAGTATCTTACTAAGGTGAAACACAAAATCAAAATTCTGCAATATCTTCCCACTGCTGTTTTCTTGTATGGCTGCTCAGTTTGTTTTTTAATGGGTGTATTCAAACTAAAGGAATATATCATAAATAAAAACACTTAACTAAAATAATTATCCCTTTAAATCAACTCTCCTAAAAAGCAAACTGCTAAATCTAGGGGAGTCAAAGAGGCTTGGGTACATAACCCCTGAATGTGGGTTTTGTATTATTTTATTTGGTCAGCTGGTTGGTTTGCAATGGCCCTGCACAGTAAAATTCAGAAAATTACATTATGTAATTCCGTAAAATTACCCAAAAAAGTATTTCTAGAGCAACACTGCCTGACTATAGCAGACAGTAGCTTAGGGGGTTCCTCCGGCTCCGAGGCCTCCTATATTGAGACCCACTGCCTCTCAGCCCGGGCCATCCAGCGAGGGCGCTGCAGGTGCAAAGGGAAACAGATACAGGCACTCCAATCTAGACGAAATTTTTACAATGTAAACACCAACAGGACTTGTAAGTAACCTGACTCCCTCTCACTTTTACCAGTGTCCATGCACACGTGTACACGACCTCCCCCTACCTTAAGAATCTGTCCTCCTTCTGGATATCTTCTTAAAATGTCCTTGAGAAAATCAACAAGTGGTGGGGTTGTCTGACCAAATCGACCTAAATATAGAACATGTTTTAAATGATTTTTTAAAAATCCTCTGGCCTGTTGCCAATGTGCTACTTGATTCTGAACCAAGTAACTTGTAAAATTATATAAGCTGTGACTTCAACAGGCACTGCAGCACTTTTCTGGTATGAAACCTAACCTCACTACACGGATTCAGAAGAAAGCGAAGCAGAGCTGATTTTATCAAATCTCAAGATTTTTAATTAAACTACAAATTCGGTTTTTTAAAAACATTCAAAAATATACTAAATGCCACATAAGATCATTATTTCAAAAATAAGGAGCATGGGGGGGGTATTGCTATTGTCCAAAGCAAATGAAATAAATGGTGCCACTCTGTGGGTGCTTTGAAGCTAATAATCAGCCAGAGATGGTGGTGGTGCCTGTTCTGACATTCCTAATATTCTCAAACTCAACCCATGTTCTACCTGATCTGAAGTTCGGCCCAGTCACTGTCTCAGTGGCTGTGCAGTTCAAACACCCTAAGTCTTTCTAAACTGGAGACTCTCAGAACTGACCCACCAGGTCACCTTCAGACAAGGGACAGACTGCAAAGTGCTGGGGTGGGGCAGTAATTTCTCAGATGCCCAGAATAAAAATACAGCTGTTTATAAGTAAAAAAGAAAGCTGTGCCTACAGCGAGATCATCGCTATAAATTTATCTGCGTCACCTTGTTAGAACAGCCCACCAGAGCCAAGCCCCGCAGGACTCTGTCCGCAGACTGCTCCTGCCCACGAATTCTCCAGCCCACGGGTGGCACCCACCCTGCCTTCCTCTGGCCCTGACAGCCCCTCATCTCATCCCAATGGTGTGTTCTTCACTTCATTCTTAAAACATAATCTTTATGCACGTAAAAACGGAATTTACACCTGATAAAGTCAATCTCATACCTCCCCCTTTTAAGCCTTTTGATTGAAGGTTTACAAAAAGATGACAACTGCTGGAGGTCAGATCTCCAATCTTGATCCAGTCACATAACTGAAAAAAAAAGAAAATAAAATGTATGTAAGGCAATACAGTTCCTAATTCCATAAATTCAAATTTTTACCTCATTTTGTTTCCACTTACGAAATAATGTTAAGTGTCCTTATCAGGAAATAAATTGCTCTGGAGAACTGAATATTCCAGAGAACAAAAGTTTACTCAAAAATTCTGTTTAAAAATTTAAATGATTTTCTTTATCTTTATAAAGATACACATATTTATGTTTTAAAATAATTAAAAATGTTTTATGGTGAATGAGGATTATCAACATAAACAAAACCATTCTTTTGAATAGCATTTCCAAAGTGTCTCACTCAGGGAGCTCCCTGGAAGCTGAGCGGGTTAAGGATCCTGAGTGGTCGCTGCTGCGGCTCCTGTCACTGCTGTGGCCTAGGATCAATCCCTGGCCCTGGGATTTTCATGTGCTGCAGGTGCAGCCAAATAAATAAGTAAATAAATAAACCAACCAACCAACCAAAATGTATTACTCAGAACAGAGTCCCATGAGATCCAACAGATATTCGAGGACCAAAAAAAAAATGTTTTAGATTAGTTGGAATAATTTAGTTTTTAAGGCATTTAACATATTAATATTATGGCAACTTTCTTTAAAAGCATTATACCATGTGGCATTTCACACATCTTGGCAGTTACTGTTTTCATTTATTTTAGAAGAGCATCTTATATTATTCCTAGAAATACACATTGGAAAACTGCTCAGATGTTGCTAGAAAAGCCGTGTCGCGGAAGAAGGCAAATGAGGATTCCAACCTCTGAAGCCACTGTGGCTGTCATGCCCCCAGTGGGCTTTCCTGAAAAATGCCTGGACACTCCTTTTCCTTTCGGTGATGGTTCTGTTTCTCACAGAGGCAGGGTACACTGTGTGTGCCCATGACCCGGGAGCAGGATACTAGAGGGCCTTTTTGGAAAATGAGGTAAATGGTCCTAAGCCAGAGCCCCATCTCCCCGGCAGCCCACCCCTAAGGGTCACTGCGGAGCGACCTACAGGTGCACAACTGCAACACACTCCCCGTGCCCCTCTCCAGAACCACCCCTGCAACTTACTCTTCCTCCATGGGATGGGGAGGAAGGCCCTCTCTTCTGCATCAGAACCCTCTCTTCTGCATCAGAACGGGTGTTTACAACCGCCCCCTCCCACTGCGCCTGCCCTCCCTACAGGGGTCCCCAAGCTGAGCCTGTCAGAGGCGGCCTCCCCAGCCTACCTGCCAGCATCGACCACCCAGAGCAGCTAGCAGGAGCACTCAGAGAAAAGCTCTCTCCCCCAAAACCCAAGTCCACTCCACCCCCGGCACATCTAACTTGCTCTGCTCCATTTCCAATTGCTCAGGCTCTCAACACCTCTTGGACTTTTACAACAATGTCCCCACCTGGCCTCCTTACTTTCTGTACGTCTTCATCCCAGTCCCCATTTCCAAAATACAAATTTGAACATGATTGTTAAATTAACAGTTGTTACTGCTCCCAGTTAATAAAGAATTTTCATTTACATACTCCCACTGAATCTTAAAGCAAGCAACAAACTCTGTGCATAGGAAAAACAGGTAAGAATAATCAACAGTACTGTGGTTAACAACCGAAATTTAAAAACAATCCAAATTCTATGACATGTTCATATAGTGGAGTATCACAGAGCAATGAAAAATGGCTTAACTAAATAAACTGTACATAAATTGGGGTTTATATTTATAACATAATATTGAGTGAAAAAAAAGTTAATTCCAAGTTGCTACAGAGAGCATAAGTTTCTCAAAAGGTTTATAAATAACCAGAAGTAAACAGTGTATCGTTTATATTATACACACACATACAAGCACAGGTACACACACACACCTAATAAAACCATCAAAACAACTACAAAAAAAGGCAACAGAATACAACATATGAAAGGGTAAGGTGGGAAGGCTCTGGGCATGACCACACCTAGGGGCTAAGATGACAACACAGAACCAGAGGAGTAACGAGAGAGGTAGATCTAGGGCCAGGAGAGGACACCGAGTCAAGAGACCGGCCAGGTGCAGGTGAAGAGGTAAGAATGAGAAGCTTTCCTCCCCAGCCCCACCCAGAGTCCTCAATCAAGCCACAGTCTGCCACCAAGCACCCTGGGGAACCGAGCAGCAGGAAGACTGCTGCGTGGAGGAACATGAGAAAAGTCAGCCTGAAACACGGCTGGGAGGGCAGGAGACCAGAGGGTGCCCCCAGGTACACAGAAGGCCGAGACTTCACCGAGGGGCCACATTCGCCAACACCTGTACTAAGTAGTAAGGAAACCCAGTACTTGAAATGCCGTCCTGTGGGGCTCAAGCAGCCCTTGGACATCTTGTTCAACCTAAAAAGTGAAGATATTTATAGGAACTAAATAACAACTTAATTTTCAGTGAAACACCTCCATTTAACTCCTCCTTGAAGATCACTGTAGTATTTCCACCAATATTAAAGGTTACATATGATGTGAAATACTTCTTTTATCCAAAGTTTTGATCTACTAGATCATTCACGTGCACCTTACAAGTTTTAATATAAATTTAGTCCTCAAAATAATAACCTCCATATTTAAGAATGTCTCAAGATCCATCCTTTCAGTCCTAAATTTCTGTGATTCAAAGATGCAGGGAAACTTTTAAGACATAAAAGGTGAAAGGACTGCTCAGTATTCCAGTTAAAAGCCTAACACAATCAGAAAAATGAGCAATGATTATGTCACTTCAGCGGTGATGGCTCCAAAGCAAACCAAAAAAAATTTTAAAAACCCTCTGTCTCTAACGCCCATCAAAAAAGTATCTTAATTTCAGGAAGTGAAGATGCAGTCGAAACAGGGGAGGAGGTACAACGTTGAAAGGCAAATGGAGAGAAATGACAGCAGTGGCAGGCACACAGCCGAGTCATGCCATGGCTATTCACAGGGCGGTCTTCCCAGGCGAGCAGGAGCCGGGCGACCCCATCCCGGCCGTCCTGTCCCGGGGTCCCCCATCCCCAGGCCCCGTCCCGAGACCCTGTTCCCAGAGCCCCCCATCCTCGGTCCCCGGGCCCCCGTGCCCAGTCCCCGTCCTGAGACCCCGTCCCCAGCGCCCCCGGCCCTCCGACCCCAGGCTCCATCCCCGGCCCTCCGACC
>PVHT020004944.1:43317423-43344503 GCA_004024745.2 Catagonus wagneri | reverse complement strand
ACCCCCAGCGCCCCTTCCCCGGCCTCCAGTCCCCGCCCTACCTGCCGGCCGCCGAGCCACAGCCGCTGCTCCGAGGCCGGGAAGCCAGTCTCGGCCGCGAGGCGCCGCTTCACGTCGCGCACCGTCCAGGACGCGGGCACCACCACCGTCCTGCAGCCCACGCAGCCGGGCAGCACGGTCACCCGGAGCCACCTGTGCGAAGGCAAAGGCCTCAGCGGGCGCCACGTGGGGGCCGCGGCCCCCGCCGGCCCCGCACTCACCTGTCGCCCATGGCGCGTCCTCATCGCCCGCGGCGCGCACGCATCGTGCTCCCCCGCAGGCCCACGCCGCGCGGCCGGCCCCGCCGCAGCCCCGGGAGCCTCCAGCCTCCGAGGAATCCGTGCGCGGCCGGGGAGGGGCCGTCGGAGGCGGCGGCGCGCTCCCGGCCGCAAGGGCCCCGGAGGCGTCGCCCGCGGGCACGCGCCCGTACGGACCGTTAGCTGAGGAGACGCCCCTCCCACCGGACCCCGCCCCTCCCGCAAGTCCCGCCCGGCCCTTTCCTTGAGGAGCCGCTGGGCCCGCCAGGGTCCCCAGACCACACTCCTCCTGTCAGGACTCGCCCCGCCCACAGGTCCCGCCCGCCCGTCTCGTTACGTGAGACGTCTGCCTTTCAGGCGCCGGCCGGCCCCTCCCACTAGGCCCGGCCCAGGAGGCCTTGCCCCGCCCAGACCCTTCGCTGAGACGCGGTATGGCCCCGCCCCTCCACCGGCCCCGCCCCCGCCCGCCCTTCCCGCCTCTGAGGCTGCGCAGCGCCAGGGCGGGACAACTTAAATGTGGAGTGCACGTTTGGAGAAGACGTGTGTTTCCCCTGATGGAGTAAAAAGCTGCCATGAAATGCAGAACTACACATTTCTAGGGTCTACGTCTCTTTCAACGCTAGTGATCTGGATCTCTGGAAGCATCTCCAAATGAGATTTACGGTGGCCTCTTGGGCACCCAAGGGGAACGAGGTGGCTGTAGAACACAACCGTCTCTGGTTTCCTGTTTGCTTTTAAGACGCAAAAGGAGGATCAGTGATTCAGCGTGCTGGAGTAAGAAGTGACAGGGGAAAGTGACACCGCGCACCAACACATCCATCTACGACAGGTTACAATGTATGTAACTGATTTTGGCAATATTGTCTTCTATGGTCGGTGGCCCGTTTTGCCATCACACCTGCAAGTTCCTTGAAATCAGAAAGGCTTAGAGTTGATGAAATCGCCCCACAGGGACTAACGCTGCCTTGTAATTTGAATGTGTATGTGGCTTGATGATGCTTCCAAAATGTCAGTCCTTCTGGCTAAATCCTCATAGGTGTGGAGGAGACAAGTTGCAAAGAAAGGCAACATCCATTAAGGCAATTCAAAGGCTATGTCGTGAACAAGTAAACTTGCATGTTTCCTGTTTAAACACCCTTAACAGAATTAAATTTTAGTGTAGACCCAAAACACGGTATTACTGTTTTTCAGTTCTACCTGCTCTCCACAAAAAATATTTCTCAGAACTCATTATCAGTAATAAACATGCAACATACCCTTAGAGCTGTTCCATTCCTCCCTTCTAACCATATCTAAAACAGAAGTTGCTGTAGGTCATGCTGATCTTTCCCTACTGGGAACAAGTAAGCACCTTCGATCAATTACAGGAGAACATGCTGCATCAAAATAAAGATCTGCTGAAAAGCCCTAATGGATGAATATTCACATCTTCCATCAGACTGGACCCTACAAGCAAGTGCATTAGAATATCAACAAGTGGAAAGAATGTGCACTCTCCCTGCTCTGCTAGAGCGGCACAGCACACAGCGCGCTGACCCCAGCACAAATCCTGCCCACCGCCACCCTTTGGTGATCTTAAGCTCCCTCCTAGGAAGCTGGGCACACAGGATGTGGTGACAAAGGAACAGGGGTACAGAGGGAAGACTTGAGGACAAAGAAATGACCTTAATGGAAAGGATTTCACAAGCAGTGACACTGATGTGGCTGGAGAAGGAGGCTGATCACAAAAAGCTCTGAACATCTGGAGTTCGAAGCCTACTTGGGGTACCTTTCACAGGGTCGGTCAGCATGGGAAATACAAAGCTGGAACTCAAGCGAGACATCCAAGGAGCCATTGGTATAATCACTCAGTTAATATTTATTAAACCTCTCCAGTGTTCTAGATGGACACTTTTCTAGAAGACAGAAACAGAACGATGAACAAAACAAAGCCCCTCTCCCATGCTTACACTTTGAGGAAGAAAGACAACAGTAAACAAATGACAAAGATCAATTCATGCTTGGGGTCAGCAGTTCTACCTGAGCGAGGGCAGAGGGCGGGCAGAGGCAGCAAAGTGGGAAAACAAAGCATGAGGGCGGCGGCAGAGCCCCTGCCTAAGAGGCAACCAGCGAGCAGAGGCCTGTGAGACACAGGAAGACGCACTTGTCCAGAGGGGGCCTAGAAAGGGGCAGAGGACACTGCAGCTCGTGCTCCTCTGGGACCTGCACTTGCTGTCACCACCTGCTTGTTGGCCCTCTTCAAGTTCTGTCTCTGATCCACCCCCCCACCCGACACAAACTCAGATTTGGAATTAGTGTCTCTTTTTCCTGGTGGCTTCCCAGGGCCTGCAAGAGGTCCTAACACAGAACAGGTGCTCGGTGAGTGCCAAGAAAGGAGGGAAAGCCTGAGGGAGGGAGGAATATCTGGAAAGTACAGAAAAACAGAAACTCAAACACTGTGCAAGATACTAACAGCCACCCCAATAAAAACAACTTTATTCACTGCCATTAATTTAAGAGTTTTTAATACCATGGTCATTATACCATGGATACATAGTATTTTTCAATGTTTTTATTACTGCATAAATCTCATTTCTAATAACTGCCTGACTTTCCATTGAGAAGAAATATCTTAGGATGCTTAACCTGATTAATACACAGCAATTTTCATTTTTCAAAAGTGCACAAAGGAGTTCCCATCGTGGCGCAGCAGAAATGAATCCAACTAGGAACCATGAGGTTTCTGGTTCGATCCCTGGCCTCACTCAGTGGGTTAAGGATCCAGCATTGCTGCGAGCTGTGGGTGTAGCGCAGACATGGCTCAGAACTGGCGTTGCTGTGGCTGTGGCGTAAGGCCAGAAGCTATAACTCCGATTTGACCCCTAGGCTGGGAACCTCCATATGCCGCAGCGCTAAAAAGCAAAAAAAAAAAAAAAAAGTGCACAAACTTCAATATCTGTTCACATAAACCTCACCATTATTTACGATAAGAAGGAAATTTGCAAAAGTAACAGCTAAGAAATGTTTAGCTGAGGCTTAACTGATGCGGTAGGAATCTATCATCAAATGCAGAACTTTAGTGTCTTGTCTCAGAATGAGTCCAAATCAGTAAGAAAGGGAGAGACCTGGGCTTGAGAGACGGCAGATGAGGCTGTTTACCACACAAGCGAGACTCAGTGGAATGTGGAAAGCAACGTTATTCCTTCTCACCACCCGTGTTTTAACTTGCCCCTGGCTTTCTTTCTCTTTTCCTGGCTGACACATCCGACGATGCACAGGCCCTAGCTTCCCCGTCACCCTTAGATAACGAAAATCTTGCAGTCCCTGACATGGACTCATCTGAGTAACTGAAAATCCTCTCAGGGTGATAATCCAAGCAGTGTAACAATCCGATGCAGTAACAATTCTTAAATTTTTATTCTGGTCGGTCCATTTTCAGCCTCACCCTGAGGTTTGGAAGCTGGGCTCCAGGCTAAGAATTAACTGCCCTGAAGCAATGCTTCGTCGTGATTTTACGAAATGGACTGTGCCCAACAGCATGTGCTTGATCGGTGGGAAATGATTAATCGGTCCCTCCCGGAGAACATTCCCCGGTTATATACAGCTCAAAGTACATCAAATCATTATTCCTGTGTTTGGTGAGTCAGGACCGGCTATTGACCTTGGAAATAAGGTGAGATGTTGTGAGCCTGCCATTCAGCAAAGTCCTTAAGAGTTAGTAAAACCATAAGCCAAACAGAGAAAGGGAAAAGGCCTCGAAGGGGAAGGAAATAGCACCGGCAAACCTGGGAGTCCAAAACACCAGCTAAGCCAAGGAACTTCTGAGAATGCCACGGCAAAGGGCCAGAGGGCAGAACTCGTGCTGCAGAATAGAAAACGCGACCCTGTCGGCGTCTGCAGGAAGGCGGGCTAGAAGTTTCTACGCCGTGCACCCACCCACCCACTTGCCCACGGACAGAGGGCCCGGAAGAGGGCAGGAAGCCCCTTTCAGATTTTGACCAGGTTAGGCGATCCTCGCTACATTCTACAAAGATTCCTGAAGATGACTTAAGGAGATGAGAATGAACACAGAACAAAACCAAGGGGAAAAAAAAAAAAGGGCATCCGTGAGATTAAGGAAAAAGCTTCAAAGGCAGCACAAAGTGTCACATAGCTGAGGTGCCCATGGTTGGCCGTGGTTGACTTAGTTCTGGGCTCCAGATGCTACAAGAATTTCCCGGTGGCAGTAAAATCAAGGTCAGGTTCAGCATGGCATACGAGGCCTATCACAGCTCAGCCCCAGTCAGCCCCCTCTGATTCTTCTGAGGCCACCCGGCCACCCGTAACACAGTCAGTCTCCAAGACCAGCTGATAATAATATGTACCGTGCAGGGAATATCGAGCAGGCGCGGGGCCTCTACTAAAAGCCTGAGATTTAGCTCGTCGGACCTTCCCAACTACTCTGTGCGGTCCCTCAACTGTCAGGTGAGGAAAAGGAAAGGCAAGACATACTTCTCGTTGCACAGCTGTAAATGGGAGAGTCAGAACTGGACCTCAGCTCACGCATCTCCCAAGCCCAAAGAACTGCTAACAGTCACAGAATATGCAGTTATTTCCCATTGCCTGGTCCCCGGGGGTCCACACACCCGGCCCCGCCTGCCCACGCATTCCCCCCATCCATCTCCACTTGAATAAACCCCAAAGTCCTAGTCTTAGAATCACAGCTTCTCCAAAAGCTTTCCTCCACCTTCCAGGCTGCTTCCTGAAGGATAACCTGTACCTTGTGGGTTCACGTTGGGGCTATAGCACCTTTCACATTTTTATTAATATTTCATTTTCTTTGTTTTTTGGCTGCAACCAGAGTATACGAAAGTTCCCAGGCCAAGGATTGAATCCGAGCTGCAGCTACGACCTACAACACAGATGCAAAAATACCGATCCTTAGCCCACTGCACCAGGCTGGGGATCAAACTCCCGCTCCGGCAATGACAACACTAGATCCTTAGCCTGCTGTGCCACAGCAGGAACTCCTCACATTTCACTTTTATTCACTATGTTTTTCCTTGTATCTGAAGGGCCTGGCACACAGTGCTATTCAAGAAATGCTCCTCAGACCTTTGGAGTTAAATAACGACTGCAGGTAGTGGATATTCACTCTGCTCCCAATATCAGTCGACAAGGTTTTATTTGGCTTTTTCATTCTGTTCAAAAAGCTTTTGGCTGCAAGTAACTGGCTACCTGACTGACAGTAGCGAAACTGATAAGGGTTTGTTTTTCTCACAGGCCAGTTTGTGCAGAGGAAATTCGCCCCCTGCCGTGTCAGGACCAGCGCCCGGTGACGACGCGGGCGCCTTCTCTCCTTCTCATAAAATGACCGAGACCGCCATTTATTTGTAAATGTCTGTCCGGCCACTATGCAGTCAGCTCCACGCGAACAAAGCTGCTGAGAGACTCGCCGCCCACTCCCGCCCTGACCAGCCCAGCTCATCACAGGGACGCGGCAGTTCGTCACGGGTACGGCTACACTCACGCTGCTCTGTCGCCTGCTGGACACCCGAGGCCCTGGGTTTCGTCAGCTTCTGACCCACGGCTCCAGCACGGCCAGGCTTCACGTCCACCATGCCAGGGGGCTGTACCCTGGCTTAGGGCCCCCGGCGGTGGCTCTCCATCGGTCTTGCTCCAGGAGCCTGAGTGTGGCATCCAGCACCAGGTCGACCATGCAGCTGACCCCAAGGCTCGGTCCTTTACAGGCCAGGTCCTGCCGTGCTGGCTGCCTGCCAGGGCAAGGGACCAGCCGCGGGGTGGAGACAAGGTCAAGGCCTCGGTATACCTCCTCGTGAGGAGTCTTAGCATCTGACTGGCAGCTCACAGCTGACACCCTAGAAGTCCCCCGGCCTGGGCTTTCAGAACCCACAACCCCAGGGTGCTTGCTGGAGCCCTGCCTGGAAATGTGACTCTGCCCAGAGCCTTCAGCTCTGCTGCCCCAGGAACTGGAAGCTTCCACCTCATGGCTGCCTTGTCCCCCCAGTTCCTCCCAGGTGGCCTCAGAGGTCTGTCCCCTCTGCGGGCAGTGGCTCCCCGGCCCCAGCTCCATCCCACGGGAGGTAGGATATCCCCGGCCCCGAAGCTGTAAGCACCCCCTTCCTGCAGTGGGTGCGTCACTAGCCCCGCTCTCTGCCTCCCCCTCGCTCCCCCTACAAACCGGCCCCCCATCTCGCCGTCTCCCCGTCCCGTGGTGTCGCACTGTCTGAAGCAGGGCGGGGTTTTACGGGGCCACGCCATGGGCACATCTTCACATGGCTGTGACACAAGCCAGGCGCTGAAGGCCACCTCAGAGGCTTCCACTTGGTGAAAGGTCTGGAGTGTAGGACCCCACAGGGGCAGAAAGCGTATTAGTGCTGGCCGGGGTCTGGGCGGGCGGGGTGACCACTGAGCGATTTCTCTTGGAGGTGAAGTAAATGTTCTGGAGTCGTGACATCCAGGGGCAATCCTAACAGCGCTGAGCTGGACCCTTGCAAATGGTGAATTTTAGAGTGTGTGGATTACAAGTAAAAATAACCCCAGCGTCGTGGTGGCCGTGAAGGCAGAGGCAGGCACTGTGCCGCCATGCGTAGAATCCCTCGGACACAGACGTGGCAGAATGAGTCCTTGGCTTTTCCCCTGAGCCCAGGGGTTTGTCTATTTAAGTGTCTTCTTAAGATGCTCTTGGTCTTTTCCCAGAACTGACACCTTTGCTCTGAAACACGCTGGTGATTAAGATGACACGCAGACTCCTCGGGGAAACGCTCAAGCCCTACTCTCGGGCTCATCACCCACTAGCCCGCAGGTCACTCTTCCCACCCCGCGCCGTCCCCGCCGGCTCTGCTCCGGCCTCATCCGGCTAGCTTGCCGGCTCTGGTCTGCGGCCTTCACCTGCACTGTCCTCCCACCCCCGAGGTCTGGTTCTCCTTCAGATTCACCCCAAGTTCCTTTGCCGGCAGCTCGATGCTTCACGGGCACCTCCTGGAAGCCTTAGCCGTCTGTCTCCCCGCTAGGCTGGCGGACCCCAAGCCCCAGCATCAGGACCCTATGCAGAGCCGTCCTTGGGGCGGGCTGAACTCCAACCCAACATGCCGGTGGCCCGGGCGGAGCTCATAACCAACACGCCAGGCAAGTGACAAAGCTTCCCTTCTCTGTGTGGCAGTGTAGACGCCGTGGCTTAATTTTTATTTTTAGTTACATTAAACACGCTTTGGGAAATGATGTCACACTCCTGAGTTAACAGTCCTGCGTTTCCTGCTTCCACACAGGAGACCAAATTCCCTAAGGTGCTGTGAAAGGCCTGAGGAAATAGAATTGCACAGACTTTACATCACGCCTTTGAATCTACTGTTAATGTCAATGAGAGGTCATTGTTTGGTCGCCAAAGATCCTGGATTATTTAAATATAGCTGTGCCAAAGCAAAATTAACCAGGAAGGGCCTTCCCATGTAGTCATGGAGCCAAGGGCCTACTCACAGACTGAGTCATCTGAAGAAACTGCATTAGAAAGGAAAAAAGTGACTCAGGCCCTCAGATGTTATAAAGGTGACATATCCTGAGCTGTATTCGCCATTTCAGGGAATCACAAAACCACATGTGGTCTCTGATTCCTCTTCCATTTATGAAGTTTTCTTGGAACATTTTATAGAAAATATGGAGACAGAGTGAGCTAACTATAGCAGTCTGAACATTAAAATAAATTACTGCATGCTAATAAGTAGCATGTTTTACCAGAGTCTTGGCCCTGAACATAATAGTAGGAAACTCACAACATAAGCTGATAAAATGTTCCATCATAAAATTGATTAAGTTGAACATAAAAAAAGGAAATGGCATGACAAAGGAATACCGTCATACCCTACAATACAGTCCTTTCTTTTTTCTGTTTTGTCCTTTACTCACACAGGCGCTTTTCTCCCCTGAAACGCCTGTCTCCGTCCTCCGCCCCGTGGAGGTTATGTTGCTGGGAGGGTGTCACGGCTTCCAGCTCACTTCCTCACCTGTACCACCCGCCTCAAGGTCACCCGGAGGCGAAATGGGGCAGTCGCTGCTCTGAGAGGGTCCCGTTCATTCATCCCATGAAAATGCCTGACAGAAACGGCTTGCGGGGCGCTGACATGGGGATAAAGGGGCACCACCCCCGCCCGCCGGTCTCGCGGCGCGTCAGCAAGCAGGCGGGCATCGCTGCAGACAAGGGCCTCCCGCGCTTCCCACCCTCCTCCTCCCCTTCGCCCTCCTCTCTTGCTTTGGTACCTGAAGAGCCCAGGTCAAACCTGGAAAAATCGTGAAGCAGGCCGGTGGCATCTCAAGGACTCTTAAACCTCTAAGTCTGAGCTTCTCCTCCGCCTCCGGGCGGGCTCACCTCCACCCGCGCCCATCCTGCGGGTCGGCCCTCCGCCCGGTGCTCAGAAACCAGGGATTAACAGCTCCGTTAATAGCAACCCCACGGCCCATGAGGAGCTCAAAAAATGAAATGATACTAGCGGTAATTTCAATATGAAAGGGAAAGTGCTCAAATACAGGAAAGCGCGGAGCCCAATGCCATGACGCTGCCTTGCAGTCCTGGGCGCTCCCATGTCCAGGCAGGAAAGAGACTGCCCTCCGGGTTAATTCTGAGTCAGGACTGAGATCTGGTCTTTTGTGTCCCTGAGTATCCTTACTCCCCAGGGAACCACAGGGCCAGCTGCCATCAGCTCCACCCTTGGCATTGCTGGGGGTCTGCGGCCCCTCAACGCACACTCCGGCCCCTCCAGCCCTCCTGTGCACAGGGACTGCTCCAAGGTGGCCCTGGGTCTCCCTTCCGGGGCATTTCCCTGTGGCTGTGTGTGCTTAGAAACAGAACTGACGCTTCCACCTCTTTAGAGAAAAGCAGGCGCATGGCGTCACCACCCTGTCCCCTGACCCTGCTTGCTCCTTCCCACAGGAAGGCCATGAAGCCTATTCCTCTCTCTTGGGGTATTTGTATTTTTTTTATTTATTTATTTATTTATTTATTTATTTTTTTTTTTTTTTTTGTCTTTTTGCCTTTTTATCTAGAGCCGCACCTGCGGCATATGGAGGTTCCCAGGCTAGGGGTCTAACAGGAGCTGTAGCCGCCGGCCTACGCCACAGTCACAGCAACACAGGATCCGAGCCGCATCTGCAACCTACACCACAGCTCACGGCAACGCCGGATCCTTAACTCACTGAGCAAGGCCAGGGATCGAACCCGCAACCTCACGGTTCCTAGTCGGATTCGTTAACCACTGAGCCCCGAAGGGAACTCCAGTATTTGCATTTTAATCTCTAATGCTGTGTGTGTACCTGGCTCAAAGTCCGGGAAGGTTAGTCACCCAGCCGCCTCTGAAACCCTATCACAAGGACCACTGTCATTTAGAGCGGTTGTTGGGATGGTGAGAAATTCAAAGCCATACCTAATCACACCTGCCATTACTCAAACACTTACTGGGCACCAAACACTCCTAATTTAATCTTCATTGAAATCCTGTGAGGCATTTCTATTCCTATTTCACAGATTTAAAAAAAAGAGGGGGGGACGAGCTCCTGTCGTGGCTCAGAGGTATCGAACCTGACTAGTCTGCGTGAGGTTCAATCCCTGGCCTCGCTCAGTGGGTTAAAGATCCAGCGTTGCCGTGAGCTGTGGTGTAGGTCGCAGATGCAGCTAGCATCTGCCATTGCTGTGGCTGTGGTGTAGGCCGGCGGCTACAGCTCCAATTCGACCCCTAGCCTGAGAACCTCCATATGCTGCGGGTGTAGCCCTAAAAAGACAAAAAAATTTAAAAATTAAAATTAAAAAATTTAAAATGAAAAAAAAAAAGAGATTCAGCAATGTTACAGCTTCCCAGGCCACGCACAGGCCGATATCGAACCCCACTCCATGCAAACCGGTTAGCTGGTCCCCACAGCCATGCGAGTTGGTTTTGGTGCTATCAGAGCTTTTTTCTTTCACCCCAGGGAGACATGGCTCCAGGGCACATGCTATATTATTCATAGGAGAATGGTTTTCAAACATAAAAACTTCTGTGGCTCCAGAGACGGATTTGGGGCTCCCTGTAAGGGAAACTCTTCCAGCAGTTAGAATAATACTCGTTTTTCATTCATTTCTCACCAACTGCACGCTGAATTTTTTGCATCTTCTCTCATATTTAATTCCCAGGGCAACCTACAGAAGAGACACCGTCATCCGCAACGACAAGTCAGGATTCAGGACCCAGGGAGGGTCAGTCATTTGTCACAAGTTTCCTCGCTAATGCCAACTGGCAAGGCTGGAGCCCAGGTCTCCATTCACTGTCCTTACCCTGTGTGGCTAAGGAACCGGAAGCACCTGCTCGAGAGTCTAAAACTCTCACATGAGCAGCATGCCTCAGGCACCGCGGGGCCCAGCTTCTCTACTAGGAACCCATTGCAATCTTCTATTTTCAAGCACGTGGCACGATTCGAGTCTGGCTGGATGTAGGCAGCACGAAAGCCCTCACACGCATGCTGGAAAACACTTTTAAAAGACCATGACAAATGCGTAAGCAGGAATTACAGACTAGAGGTACAGACAGTCAGCCAAAAGCATGAGATTCACGACTCACTACTTGTATTCAGTTCATTAAAGCCAAGTGGGTTACTAGTTCAAAAATACACTCTCTTATATCTGGTTTTTAAGTGCTGTCTCAGAGAGAATCCCTGGATCCTAATTTGACTAAACTTACAGCCTCTGGTCAGAAATATTTGAGAAATGAGTTTATTTATGAAAAAAATAAAGAGGATGTGAGTATTTTTTATTTTGTCATATTTTATTTTTAATATTTCTTGCTTACACTCATGAAAAAAAAATTTTTTTTTTTTTGGTGTTTTAGGCCTGCATCTGTGGCATATGGAGGTTTCGAGGCTAGGGGTGGAACTGGAGCTGTAGCCGCTGGCCTACGCCACAGCCACAGCAATGACAGACCCGAGCTGCTTCTGAGGTCTACACCACAGCTCACGGCAACGCGGGATACCTAACCCACTGAGCAAGGTCAGAGATCGAACCCAAGTCCTCATGGATACTAGTCGGATTCGTTTCCACTGCACTTCAATGGGAACTCCCAGGAAAGATTTTTTTAATATTCTTATTTAAAATGTTCTTATTTATCCCATTTTTAAAATGTCCGGACTTGGAGTGAACTGTCAGTGGTCAGTTCAAAAGATGATCTTTGTTCCATCTCTGTGCAGAGGCAATACCACAGTAACTCGATAATGTCAGTCACAGAAACCATGGCCACAAAATCACAGATCTGTGAGTTTGTGAAAAGCAGTGCTCTGGTTTTCCCTTCGCTTTGTATTAAAAGGGGAGCATGCTAGGCTTCCTCACATGGAAGCGTCTATGACTGGCTGCGTGCCTGTGCTGTTTGGAGAACAGCTAGAGTAGCTGGCAGTCAGGCACGACTGGAGGGGACATACAGGAAACGCTAGTTAGAAATAGGTCAAGAGAGGTTTTTAAGGAAAATCAGAATGAAACTATTAAAAAAAAAACTGGCTCTTACATGATTACTACAATTGAACAGATGCTTCATCTGTTAAAATCCTACCTTTTGCTTACTTCCTAAACAATTTCAGATTTTTCCCTTGATAGGATTTTATTAGTTATAAACTATAATAGTGAACAATCTATAATATTGATAGTTAGAAAATGGGGAAAGATGCCTATTTACTGACTGCTTATAAAAAATGAATATTTCTGAAGCACCAAGGAAAAAATTTTTAGGTAGAGAAAGCATAGAATAATGTTCAAATGCACAGTTCTTTTTCTCAGAATTCACCCAAATCTAAATCTAAACAAACCATACGATTGTTCACTATTTCTATCATCTTTGTAAATTTAATGCTAGGTAATTTACGTTAAAAACTCATCGATGGGGAGTTCTCACTGTGGCTCAGTGGGTTAAGAACCTGATGTAGTCTCTGTCACGATGTGGATTCGACCCCTAGCCCTACTCATTCGGTTAAGGATCCAGTGTTGTCATGGCTGTAGTGCAGGCCTGCAGCTGCACCTTCAATTTGACCCCTAGCCTGGGAACTTCCATATTCCACAGGCATTCAGGTGCAGCCATTAAAATTAAAAAGAAATTAAAAAAGAAAAACCTCATCCATGGAAAACTATTTAGGGCAACTGAATGAGTTCAGAACATACATTCAATGAGCAATTTCAGTTACATCTGTGTTCCTTTAAGCCTTTGTCCACTTTCCTGTTTTCTAGAGAGTCTATGTCTTTGATGAAATAATCTAAAGATACTGTAGCTACGAAACAAATATTTCAAGGAAGAAATGCTACTGCTGCTCAGCAAACCCTCTTCCTCCACAGCCAATCGGCCCCCGGGAGGAAGTCCTCAGCCCCGCCAAAGACCTGCACCCAGCCCCTCCTCCTGTTCCTAGGGGTTCAAGTCCTACCCTCTTACTCAGACCGCTGAGTCAGGGTCCCAGCTATTCTCACTGCCCCCAGTCCTTTCCCCACTGGTGAGTCCTCCCATGGCCACCAAACTGACCTGTAACTGAGCCTCTCCCCAGCTGAACTCCACTCAGGACTTCCAGTCCAAGTCCAAGGCCTTTGCGGACAGGCCGGCCCTCCCCGCCTTGTCCCTGCCCCTTCTTCCCGAGCACCTTCCTAGAGGCCTGAAGCCTCGCTCCTGTCTTTGCACTTTCTTTTGCACATATCTCTGGACATCCTGTTTTAAATACATTAGCATGCAAACAAAGCACCGACAACAGGCATGGCTTAATCTCATGGCTTAACCAGTCCGCTGAGTGGACACAGAAGGTTAGGACACCTCCGTGCCTGGAAAATCCATGTCGTGATTTGAAGGAACAGGTTAAACCTAACCTGATCGTTTGAGTGGCCTTCCCGACATATTGGAAGTAAACTGCGATATTCCCAGTATTGACTTTAAAAATGCAGAGCCACAATTCTCTGTTCCAGAATAAGCGAGAAACAAGGGTTTTCAATGATCTCATCATAACATGACCTCTGGATCCAAAGACTATGATAAGGTGCTATTAGGAAGGTGTAGACGTAAAGTCATTTTTCCCGTGACTGTGGGCAGAGAAGCCGTCATTGCCTCTGTACTTAAGATGACATGGGCAAGGCACTTGTCCTGCTTGCAAAGCTTCTCTCCTCTCCTTCTGGGACTCAACTGAAGCTAAGCTAAGCCTTCCCTAGTTAAGAAAAAAAAAAAAAAATAGACAGTAAACGGATCTGCAGGACCTCATCCTTTGTGAAGAACACATTTGCCTCGATCCTCCTTCACGCAGGCGAAAAGACCAAATTAAACGGTGTCTGAAGTCGGTTCATTCCTGGCTCTGCATTCAGCCTTCTTGCCACAGGAGAAAGGTCAGCTCCTTTCTTTTGTTTCTTTTTCCTTTTGGGGGGCCGTGGGGAGGAAGTGGTAATTTAATTGATGTCAAAATGCTGTCTGGAGTTCCCGTCGTGGCTCAGGGGTTAAGGAATCTGACTAGGAACCATGAGGTTGCAGGTTCGATCCCTGGCCTCACTCAGTGGGTTAAGGATCCGGCGTTGCCGTGAGCTGTGGTGTAGGTTGCAGACGCGGCTTGGATCCCGCATTGCTGTGGCTGTGGCGAAGGCCGGCGGCTACAGCTCCTGTTAGACCCCTAGCCTGGGAACCTCCATATGCCGTGGGTGCGGCCCTAGATAAGACAAAAAGACAAAAAAAAAATATATATATATATCAAACTGACTGTGCCTTTGTGTGCCAGATGTCACAATAGTATGCGATCACTTTTATACAGCTTTTCTGTCTTTTATATTTTCTGTGAATGTTGAAGGGATTTATTTTTCCTGTTCACTCTCTCAGGGCTGTTACGGTTCTGGGAGGTGCTGGAGGTTTCAGACTGCCTTTGGCTCTGAAAAGAATTAGCATTTTGTTTCCACACTGCTTTTCTAGGGCTACTGCTTTCAGTCATAACAGGCTAGAAATGAGAACCGTTTCTATTAAAGTTTCAAATATAAATCATTTTTCCCAGTGCTTAATTTAAAAAAATAACCTTGAGTCCATCTGACTCAAAGTTATCATTTCGATACGAGATTTCCTGCCTCGCACTGAATTATGAGAGTCAGGAAATGAGATCACTTAAAACCCTGTTTCATTGTGGGTAATAAATTAACTTTATATGGTTCTCCAGAAAAAAGCTGTCAGTTGATTCTTGGCGGGGGGCTGCGGGGGGTTCCTCAGTAGCGTTTAAAGGGCAATGATTCCGACAGCCACAAATGTTCGGGAACGAACACGTTTCCCCCGCTGTTCCTGTTCCTCTTCTCCCTTCCATGCCTGATGGGGACTGCGCTGAACGTCCCTGGCTCGTCTCAGACAGAGCCTGCCTGGAGCCGGGCAGCCCTGGGGGTTCCAGGGGGCAGCCCTGCAGCTTCAGAAGTGCCCCCACACACAGCTGTGCACCCTGGGCCCTGCCAGAAGGACCAGGCAGACACAGGACGCCTAGGGTTTGCATTAACATGCTGATGCAAAGGAAAAGAGGTACCTGAACAAATTCAGCAGAGCTTCAATCAGCACCGAATCTGCACGGAGCGGTACTAGGGCCCTCTATTTCCCCGTAAGTCTGCAATTTCTCGTGAAAAAAGTTTTATCACAAGGGAGGGGTGCCACGGCCACATGTAGGACTTCTGTCAATTCCAGCTAAGAGGTTAAACTCACGCACGTCTCCACAGCACCACACCTTCCCTCTGCCCCCTGCTCTTGGCCCTGGGCCGCCCATGTGGGCCCCCGGGGGACAGCAAGAACAGGCCGGAGGCCCTTAGGCTGCAGGCTGAGCTGGCCCAGCGGAGCACCAGCCGGAGGTGGGAGGGGGAACGAGGGCAAGCTCAGGAAGTGCAGTCCCCCCGAGCCACCCCACAGCCCCACCTGGGACTGACTGTGTCCTTCAGCCAAAGGTCCCTGCCATCTCCAGGGCCCTGCTCTCCAGGGTGGCTCTTCGTCCCTCGGGGCCCCTTGGGTCTCCAGGTTCCTGGGCGGTTTCTGCTGGTTCCTTCTCATCTTTGTGCCTAAACTCTTGGGTTATCCAGGTCTGACCGCCGGGTCCTGACTCCTGGACAGTCAACACAGCACGGTCACTTATCTGCCCATGACACAGCAGGAGCATCCCACTGGCATCCACGGAAGCTGCAGCTGCACTGCACTCACCCGTGTGTTCCCTGCTCCCACCGATGCCTCCCCGAGCCAGGTCTGGGTGGACCTCTTCCCTCTGAGGCTGACGGCGCCGATGGCCAGGCAGTTGTTGCAGACCAGACACCGGGCCCCAAATGCTCCAGACGGGCCGAGAAGCTCACCAAGGACTAGTCGCCCCGCCACCGCCCCCTCAGGACTCGAGACGGGATAGGGACTGGAAGCCCTGATGGTCCTTCCTGCCCGCCCCGGGGACCACCAAGAGTCACGTCACCTTCCCAGGATTCTTTTTCTCAGAACACCGCAGTGTCTCCAGGATTCTCCCCAGGCCCTTTCTTTGCATCTTGTATTTCCCCGTCTACTGGCCAACGACACTCCATAAACGGGTCACAGCACAGGTGGACGCAGTGAGGGGATGCAGACCATGCAGGAAGGGAACTCCTCCCAACCAACCAAGAGGGACAAGGCAGGCAGTTTTGCAGCTGCCCACGAGGCTGGGCTGGGGGTGTCCATGCCGTTCCCGGAGCACCTGCATGATAGGCGCTCTGAGCTGCAGGTTAGCCACCCAAAGACACCTGGGCTTTGTGCTTCCGGAGAACGGAGGGACGGGACAAGGGTGACCAGTCGGATGGATACTACGCAAGTGTCCCCTATTCAAAGCCTCTGGTTTAACAATACTGTAGCATTATACTCCCCGTGTTATGGAAAAAGAGGGAACTTATTCGAGGCCGATGACTAGTAATGGGATTCAAACCAAGTATGTCTGTGGCTCATAAGTTTACACTCTTTCCATTACACGATTTGTTTGCTCTTACAGGAGTTGGGAGGCGCCGGCTGAGGTGGCTTTGTTTTTGTTTGGATGCTGAGGTATCTAAGGAGGGCGGAGAGAGAAGTCAGAGAAGGGGCAGGACAGGACCCATCTTCTCCCTCTGTCCACAGCACACAGGGGACCGGTTCGGAGCCTATGAGGACAGAGGGGAAGGACAGGTTCATGAAACGCTGGATGGAAGTACCGCTCTGCAGCAGCACCTCTCTCCTGGGAGACAAAATCCGCCTGGGCTCGAGGAGGACCTCCTCCTCCCCGCGGCCACCCGGCCACAGGCGTAGTCACTCTGGCCCCAGGGGTCCGCTGGGACAAAGTCCCACAGAGGCACGAGCTGCAGAGGTCATGGCAAGTCCCCTTGACCCAGAGGCTGAGTGGAAAGAACATGAGCAAATTCATTCCGAGCCTCGGGACATGTCACCGCCCTGAGGGTGCCCAGAAAGAGCTGGGTAAGAGCCGCCGCTGACGAGAGCGTGGGCCTTGACAGCTTATTAAGCAGCCGAGGGTCTGGAGCGTGGAGACGTGGCTGTAAATATTAACTGACCTGGTTTATGCTCGTGAGCCACTGAAACCTGGGAGGTGCAGAATAAGCGCTAAGCCACTCATTCCTGCTTTGGATCCTATCTCTGTGCCTCTACTTGCGTTACTGCCCCGAGCAAGAGCCATGGCTCCGAGCCTGGATCCACTTCGGTCCCTCCTGAGAAACCTGGGCTGGAAAGTCATGATGGAAAATAATACGGAAAAAGAATATATATATAGGACTAAGTCATTACTTCTTCTTTTAGTCAAGGCTGGCTGCCTTTCCCGGCCCCCCTCAGCCCACCTTCCCTTCCCTGTCTAGGCTTAGTTTTCACGCACTTGGACTCGGCTTATCTGCTGCTCTGCTCAAGACTGGTCTCCTGCTCTCTCCTCTGAATCGCTGTTACTCCTAATATGGGGCAGATAAGGAAACATAAATATTGGTCTTTGTCTCCAGGACCTGGCACAAAGCTCCTAAGACTCTCGGAATTTCCCTGCGTGATGAGAGTCTTCTGTATGCTAATGAGGTAACTGGAGGCAGGGCCCCCAGAGGGCCTCAGGACTGGGTGGCAGATGCTGGTCGCCAGAAGAAACAACCTCGTGATGGAAGGATGGCACTTTCAGCCCCGTTCCCCATCTTCAGGGAGGGCAGGAGGGCTAGAGATCGGCTTCAGCCACAAAGGGCCAATGACGGAATCAATCGCGCCAATGTAATGGAACTTCGAAGGGAATAATATGCATGTATGTATGTATGTATGCATTCATGCATTCATTCTTTTTATCACCACACCTGTAGCATATAGAAGTTCCCAGGCCAGGGATCAAATTAGACCTGCAGCTGCCGGCATACTTGCAACTCACAACAAAGCAGGATGATTAACCCCACCGAGCAAGACCAGGGATTGAACTCACATCCTCTGAGAGACTGTAGGGTTCTTAACCGGCTGAGCCACAGTGGGACTCCCTGCATCATATTCTTTTTTTTTTTTTTCTTGTCTTTTTGCCTTATCTAGGGCCGCACCTGCGGCATATGGAAGTTCCCAGGCTAGGGGTCTAATGGGAGCTGTAGCTGCCAGCCTTCGCCACAGCCACAGCAACGTGGGATCCAAGCCGCGTCTGCAACCTACACCACAGCTCACGGCAACGCCGGATCCTTAACCCACTGAGCCAGGCCAGGGATCAAACCCGCAACTTCATGATTCCTAGTCGGATTTATTAACTACTGAGCCCCGATGGGAACTCCCTCCCTGCATCATATTCTTGATAATAAACTGTAATTATAAGCAAAGAGCTCTCTGAGTTCTGAGTCAGTCTGGTGAATGATTGAGCCTGAGGTAAGGGGTCATGGGAGTCCCTGAATTTGCAGTTGGTATAGCCTACGGATCCCGTTTGCCGCTGAAGCGGAGGCAACCCTGCAGGACGGAGCCTCTAAACTGTGGGGTCTGTGCTAACTCTGGGCAGTCGGCATCAGAACCGAACTGAGTCTCTGGGCACCCAGGTGGTACTGGAGAATTAGGGACCCGACGGCTATGCGAAAGACGACTCAACACCCAACCTCATCGGGCTGCTGATACTCAAGTGAAAGGCACCCGACCCTCCGACCGCCCCACGGCCAGGACGTCCACACAGCCCTGGAGAGACAGCCACGTGAGCCACCACAGAGCCGGCAGGCACGTGCCGCCCTGGCCAGAACCGCCATCATCTGCCACCTGGACCGTGACAGAGCACGGTGGCCCCCCGCCGCCACCACCGCCCTCTGCGCTGCCACTGGCGGGATCCCTTCCCTGCGGCGGCCAGGCCCCTCGGCGGGCCCCCATCGCCTTCGGAGCCTCCCCCTCATTCCGGATGCTGCCGGCCTGGCCCTCAGGCCCTGCCCACGGCACACCAGCCTCCTCCTCGTCCTTGGACCGGGCCAGGCAGCACCACCCCGGGGGTGTGCGCACGTCCCCCATCTGGAACACTCTTTCCCTAAATAGCTTATGATGGATTTCCTCACCCCCTTGAAGTGTTTGCTCAGATGGCGCCTCCTCCGAGAGGCCTGCCCTGACCGTGCTGCGCAAGACTGACCCCCGTCCCAAGAAGCCCTGTCACAGTCCCAACTCCCTTTCCTTGGCCACTGTCCCCCTCCTTTCCATCGTGGGAAGTGCCATGGAACTTCATTATGTGTTAGCTTTACAGGGGAGTGTCTGTCTTCCCCTGTTATAATGGAAAATTCACAACAGTCGGTGTCTACATCCATTTCATTTCCCGACAGAGTCTAAGGACCTGGCGTAGAGTAAATGCCCAACACGCGTTACTTGAATGAACGACTCTGTGAACAGTGGTTTGTCTGGAGGATCGTATCTGAAAGGGCTGTGCTGCGGTCCTGGGTTGGAGGCACACTCCCCACGCTGGACAGAGCCCGGAGGAAGGCAGGAGAGGCCGGTCCGGCCACGACTGGACTTGAACCCGGCAAGGGCGCTTCCTTGACCACACTTCGGAAGGCCCCTCTGAGCCCGCTTTTTGACCAGGCCTTGCCATCAGGCTCTGTCTTTGACCTGCCTAGCCCAGTTTTAGCAAAGAATCCTGCTGCCAGTTTATGAGAATCTCCGCACCCTAGACCTCTGATTACTCTCCTCCTCCCGCCTCAGGGCCTGATCGCCCCCGCCTGCCTGCAGCAAGGACCCCCACCCCGGATGCTCCTCTTCTTAATCCACTGACCCCCTCACTCTGCTCACGGGCTATACGTCCCCAGCTGGCTTAGCATCCAGAGGGTAAGCCAGACTCTCGCCCTCCTGCAGGGGTCTTAGCACCTACTGCAGTGGCCCCAAATAAAATCCTCCTTACCATTTTAACAAGTGTCAGGATCACTTTTTCTTGAACCAGCCCTAGAAGTTTGAGCAAGTCCCATAACGTCAGTTTTCTCATCTGTCAAGTAAGATGTTAACGCCGCATCTCTTAGACGCTGTCGCCAGCCGGCACCACACGGTACCTAGAACAGTTTCCGTGGCGTCCTAGGGGGCAGCTTCCTCAAGTCTGGTGCACCTGCCACATCCTGGAATCTGCTCTTTTTGCACCGATACAAACTGACACTCTGGAGTTTTCTGGAAGCAATGGAAGGAACCAGGCCCAAAGCAACCTTCAATAACTGAGGATGTCTCAACTTTGATCATAAATGTCTGGATGGTATAGTCACTAATACGTCTGCTTTTATGTTAACACAACATTTTATACTGCTCATAGTACAGATAATCCAATTTTTCCCCGAGAACTTACATAGAGCCGACGCCCCGGGGAGACTCTTGGTGTTGATGCAGTGGCTCTGAGCAAGCCCTGCCATCCACACATGCCCCTGAGAACCCGGGACCCAGAGATCCAGAAGCCCACCTTGGATCAGCTACACTTTAAGGGAAAAAAAAGAAGAAAAACAATCCCACCTTGGGTCCTTTTGAACTTTAAGAAATATTATCTTGTCCTAGGTCAAAAAGATCAGGCCACTGAGTGTTACACAGTTACCGTCTTAGTAAGACAGGCTTCCCATGTGTTAACAAAAGTGTGTTCAAAGTTAATTTAGGCTTCCTTCTCCCTATAAAGAGACTTTATCACCTAGTGACTGCAACAACCATCCTTCCTGTTGCTTTTTTCCCCACACCTGTGAGATGCTTCAAATCAATCCCTGTTGCTGAAAATGTATACTTGTCAGCATGAATGATTCTATGTTACTGTTGCTCTTTAAAACAAATTTATAAATGAAATAATTTCTAACAAACAAATCAGCCAACTGACAAGCTGAAGGAAAATGACTTCACCTTTCACTTGGAAAAAAAAAAATCTGACTTCAAAACTAAAGGGAAAGCACTATAGGAAAATAGTTTAGAAAGTTAAAAAAAAAAAACACCCTCAGAAATATTGTGATATACCAAGTAAGAGGCTACTTCAGTGTAGTTCTCTCAAGCTTAAACCATTTAACGTCAGTAATGGTGAGAAAAATTCACCTAGATGACTTCTTATACTACTAGAAACACTAAGCGACCAAATATGCCAATTCATCAACAAAAATCAGTCCCTTAAGGAGTCTCAATACCTGTGTAATTCACATATTTAAACTACAGTCAGTCACCAAATTAAGCCTGATGGATTAAGAGTCAAATTCTGTTGAAAAAACAGTTACACGCACTTCCTCTGTCTAGTGAATAAAAAAGATGTGAAAGGTAAAGAGAAAAACAAATGTTGTGTTTTCTGCAAAGTCTCCAATCTGGAAAGCCAAACTGGAAAAGTCTCTTTATCTGCTGACATTCTTGGTTAGAGGATGGGGAGCGGTACCTGGTCTCTAAGACCCGAATGTTTAATTACTGTTCGGATCAGTTAGAGTATCTTGTGATATGCTCAAGAAAAAGGAAGAGCACAGAGAAACGGGCGGGGTGGTTGTCAATATTCGCGAATACTATATTTGGCATAAATCCTCATGCTTATAAAATATGTTCCTATAAAACAGCAACTGGATTTGAGGAAAGAAGCAGATGGTAGCTCTGATGATCACAGTTTACAAGGGAAAAGTTCAGCGCTTTCTCAAATCCTCTGTCAACTTACCTGATACCATTCCAAGTACTTCTCAGTTGGGAGGTAACAGTTTCCCAATAACCACAGGGCAGTGAAAGGCGCCCATGTATACATTTTTACGACGGGGGTGGGGGTGGGGATACATCTGGTCCACGGTCTGTTACCAGAGCCACATCAGGAAACAAAATCCAGAGCCATGTGAAGAAGTGTAAGGGGTGACGGTCAACCCACGGCTTGAAGTGCCATTTGTACCATATTCACCTCTCCCCCGCAGAGAGCTTCCCCTGCTTTCTGCCTACGTACCTTCCGTAGGGGAAAACCCAGTACGCCTTAGCTCTCCGTGCAAAGTGCGGTCACTTAAACACATGAGCTCCTTTACCTGTTTTCCTTGGTCTCCATGATCACTGGTCCTGAAATATCTGTCTGGGAAAACCATGAAACGGTTATTCTTTCTTCCAAGCCTTCCTTCGTGCTTCCTTGAAGTGTGTGGTCCAGTCCGACTCCGCCTGGCCAGCGGAGAGGCTGATCCCCCTCAGGGTCCACTCACGGTCTGGCGTTGTCCAAAAGCATCGCTGCGGGGTCCTGCGCTTATGTCCCTTAGACAGAGTCTCCAGTCTCGAAGCCGTGCCTCCTTGGGCTTTGCCGTCTGACCCAACAACCCGCAGATGTTCTCAAGGTAAAATGGTATCGACTAGCTAATGGGTCTTGGCTTTTCGCCAAAGTGCTGATGAGCGGTTTTCATCTGCGACGCTCCCGTATTTCTTTTTGAAGGTGGCCAATGCTGTAGCCGGTCTTGGGCTGCAGATTCCTCACCCTCGTCTCAGCAGATGTGCAGGGCTCCTTGGGGAGCATCTTTCTTCTTGCGCTGGTGGCACCTGCATCCTGGCATCACTTGTGAGATCCTGAAAGAAAAATCAAGGAAGCGTCAAGGAAGGAGAAGGGGAAAGAGCAGTCAAAGTCAAGGCGCTGGAAATGCAGATTTTCAAGGAAGAAGGCCAGGGTTCTGAGCTGCCGGGACTTTCTAACTATAAACTGCTGGCTGCACCACAACCCTGCCAAGTACCGTGGCACTCAGCCGGCGCCTCACCATGGCAGACACACATCGCAACCACACAGGGCCGTCGCTATAAATAAAAGCACATCAACTCAATTCCGTTTCATGTCCTCACGCCCTCTGCGTTTCTCCACATTCCTCCAGCTCCCTGGCTTCTGCCCAGTGAAATATGTGCTCCACACAATGTGCCTTTTTTTCCAGGAGCAATACCCCCAGGTCCAAATCAGTGACTTTCCACATTATCAAAGACATAGAAGTTAACAAAAGAAGAGTCCTTATTTTTCGAGTAGCACATTTAATAACCAACCTTTGGTACCTGCAACAGTCTGACATTTTAAGAAATAAATGAGAAGAGAAATGACAAACTGTGACAACAGGGCAAAGGCCACTCCTACAAACATCATGGTTACAACAAATTCTTTATAATTTTCAAGGCGCCCTCTCTCAGACATTATCGCAGCTGTGGCACAGGTCACAGCTCTGGCTCAGATTCACTCCCTGGCCTGGGAACTTCCATATGCCACAAGTATAGCCGAAAAAGAAAAAAAATAAAATTTAAGAATTAAAATTAAGGAATTATAATAGAAAGTGAATAGGGGCCTTTTTGTAGGATAATGAATTTTAAAAATTGAACTCTTCCGTTTGAAAGGTTTAGATTAAGCGAGGTTACGTATACCCATGTGGAGGATTAGGCTGTATTTCTATATCTGTAAAACAACAGAATTGCAGTAAGTGTTCTAAGGGATCAACTCCTCCAAAATTCTATGATTCTAGGAGTTTCCATCGTGGTTCAGTGGTTAGTAAACCCGACTAGCATCCATGAAGACACAGGTTCCATCCCTGGCCTTGCTCAGTGGGTTAAGGATCCAGCGTTGCTGTGAGCTGTGGTGTAGGTTGCAGACACAGCTCGGATCCCGCGTTGCTGTGGCTGTGGCGAAGGCCGGCGGCTACAGCTCCTGTTAGACCCCTAGCCTGTGAACCTACATATGCCGTGGGTGCGGCCCCCAAAAGACAAAAAATAAATGAATAAAATAAAATTCTATGATTCTAAACAAGTACGTGTCCTTTTAACTCATCAGCAGTTCTGAGAGTAGGAATTAATCCAAATATGTCCTTTAAATACAAAAAAAAAAAAAAATGACCACGAAAATGTCATTTTAAAGATAACCATGGGTGAGTTTCCTGCTGGTGCATCATCTTAAGGATCCGACTTGGTCGCCGCTATGGCGCAGATCTGATCCCAGGCCCAGGAACTTCCACATACCACCAGCGTGGCCAAGAAAAAAAAAAGAAAAGAAAAGACACCCATCAAATATGAGTGTACCAATGAACAGATGCGGGCTATATGTGAACATTCGCAGTAAAGCATGACCCTCCAAGGGATATAAGGAGCTGGTTCTCCCTGGAGCAGGACCGTCCCGCTCCGCCTGCAGCCTGTCCAGCCGATCCGCTCAAAAGTTCCACCTCTGGGAAATGTAGAAGGAAGTGAGATTGTTGATCAAAGTGGAACACTCAGCTCACCAACCCGCCTGAAGGAGCTCCCATCTCCAGGTCCAGCTTGCTGATACCTTTTAAAATATGTATTCTGTCACCTGGGCTATTAATTAACTTTACATCACCTGGCTTGTTTGATAACATTGCTACACAGCAAAGAGCCCTGTGGCAAATTACTGTAACTTTCCTCCAGGCAGGCAAGGATATATTCATTACAAATGACAATCTCTAGATGGTTTTTCCTAAACAAATCTGAGAGCCCATGAAAGGACACCAAACAAACTGACTCTACCACTTCCAGCAGGACACAATGACCTTGCCCAGCATACTATTAAGGCCTTCCGCGGGGCTGCCCGTCTAAAAACCTTGCCAGGAGGGAGGTGCTTCACAGAAGTGCCCTTGAGGGACCCATGCAGTGCCCCAAGGACCGCAGTGTCCCGCCTCACAGCCCAAGACCTCCGCAGGCGATCCGGACTAATGTCATCTGTATCACGGACATCTCACCCACCACTCAGAACTCCCCAAACCGCTGCTCTTCCTTTTTTGGACACTGGATTGTTTGTAGTCTTATGTCTCCCCAGGACCTCTCCTGGCCTCTGATCATTCAGACATCACCCTCTGTGGTCGAATGATTGCATATACTGTCCACACGCAAGCGGAGGAGAGAAGGCGGGGTGTCGTCTGGAATGTGAGTTTCCCAAACGATAGTCACAAATTAGTCATCTCATAATGTTTCCTTTTTCTTAGGGCCATACCTGTGGCATATGGAGATTCCCAGACTAAGGGTTGGAGATACAGCTGCTGGCCTACACCACAGCTCACGGCAATGCCAGATCCTTAACCCACTGAGTGAGGCCAGGGATTGAACCCACAAACTTATCGCTCCTAGTCGGATTCATTTCTGCTGAGCCACGACGGGAAAGCCCACTCTCATAATGTTTCTCATATTCGCGAGGCAACACACCACTTTGGGGAGGTCTGGCCTGTTGTATACCACCTGTTTGATTATTTACTTAATGTTTTTTCTTAAAATGACTCTCTACTTAAATAAGCGTATTATAGAGGGAAACTTTCCATCCACAGTATAAATGGAAACCCAGTACCACGTTCTATCAATAGAGGGTAAATCTAAAAATAAATAAAGTGAATAAAAAGGAATCATTAAACTCTGGTCGAAAACAAGTGTCCACAAAAAAACATTACGTCATAAATGGGGATTAGTGAAGTTAGAGGATGTTTATCGCCTTCAGTAA
Source organism: Catagonus wagneri (assembly GCA_004024745.2). Taxonomy (NCBI): domain Eukaryota; kingdom Metazoa; phylum Chordata; class Mammalia; order Artiodactyla; family Tayassuidae; genus Catagonus; species Catagonus wagneri. The sequence goes on along the minus strand of PVHT020004944.1, from coordinate 43,319,391 downwards.
TCTCACTCAGGAAGAAGAAAGGCTGAAAATTAAGTATCCATTTCAAGAACTGAGTAAAATGATCATGGGGGAGTTCCCGTTGCGGCTGAGTGGTAAAAAACTCGACTAGTATCCATGAAGATACAAGTTAGATGCCTGGCCTTGCTCAGTGGATTAGGGATCCAGCATTGCCATGAGCTGTGGGGTAGGTCCCAGACACAGTTCAGATTCTGCATTGATTGCTGTGGCTATGATGAAGGCCAGCAGCTGCAGCTCTGATTCAACCTCTAGCCTGGGAACTTCCATGTGCTACATGTGCGGCCCCAAAAAGCAGCAACAACAACAACAAAAACTATGGGGATAAACCTTAAGAAAATAAGGCTGATAGTAAATAAGAGCAGAATTAATGAGATGGAAAATAAAGATACAATGGAAAATATTAGCAGAAACAAAAGTGAGTTCTCTAAAAAGATTAATAAAATTGGCCAACCTGTGGCAAGACTGATCAAAGTAAAGGCAAAGAAGAAAACAAACTCGGATAAAAAAAAATAGGCTGCATCAGAAATTTAAAAGAACTGTTTGCAAACTTTAAGGTAATGAATTTTCAAATTTTGAAAATGGACCGATTCTTGAGAAAATGTAAAGTACCAAGCCAATTCAGGAAGGCTCAACTATTTTATCCCATTAAATAATTTCCACTACTGATATTTAAAATCTCCCCATAGGGAAAACATTAGGCTAGATGATTTTACTGGTAAGATATACCAAATATTCAATAAACAAATAACTCTAAAACGTACAGATTCTATCAGAGAACATCAAAATAGACAATATGCCCAAAGGATTTCATGAGGCTGATAATAATCCCAAATCCAATTATCTAAACAGGACTGAAACAGTATGGAAAAGGAAAATTACTGGTCAGTCTCACTCATGAACATAGGATGCAAAAATTCCAAATATATACTAGCAAGTTTCATGTAGCACGCATAATACAATGCTAACTGATTGGACTTACAAGAGAATAAAATTCAATATCCACTGATGACCTCCCTCCCAAAAAAGGGAAGAGAAAAATGATAATTAGATTTCCTTATTGGGCAAACCTTAGACCGGCCTGTCCCCATTTCCAGTAAACATTTCACGGAGGTGCTGCCAGGACAAAGGAGAAAAAAAGGAGAGAAGTGGAGGGGGGAGGGGAGAAAGAGGGGACAAAGGTGTCACCAGATGGGACACTGGAAAAGTATTTCAGATAAACTAAAAGAATTACTGATAAAGTTTATCAATATTACTGATATTTCAATTGCATTTCTACATACCAGCGAAAGGTTTCTTAAAGATTTTTAAGACAATCATTTACAATAGCAAGAAAAAAATAAGTTACCTTGGAATAATTATTTTTTGCATGCATTTTATTTTTTTTTTAATTTTATTACATTTGTAGTTGTACAATGATCATTACAACCCAATTTTGTGGCATTTCCATCCCAAACCCCCAGCCCATCCCCCCACCCCAACCTGAATCCTTTGGAAAGCATAACTTTTTCAGTCTATGAGGCAGTATCTGCTCTGCAAAGAAGTTCATTGTGTCCTTTATTTTAGATTCCACATGTAAGTGATAGCACAAGATGTCGGTGTCTCACTGTCTGACTAACTTCACTTAGCATGATCATTTCTAGGTCCATCCGTGTCGCTGCAGAATAATTACAACAAATGGATCTGTATAGAAATTTTAGATAGGAAATCTATAAACTTGAACAAAAGATACCCCTTTATTGTTTTTTTTTTTTTTTTTTTGCCTTTTGTCATTTTATGGCCGCGGGTTTATGGCCGCACCCGCGGCATGTGGAGGTTCCCAGGCTAGGGGTCTAATCGGAGCTGTGGCCACTGGCCTGTGCTGCAGCCACAGCAACGCAGGATCCGAGCCGCATCTGCAACCTACACCACAGCTCACGGCAACGCCGGATCGTTAACCCACTGAGCAAGGGC
>PVHT020004944.1:43259355-43317323 GCA_004024745.2 Catagonus wagneri | reverse complement strand
TACCACTGCACCACGACGGGAACTCCAAAAGATACCCGTTTAAAAATGGAGCTGGAGTTCCCGCTGTGGCTCAGCGGTTAACGCACCTGACTAGGATCCATGAGGTCATGGGTTCGATCCCTGGCTTCACTCAGTGGGTTAAGGATCCGGCATTGCTGTGGCTGTGGTGTAGGCCGGCAGCTACAGCTCCAATTTGACCCCTAACCTGGGGATCTCCTTAAGCGGTGGTGTGGCTGTAAAAAGATAAATAAATAAATACTAATTAATAAAAACGGAGCTATGTGCATGATGGGCAGAAAGGCTCAGTATCATTGAGATGTCCACTCTGCTCAAACTGATCTTTCGGTTCAAAGGAATTCCACTCAAAATCCCCACAACCTTTTAAAATAAAAAACCTGACACTCTAGAAGCTTCACGGAAGAACAAAGGGATAGGAATAAAGACAGAAACAGCTTCCGAGGAGTGAGACCTGCTCTACAAAAGAGCAAACCTTAAGTAAAACCAGAATAACTAAGTCAGGGTGGCACTGAGACAGGAAGAGTTGGACAGGAAAAGCTGAGAAGCAGATCAATGCCTTAATGGAAACCTGACACGTGACAGAGGGGTTTGCGCGCTCGGTGGGGAAAGCTGGACCATTTAGAAAACATTGTTGGGACAAGAGCTTCTCCAGCTAGAAATTTAAATGCATCTGTAGGTCACAGTGCACCCAAGTGTCAGTTCCAGATGATGAAGGGTGTACGTGAGAAAACCAGACCTTAAAGGTTTTAGGAAGAAATACAACCCAATACCCCGACAGCCTCAGGGCAGAGAACTCCTTAAAGAGCCTCAGAGAAAAGTGGACAAAAGACTCTATGTGCTTTTTGTATGCCTAATATTTCCATTTAAGATGATAAAAATTAAATTTGTACCTTAAACTGTGTCTTGTACATGGGATTATGTGGAAAATATGTTCATAACATGATGAAGAGTGTTTAACCCCATCTTTGTCTGAAGTAGTACCTTTAATATCTTTCATTTATTATTGTAATAGCTGCTAATTAAGAATAGGTACAGGAGTTCCTATCGTGGCGCAGGGGTTAACGAATCCGACTAGGAACCATGAGGTTGCGGGTTCGATCCCTGGCCTTGCACAGTGGGTTAATGATCCGGTGTTGCCATGAGCTGTGGTGTAGGTCGCAGATGCAGCTCAGATCCTGCGTTGCTGTGGCTGTGGTGTAGGCCGGTAGCTACAGCTCCGATTAGACCCCTAGCCTGGGAACCTCCATATGCCACAGGTGCAGCCCTAGATAAGGCAAAAAAAAAAAAAAAAAGGAAGCAGCAGAAAGAGTTGCCCCCTCACTGCACGGCCCTGTTTTCGGGTGCTTACCTGAGGCGCGCCTAGGCCTTCCCTAAACACTAGCTGCACCCCTCTGCTATCAGGGCGCCCCACCAGCCCCTCAAGAAACCCCAAAGAACTTACCCCCAAGCAGTCCAGTAACTACCCTACCGCTTTTGTTCCTTGTTGATCATAACGATTAACACTATACAGGATGTTTATATATAAATTTTTATATATAAATTTTTATATAAATTTAATTTTGTATATAGATTAAATGTTTCATGCTTCTCTTGTAGATAAATCTTCACCCAATAATTCATTTTTGAGTACTTTGATATAGCACACATTTGCTTTTATAAATCCTTAACAGTGACACTGCAGGGAAGATAAAAGCTGGTAGCCTTTTCTTTTTTAATGGCACCATAGACTAAACAGCCATCTGATGCAATTTGAAAAATAAGAAATGTGAAGGTTCAAACTATCCATACTAATAAGTTTCCCAGTTTCTCAACAAGACAATCAAATTAATCATGATATGATAAACTTAGGTTTTTGCTTTTGTTTTTTACTGCTTTCATAATAATTTTGTGATTATGTACTTCTTTAGTATGGCTAATAAAATTATAACATATTAATATATACATAATACATAACATCTTAAATTTTGTATAGAGTTGAAATGTTATTGGTAGTAAAATTAAGATGCTGTATAGTAAGATTATCTTGTGGAGGTATTTTTAATCTGTTAAAGTGATTTCACAGATGGTATCTCATTTCAGTCTTACAACAGCCTAGTTGCTAATTCCATTATACAGACAAAGACATTGGTGTCCAGGATAAAGCGCCCTCTCATGCTGGGCTGGAACTCCCACGTTTTCCCTTGGTCCCACAGCTGAACCCCAGACACAATATAAACGGTGCTCAGATCCTATTTCCTGGTCTGCGCACATCCTCTCCAGCATGGAACGAAGCTGCTCCCACCCTGTCATGTTGGGGACAAAGCAACTCAGTGGAGTCCCTGGCCTGGGGACCACCCACCCTCTCTGCGCCCAGACGTTCTCACTGTGACCAGGGCCACCTGCCACCATGCACAGAGTTGCCATAGAGACCAGTCTGAACTATGTCTGAAAGTCCCAGGGAACTGTGGGCGAGTCCTTTTTGCTCTTGGAATATTCTCCAACACTCAAGGGACACGAAATGTCCCTGGTCTCCTCTGCCCATGTCTTTGTCCGTCTCTCACGCATCAGGGGCCAGTCAATGCCCTTCACTGCTGTTAGGGAACCGGCCTGAGGCCACCGCCCGCAGCTAATGCAAGCACAGTGCGTCCACCTGTGTCGCTGTCGCTATCTCAGCAAAAACACCTTGTTTGGGCAACCTGGGCTTCCAGACCCAGGCAGATGTGGCGCCCTATCAGGCCTCATTTAAGCAGTAGGAAGGAAACTCGCCAGCTCCACTTACTCCCCGGGGTGAACATTTCTTAGAGTTCCACCCCCGGCCAGACACTCAGGGCCTAAATCATGACCCTTGTCCCTTGTGTGACCTGAAGGCTGAGACCCAAGCAGGCAGGGCGTGGCGGCTCCCCACTGCTCTCAGTGACCCCTGAGCTCTACTGTCACCACAGCTTGGCTTTCCCTAGAAAGTCTCTTTACTCACTTACGGCCGGGACGGGACTGGCTCAGCGCTGGCCTGAGAAGGGGCGCACATCAGTCTAAAGACAGGCATGAAAAGTCGACCTTATGTCTCATCGTGTTTGATCAAACACATTCACAGACAGTTACGTCCTCTGTGATGTGCTGAAAATTTACCCTGAAAGTAAGTCCCTAACATTACGAAACAAGGAGCCAGTACAGCCAGACTTTGGGCCCAGAGGAAGCTTCCACTGGAATTGCCCTCAGAACAACGGTCTTGCCTTCACTCCTTAATGTCAGAGCAGAATGTGAGTCAGCGAAGATGTTAAAACGGCATCTTTGCAAAATGGAGAAGTCAGGTTAATTTACCCTCAAATCGACAGACCAAAACGTAAGACAAAGCAAGCCGGGGCGGCCATCAGCAGTAACAGCCATATGGGCACAGTCTATCGTAGAAAAGGTCATGGTCTCTACAGCCGTTATTTGATCTCAAATAAACATCCCCGGAATTGAAGATTTATACAGATGCAGTTTACAGAGCCCCAAACGCAGGTAAGTGATGCTTAGGTGTGCCTGTAACTAACGCGTTCCAGTGAAATGTACAGCAGCAAAGATGTGGGTCTCAAACTGAACAAGGAGAGTGTTCCAGACCCTTCTGTGATTACAAAGCCCCCTATCTACTTCGCTGAAAGTTCCACAGGAATGTTTTCTTCACCTTTGCCCCCCCTGCTTGGCCCGATGTGGGGCCATGGATACAGAGGATGCTCAACGAAGAATAAAAATTTAGTCACTTTGGCCAATTTCTCCCCCCCTTTTTTTTTTCTTCTTTTTAGGGCCCTACCGGCAGCATATGGAGGTTCCCAGGCTGGGTGTCAAATTGGAGCTGTAGCCGCTGGCCTGCACCACGGCCACAGCAACGCCAGATCCGAGCCGCGTCTGCGACCTATACCACAGCTCACAGCAACGCTGGATCCTTAACCCACTGAATGAGGCCGGGGATCAAACCTGCAACCTCATTGGTTCCTAGTCGGATTCATTTCCTCTGCGACTCTGGCCAATTTCCAGGCAGGTAAAGACAATTTCCAGATGCTTGTAGAATGTATCTTAACGGAGCTGATCTGACCTCGGCTTCCCATCGGTCAACGAGCAGAGCTCATGGGTGGGGGCAGGGCTGGGGGCTGGCACTGGTATAAAGTCTTTGGAGGCTTGAGTTTGCCTTTAAAGCTCAATTACCTTCAAAGATAAAACTTTACATAAAAATAATATACTCCACAGCTGAATTGTATCGTATGTGAATTATATCTCAAAAAAGCTTTAAAAAATAATAAAAACAGGTTATAATAAAAACAGATACATCTCATTTGATATTATCTGACTAATATTATTATTATTGGGCTTTTTAAAGGGAAAAATAATATCCACACAGTCTCACAAAAACCAAAGTTCCTCTGGAAGCTGCCAGGGGCATGTCTCACTTGCCGCCTGATGCCAGAGGTGGGGCTAAACGAGCTGCTCTCAGTCCCATTTAGGGAGAAGGCAGAGCTCCCTGGTGGCTCAGGGGGTTAAGGCTCCCGAGCTGTCTCTGCAGTGCCTCATGTCGCTACTGTGGCACAGGTTCAGTCCCTGGCCCAGGAACTTCCACATGCCAAGGGCATAGCAAAAAAAAAAGGGGTGGAGGGGAGGAAGAAGAAGAAGAAAATAATCAACGAGGTCCTGCTGCACAGCAGAGGGAGCTCTACCCAGTCTCCTGGGATAGACCGTGATGGAAGATAATATGAGGAAAAGAATGCATATATATATATATAACTGGGTAACTATGCTGTACAGCAGAAATTGGCACAACATTGTAAATCAACTATACTTTAAAAAAATTTTTTAATTAAAAAAGACTTTTTTAAAGAAAAAAAAGTTAAAAGAAAAAAATAAGGAGGAGGAAACTGAGGCTCCAAGAGAGAAAGGATCAGAGCCACATGACCTAGAGCCTGTTTTCAAAACCACAGTCATCAGACTCCACATAAATGTATTTAAAATCTTCGGTATTTTTTTTTCCCCATCATTAGCAGGGTCTCCGGGAATATGAAGGCAAGTAGGATGTAACATGTTTTTCAGGATCAGAATTGTTTTAGGCTAATCATTGAACTTAAACATGTAGTAAACAAAAGCATCAATAAATGAAACAAGTGAGCTGTTTTGTGTATTATAGAAAGCTGATAAAGACTGGATGTAGTTTATGAGTTTAAGTTTAAAGACCTAACCGATTAATATCTTTACACACAAAGTAACTATTATTTATCATTTAAGGTTTTATTTATATAAGTTTGCCTTATTTAGCCGATAAAAATATGTCTAGTTAAGTCTGAATGTCAGGAGTTCCTGTTGTGGCATAGTGGAAATGAATGTGACTAGTATCCATGAGGTTGCGGGTTCAATCCCTGGCCTCACTCAGTGGGTTAACGATCTGGCGTTGCCGTGAGCTATGGTGTAGGTTGCAGACTTGGCTCAGATCCCGCGTTGCTGTGGCTGTGGTGTAGGCCAGCAGCTGTAGCTCCAATTAGACCTCTAGCATGGGAACCTCCATATACCATGGGTGCAGCCCGAAAAAGAAAAACAAAATAAAAAATAAGCTTGAATTTCAAATAAATAATTCTTTAGGATATGTTTACCTTAGCAATAGTTTCTGCAATTTATCTGATACCCCTGTTAGGACTTTTTTTAAAGGTTAAATGTATCCTTGCATTAAAAATAAAGAGAAAAACTAAAGCTCCACTACTATGTTAAAATAGTGTACAAATCCCAGAAACTCCCCAAATTCTTCCGTTAGTACTTTAATGACATAAGATCTATGAAGTTTAAATGGTTACCCATAAAAATATTCAGGTGGCTGTGACTTATTTTAAAATGTCCTAGTTTCAGAGCATGTGAAAAGGATGTGTGAACTGCAGAGCCTATATTTTCTGGACTAGACCATAGACTCTGGGCTAATGTGGAGCCAGATACTGAAAATGAACGCTTGTCTCGATGGAACGTGCATGTAAAGAGACCATCGAGTTCCCTTATGACCTCCAAGAGGCCCAAGAGGTGACAACACGGTGCAGCCCAGAGCTGGCATCTGAGTGCTTACTTATACTCGGCAAGGACAACAAACCGTGGAGTTCCCCGGTGGCTTAGGGGTTAAAGGATCTGGCACTGTCACTCTGAGGTGCCGGTAGGATCCCCAGCCTGGGAACTGCTGCAGGCCAGGACAAAAAGAAAAAAGAAAAGCAGGAAGCTCCCGCTGTGGCACAACCGGATCAGTGGCATCTTGGGAGCACTAGGATGTGCGCTCAATATATATATATATTTTTTGCCTTTTTTATGCAGAGCCACACCCACGGCATATGGAGGTTCCCAGGCTAGGGGTCTAACAGGAGCTGTAGCTGCCGGCCTACACCACAGCCACAGCAACGCGGGATCCGAGCCGCGTCTACAACCTACACCACAGCTCACGGCAACGCCAGATCCTTAACACACTGAGCAAGGCCAGGGATCGAACCCACAACCTCATGGTTCTTAGTCAGATTCGTTAACCACTGAGCCACGAAGGGAACTCCAATGTGGGCTCAATCTTGATCCCTGGCTGGCACAGTGGGTTAGGGATCTGGCGCTGCCACAGCTGCGAGTAGGTCAAGCCTGCGGCTCAGATCCGATCCCTGGCCCAAAAGCTCCATATGCTTCTTGGCGGACCAAAAAAAAAAGGGGGGGGGCTTTGACACTGTCCCATCAACCCCCTATTCTAACAAATAAGAAGAAGTGGCTGGTATTTCACTCTGTCTTCATTTTTCACATTTTACAATCTGCAAAATGGGCTGCCTGTTTCACAAGGCTGTTGTGAGAATGGAAGTACACAACATGTGAAAGCGCAGTATTTAATCCAATAACCATCAGAAACTGAGAATACGGCCTTGAAGGAAATGTAAAGATTGTCTACATCAGACCTCTCGTCTTGGAGCTGAGGCTCAATGATTTTCCAATTAGCACAAAGGGAAGCCCAGGCTGAGGCAGAGACATGCCGCTGATTCCCAGCCCAACGTTTTTCCCAGCTTCCTCATGTCCATGAAGCCTGGCTCAGTGCCCCACCCTCCACTGAAATCTGACACAACGAGCAAGTGCACGGTTTGAGGAAAGCAAATGTAGCAAGGAGAAAGGCACGTGAAACAGAAACTAAAATAGTGATGGGCTGGCAATTCGAAAGGCAAGTTCCTACATATACACAGTGGAATACTACTCAGCCATAAAAAATGAAAAATGGCATTTGCAGCAACATAGATGGACCTAGAAATTATCATACTAAGTGAAGTGAGTCAGACAGTGAGAGACAAATGTATACTATCACTTATATTACATGTGGAGTTGCACGCAGGTAGCCCCAGATCAGAACAGCCATGGGAACTGCCCCCGTTTCCAGGACGCATGGCAGGACAGTCAATACCATCCCCAAGTCCGCCTTCGTGCAGGACTGAATAGGAGCTAGACAAAGGCAGGTGCAACGCCCTCCGCCTGGAGAACATCTCTGTGGCAACATGGAAATGTCAGCTTTACCTCTATAATAGGAGATCCTGAGCAAGTACTCAATACATTTTTTTGTACCTAGAGTTGACTAAGATGCGCTTGGTCAAGAGAGTATTTCAAAATTCATTCCTTCAGGGAAATGGTGTGAGAAACCACCTTCGCCGGCTTCCCCAGGGATGGAGGACAGGTGGGTGGGTGGACTGAATGGGAGAACAACAAACACCTGCTAAAATAGGTGCACTGTGCCAAGTCCTGTGCTGGGTGACTTCAGATGCCCTGGCTCATTTCAACCCTGGACAATGATGTGAATAACAACTGCCATCGTCTCTAACACAGGAAGGAACCGAGGCTCACAGAAGTGGAGAGAATTTTCAGGGGCTCAAGAGCTGAGACCTGAACCCAAGGCTTCCGAGAGCAAACCCAGCATAAAACAATACATGAGATGCTGCTGATATAAGCCAACCTTGGTCTTAAAATAAGGCTGTAACCGGACTTTCGTTCCTATTAAGGGAAGGATAGAAAACACCACGTTCAAAATGGAAAAGATCTTATAAACCAAGCAAGGGAAATGTGGGAAATACTGCCTGGGGTGGTTTGAAAGCGAGACTAAAGGAGTCTTGACCTCCACAGAAGAGAAGGGGGAGATGAGCCAGCCCAGAGCCAGGGTGGAACAGAACGGATGAAGGGACGGTCACGGAGGAAGGAGGAGAGGAACAAGCTGTCACTTGTCCAGAACGTGAAGACTTTGCGGCGACATCAGGGAGAGAAAGCTGGTTAGTTGTAAGTATAACCGTCAGGAGGTGATAACCATGCTTTAACCTCATACGTATCTGGCTATCAATGGGTAGCTTAAAAAAACAGTGTGGGAGATTCACTTTTCTTTGGGGGGGGTACTCTTTTTTTTTTTTTTTTCATTTTTTAAAATGTTATCGAAGCATAGATGGTTTACAATGTTGTGTTCATTTCTGCTGTACCACAAAGTAATTCAGTTGTACGTATACACATATCCATTCTTTTTCAGACTCTTTTCCCGTACAGGTTCTAGAGATTTGCTGTTCAGGGGACAGCTTAAATATCCACCTCTTCTGTCTGCACTGGGGGAGAGAGAAGCGCTCCCCTCAGGAGAACACGTGGGGTGTCCCCGCTTTGGGAAGCACATGGACTTGACCTGTATTCGTCTTTGACTTAAAGGAACAGGCCTTCGTCGCATAGAGAGGATAAAATTAAAGCCCAAACAGCTGACATGTCAGAAACAAACCAGAACTCTTCACAGAGGGGTTAGCCTTGTTTTAAGAAAAATTAAAAAAGAACCAGAGATTTTTGTTTCTGAGAACTGGTGCGCTCTTTCTAAGAAATTAATGCTCACCTATTAAAATGACATTTAGTAACAAAGTAAAATGTTGTCCACAAAAAGCAGGATTTTCAGATAGTACCACGTAAGACAACTGTAATACATAAGGATCATGTAAGGGCTTGCTGCTTAAATGAGGTCAGTTACTATAAATTGGACTGGAGGCCACTCTGGGAATCCCACTTACTAAGCATAGGACTTTACACAGGGCCCCCCACTCTGCATAACAGCCACAGGCCCTTTGTGAGTAAGCCCCCAGCCCCGGGTGGTAATTACAATGACAAAGCCTGGAGCCTCTCTAGTAACACTGCAGCTGGTACCTCACCCACCAACCCGTAGGCTGCGGCCCAAACTGGGAATTCATCGAAAAAGAACCCGGTACTCACAGCAGCACTGCAGGAGAAAGGAGCTTGTCTGTCCTCCCAGGGGGCGGGTTCCGAAAACGACCGCGGAGCCCGGAGCCCCGGTGCCAGCCCGGCTCTCAGGACACCCGGCGCCCCTTCACCCGCGGAACCTGCATCCCTCCGCTCCCGTGACATCCAGCCAAGTCCTCGCACGCTCACTGGCGGCTGCCAGCATCGCGTCCCGGCCTTTGTTGTCCTTTTGTCCCATCAGCAGGTTCCAGCGTGACCGCCACCGCAGTCGCACTGGTCCAGGCCACTAGACGCTGCTGCCGCAGTCGCCCCCCCACCCCCACCCCCCCTTTTTTTCTTTTTAAAGAGATAGGACGCCAGCCACCTTGGGTGTCAGTGTTACTGCAGAATGCGGCAGGGGCGCTCCAGCTGGCGGTGCAGCTGCCAGCAAGCGCGTGGTCTGTTCTCTTCAAGCTGCAAAAATTCCTTTAGGTGGAAGGCTTGACTACAAGGAGGCCATCTCTACTGGACACTAACAGACCCAAGGCCCTGTGACCTTAGATAAGGCCCTTCGGGGTCACATTTTCCCAGGGAAGAACCAAGCACGTGACCCGGCAATGCCTAGTCTGGAAATCTTAGTTTGCTAGAATTAACTAAGAAAATATCAGCCACACACTGGCTGTTAAAACACAAGAACATGCTATGTTTGCCTTGCAGGTTATAGCTCAGAAGATGCTTTCTGTATTTTATCTGGCTTTGGGTATTGAGGTTCCAAAGGTTAAATAAAAATGCCTGCTCAAAATGCTGCGTAAACTGTGAAATGTTATACAGTCGTCCAGTGCTCTGTCTGTATTGTTATTGCCCATCCAATAACAAAAATATTGGACCACAGATCAGATAGATTCCATCTCCTTGCTGCCTACGAAAAGGGCTGTGAAATACCAAGAAGTCTGCTTTTATAGACGCCCCCCCCCCCGCCGCCGCCGCCACCCCGGCCCCAGGTGCGCCATCTACCTCATCCCAGGTCCCCAGCAGACAAGCCTGCTTGGTCCAAGAGGGTCTGGAAGAGAGGGTCTGGAACGGAGGCTTATCTGGAAATGCTAGCGCTTTGCTCAGCACTGTGGCAGGTTCGGAAACATCCCGTGTCTGAGCAAACGACCCGGCTCAGCTCAGAGCACTCCAGATCTCTCCCCCAGGGGAAAAAAACAGACCCCTGACATCAGATTCACTCCAGACCCAGGGCCACCCACCTCTGTGCAGGCTGCCGCTTAAGACACCAAGTCCAGCGGTCTTTCATTGGTGTCCCAGCCTCCCCAAGTCAGAGCCTTGTGTACTGTCCCAGGAGAGGGGAGGGATGTCTGCTCTGGCAGCGTCACCCTGCAACAGCATGTTTCTAGTGGGGAGAAACAATGTCTGCGGAGCCCTCTCCCTGATTTGATCTCACCAGTGTGCCCCGTGGGCCAGCAGGCACCTGTGGAGGTGAGCCTGTCCCCCCCAGATGCCACCTGATGCTCACAGCATCATTTCTGTGGTCGCCAGATTAAAGAAGCGCACTCTTAGGACTGAAGGGTGAGACTTGAGTTTCTTGTTCACCCAGCACGGTCACCTACGAACTGTGAGCTATCAGCAAAGTTCTGAGTGTGTATAAGCCTCCTCTCCCCGCAACACCTTCCAGAGAAAGTGGGTCCCTAAGAAGCCAAGACGATGGTTTTCTCTTGCTCTGTGTACGGGTGTAGGGATGCAATTAGCAGAAGGCCCGAAAAGAGCCCGATGGTGCTGACCAGTCTGGAGAACCCTTCAGACTTAGGAACCCAGGAGGAGACAGAAATCTGGGTGGCTGAGAGGGGCTGGAAGGGGCAGGGGACAGGGAGGGGCGATGAGCTGCAGTGTTGCTCTGATGAGTGAAAGCAGGGGGAGAGGCTTCGAGGATTTCCAGGAAGTTGCCCAGTGGATTGTGCCACCACCACCCAGGAGTGGGCTTTCGTGGTTCCAGTGGCTTCTCTGCTGTCCCTCAAACACATTCCTTATTCATCAAAAGTGGCTCCTGCAGGGGGTCATGGGCTGAGCCTACCATCTGCGTCCACCCAAGGGTACCAGTTATATGGAGTCCATGATCTCCTACTGTCACTCACTTGGTGACATTTGTGCAATCACACGGCAACACCTAGATGCTCTTACATGACAGCTATTGCCTTATGCAAATTAGATAGGCAAATTAGAGAAGTAGGAGAAATGCAACCATAATCCTCCCATCTGACACAACTGCTTTTGATAATTATCCTACATATACACAAATTTCATGTCTGGTTTTCCCACTTAAATGATACTAGGAATATTTTCCTCTTTCATACTTTGAGAACGTACCTTTTATTTTCTTTTTAGGGCCACACCTGTATCATATGGAGGTTCCCAGGCTAGGGGTCTAATGGGAGCCACAACTGCCGGCCTACACCACAGCCACAGCAACGCTGGATCCAAGCTGCATCTGTGACCTACACCACAGCTCATGGCAATGCCAGATCCTTAACCCACTGAGCGAGACCAGGGATCGAACCGGCAACCTTATGGATGCTAGTCGGGTTCTTAATCTGCTGAGCCACAAGAGGAACTCCAAGAGGATATACTTTTTTAATGCCTGCATCATGACAAGTTTCACAGTCATGATATAATTTAATCAGTCAGCTCCCTATTGCTGGACTTTGAGCTGATAGACAATGGTCTTCAGAAAGGAGGCCCATCTTCCCCGCTGACTCGCACTGCATGGAAGCGGCCAGGGACATACTGGTTATGCAGAGATTTCCCAGTGAAGTTTCAGTGCCTTCAAGAGCTTGCACAAGCAGGTCTTTCCACAGCCAGGACATTTTGCACATGATTCCATGTGGCCTTACAAGGGTATGGCAGGTGGCTATGGAGCCGAGTCCATTCCCCCCGAAACTGTCGGGTGCACCTGCATACGCAGTAAACCATGCAGGTTCAGGCACCCTCATGGCACTGTGCACAGTATTTGAACATTGCTGTCAAAAGATTTAGACTTGGTCCTAAAAATGCTAAGGAGTCAGTGGCTCCTGGATAATGCGTGAGGCACGGATCTTCTGTATCCTGGTCCACGGTGACGGCTGATGCGCGCAGGTCAGAGGGCCACACACCCCCACCTCAGCTCAAGCTGACCTTACAAAGTGGCACAAGGAAGTATCATCTAGAGGCACAAGGCTTCACCAGAGAAGGCGTCTTTGACACTTGTGCGGGGCTTTTCAAGAGCTGCACCACCAGCCCTCCGTCTCCTTCTCCAGGAAGACCCCCAGCCGTGGCTCTCTCCACGGCCCACTCTTCCTTTCCGGCCACGTCACGGGCCTTACCCCCTCTGCCCACATGGCCGGCACGGTGCCCCCTCCACAAAGCTGTGCGAGTGTCAGATTTTTGTCAACGGAAATGGCCACTGTCCACCCGGAGGGACATCCGTCTCGGCGTCCACTCCTGACCCTGGCGCCTCAGCTTTCCTGCCTTTGAGCCAGACTCTGCTGGCTCCCTGGGTTCGGTGCCAGCAAGCCCCCTGGCCCTCGGGAGCTGCAGCAGCCACGGATTCAACCCCCATAGGCCAATCAGCATCTGGGCTCTGCTCTGCCCTTCAGCGAAATGGGAGTATCACCCCCCAGTGGGGTGGGGGGTACGCTGTGCCCAGCGTCTAATCAGTCCTTTCCAGGTGTTCAGATCATAGAGGTTATTAGTTTGCACACTTCCGGCTTGAAGACACTTTCCCAATCAGCCAGTGTCACTTGAGAGGTGGGGGCAAGTCACACAAAGTCTCCCTAGGTAACCTCAGAAGCTCCCCAGTTACCCTTCCACTGACAGCAGCAAAGGCATCCGATGACACGTAGCCCTGAGTTGGGAGAACCGGGCAGGATGTCTCAGCACGAGGCGGGGGGGCATCTCCCCCACCCCCCAAGAGCCTCGGCCCCGCTGCATCCAGGTGTATGGTCAGCGGCAGCCGAACGAAGGCTCTGGGGCAGAGCTCGCTTCTTCCGCAGGTGGATTTGGTTCTCACGCCTCACGTGGGGGGCCACAGAGCCACCCTAAAAGATGCCACTTTAGCCGACCGATCATTCTGAACTGAAGACAGCTGAGACGCAACAGACACAGCAAAGGTCTAGGTCCTCCTCTTAACCACGGGGCTCCACACAGCCCAGAGGAGCCCACCTACCGGCCTGGCGGGAGCCTCCTCTCTAGAGTTTCCCTGGGTTCCTACCAGCTGAACCCTTCTCCTTTGTCCTGTCACATCTCCGAAGTTCATCATCCTTTGTGAAGGTCCTAGGTAAGCCCCTGGCTCTAATCGCCCCTTTGTGACTCCTCCTTGAGCTTTTCCAGTGTGCACACCGCATGGGTTATTAAAATTTCTGTGCTTGGCTCTTCTGCGTCTGTGCTTTGTTTAATGTTCCAGCCCCAGCAGAACCCGGGACAGCAGAGGAGGGTTTTCTGTCCCCCACAGTTACAGACCTGTCACTGACCCCCCTGGGCCACTGTCCTCGCAGTCAATCCCTGGGGCTCAGCTCTGATTTAGTGTGGATGTAGCTTTCCAGGCCTGCAATGTTCCAGAATAACGAGGCCCTCTGACGCACAATCACACAGACAAAGAGACAAAGGCCATGCCCAGCTCCCTTGCAAGCAGCTTTCTGCACGAAGCCAAAATGGGGCTTCTTTTGTCCCTGCTTCAAAATATAACCGTGTCACAGTGAAGAGACACAAACTTTGCACATCTTAATCACAACGTAGCCAATTCTGCCCTGCAACACTGAGTGGCCAAAATTATAGTGGATGTTTAGATGATGCTTGAAATCAACCTAACAAACAGCAAAAATCCCGCACACCAATGTACAGTATCACCAGCTCACTAGATGAGGAACAGTTTCAGCAGTAACCCAAACCTCCATAAGGCAACAGAGCAAAACGGAGTCTATACAGCTAGGACCTGTCTCAGATCAGCCTCCCATCACCTGCAGGGGTTTTCTTTTTAACTTGAAAAATAACTCAGGAGTTCCTGTTGTGGCACAGTAGGTTAAGAACCCAATAAGTATCCATGAGGACGTGGGTTTGATCCCTGGCCTAGCTCAGTGGGTTAAGGATCTGGCGTTGCCATGAGCTGTGATGTAGGTTACAGATGCAGCTCGGATCTGGCATTGCTGTAGCTCTGATTCAACCCCCTAGCCTGGGAACCTCCATATGCCACAGGTGTGGTTCTTAAAAAAAAAAAAAAAAAGCTCATGTTGAGTGTATAAAAATCAACCATAATCCTATCACTCAGAAAAATGCTGCTAGCATTTTCAGGGGGTGCACATCATTCCAGGCTACTCCCTAGGCATATGTGTGCAATCGACAACTATTTGTTAATTTATTGAGCACCCTCCTACTCCATGTGCTGAGCATGGCAGTAAATAAGTGTGGGCCCTCCTGTTGCATGTGGAGATTACTTACAGTCTAGTGCCAAGAGACCGAATACACACAAGTAAACCTATATGCCAGGCAGCAGAATAAGTGTTAGGAAGAAAATCAAGCAGTATAACAAGTGTAAGAAGATAGAGATGACTTTGCAGACAGAGAAGGAATTGAACAAACTACCTGCTGGACCCTTATAGAATTTTGAGGTTTAGAATCAAAGTTACCAAAAAAAGAAAAAAAAAGAATCAGAGTTACAATTCTTAATTTCATAAGATTAAAGCCAACAATAATCAAAGAAAAAAATCAAATACAGTTACTCAACATTTTTGTATATTTCTTTTTTTAATACTCAAAATGTTCAAGTTTATTTTTAATTACCCAAGTAACAAAGAATTGCAGTCTTCTTATAAATGACTCAAATACTACAGCTAAAACAAACCTTCCTTTATAACCAGCACATCTCTCCTGTAGTCTCATCTCAGAATAAATAAATGTAATCATACAGGCTGCCTCCTTCTAGATTAAATCTAGATCCTTTCAATAACAGGTATTATTACAAACATATTGTATTGAGTCTTCAAAAGAACATAATTAGACTTTCCTTTCTGCAAATTTTTTTTTTTTTGTCTTGTTGTCTTTTCTAGGGCTGCACCCACGGCATATGGAGGTTCCCAGGATAGGGGTCTAATCGGAGCTGTAGCCACCGGCCTACACCACAGCCACAGCAACGCGGGATCCGAGCCGCGCCTGCAACCTATACCATAGCTCACGGCAATGCCGGAGCCCCAACCCACTGAGTGAGGCCAGGGATCGAACCCACGACCTCATGGTTCCTAGTCGGATCCATTAACCACTGAGGCACGACGGGAACTCCTTTTCTGCAAATTTTTTTAACCTCATAATCAGTGAGTAAATATTATTAAATTTCATACCAGGACCTCTATCGATATATAACTATATGCCATAGTTACAACACATCAGGGAGTGTAGACATTAAGATGTCCAATTTTCAGTACTAAAAAAGAGACAGGAGTTCCCTGGTGGCTCAGGAAGTTAAGGGTCCCATGTTGTCACTGCTGTAGCAACTTCTGCATGCCATGGACATGGCTAAAAAAACTAAACAAAACAAAAAACCTTGCTCTTTTACGTCTATGTGACTATTTTCCTAGGTCAGGTAATGTGAAATGGAATTGTTGAATGATAGGATTTAAATTGTAACACAGACTGTCCAATGGTTTGATCCATTTAAAGGGCTTGTATTGGTTTAAAATGCCACCAGAAGTACCGCCTTTGCAAAATGAGAGCCGCAATATATTTAACTGTTTAAAACTGAATCACAAAACCCTGTGAACATTTTCCTACGTATTTAAGTGTCCTTTTGCTTTTCCACTTCATTGGATGTATTATAACGGCTTTTGCCAATGTCTCCACAGTTGGAGAGCGCCCATGCACCCAGCTGCAGCTATACGTCTCTGGACGCATGGAGAATGACTTCCTTATGCCATATTCTCTGAAGTTAATATTGGACCGAGAAGGATGGATGCGTTTAAGGCCCCTGCTACCAGCTGCTGAACTGCCTTCGAGAAAGACTCCACCAGCTGGCGCGTTCCCAGCAGCAGGGGTGAGAATAACCGCGTGTCTGTGCTGATGAGCGCTCCAGGCCTTCCCCGGGGCGACAGCATAGGAGGAAGTCAACAAAGTGCCGGCCGGGCCCCCGCCCTGTGGAAGGGGCCCAGCCAGGGACCCGGGCAGTGCGCAGACCGGCTAGGAACACCACGGCTGTGTTCAAGCCCCCACTTCCCACCTACCACAGTAGGTCCCAGAAACACGGCTTGTCTGGAAGGTGAAAACGGGATGATAACGACACCCTTCGGAGCGTCGGTGTGGAAGAAACGGGCCGGATACATACAACCTTCTGCACGGCGTCTGGCCCCAGCTCTCACGTACATCCTAGCGGGTTATTATTCAACCATCGCAACTAGCGGCCTGGAGTGCCTGCTGCTCCCCAGAGGCCCCTGCTGGGGGATGGGGACCAGGCAGCCCAGGAGCAGCCGTGTGCCTGGGTGACGTGCCCAGTGAACCCTCTGCCCCAAGGCCAGACAAGTGGGGGGGGGCGCGGAATGTGGGCGGGCGGGGCGGCCTGCGGAACCCTGACTCCAGCAGGTGCAGCCTCGAAGGAACCCAAGATGAGCGGGGCGAGGTCGGCCCCTCCGGGCCCCGCCCACAGCATCCTCTGTGCCCCTGTCCCCCTCCCCCACCACGACCCTTCACCCCTTTAGCAAACTTTGCTTCGGTCTCCTCTGTGGCCCGAATATCTGCTCCCCACACCCCGCTCCAGTTCAGATGCCCCAGTGTGATGGTGTCAGGAGGAAGGCCTTTGGGAGGGGCCCGTCACAGGGGTGCAGCCCCATGGCGGGATCGGGGCCCTGTACGCAGAAACAGGACGGGGCGGGGGTCTGTGCATGAAGGCACAGCGTGAAGGCGCGCCCACAGATCAGGAGGTGGCCCTCCCCAGGAACCCAGCGCCTGGCGCCTTGACCTCAGACAAGCCTCCAGAAGCGTGGGGAGTAATTTTCCTTGTTTAAGCTGCCTGGTCTGTGGTCCCTGTTAGAGCACGGAGCTAAGACCTACCCCTGCAGTGCCAGGACTTGCGGTGGGTTCCAGGGGTTCCAGATCCAGAGAAAAGGACGGCCCCTCCCCAGGGGCCTGCAGAGTCCCCAGGAGAGGGAGGCATGTGTGTAACTGGGAGCATTCATCCAGAGCTGGGAAAGAGGGCAGGGGCGTGGGAGCTGACTGCCCCAGGCTCCGGGTCAATGAAAGACCGGGCTTCTCAAGAGGGGCTTTTTTTGTTCTTTTTTTTTTTTTTTGCTCTTTTTAGGGCCCCATCCAAGGCATATGGGGGTTTCCAGGTTAGGTGTCAAATCAGAGCTACAGCTGCCGGCCCACGCCAGAGCCACAGCAACGCCAGATCCGAGACGCATCTGCAACCTACACGATCTGTGAGCTCACGGCAACGCCAGATCTTTAACCCACTGAGCGAGACCAGGGATTGAACCTGCATCCTCATGGATACTAGTCGGGTTGGTTTCTGCTGTGCTACAACGGGAACTCCAATGAACACATTTCAGTAAGACTTCAGGACAAAACAGCAAATTCAAAGGAGCCACTTAATAACATTTTTAATAGAGTCAAGCTAATCCTTGCTCTCACATGCCAATTTCTTTTAAACATTCCATATACTGAAGACGTCAAACATGCACACGCTACTCCTTAGCACTAAACTATAAATACCACAAGGCTGACAGGTGTCAGCCACTTCAAGATTTCTATATTTAATTCACAACCTTCTGAGGATTAAAAGATGCTTATCCAGGAGGAAGCAAATTACGTAACCCCAATGATTTGGGAGGCGACTCTCCACCTTCAGGGGGTGCACAGCAACAAGAGAGCAGAGCTGGGGCCCAGATCTAGACCTTCTTTTCTGTGACCCTGATGCCAGGCTGAGCTGGACGAAGGCAGCCTCGACCACTGCCACGCAGGATGCTCGGGGAGCCCGCTTTCTCGGCCGACTTTGACTCCTGCCCTCACCAGTAAAGGCTACAAATGCCCGCCAGGATTCTGCGTGATGGTGCCTCGTGTTCCTCTGTAAAGGGCTGTGTTGGCTTCAGTTCACCCCGAGGTCCATCCAGCCTACTCTTCTCACCCACATGACTTCTGGAATGGGCCTTGGAAATAAAGGTGACACTTCAGGAAGGCCAGTGACAGGAGCACGGGGCGTCGGGACGGTAATAACATGGATGGTGAAATAACAGCCCTGTCGGAGTCCATTCGGCCAGAGCTCCCGTCTCCAGCCCAGGCACGGGTGGATCCTGTGCTTCCTCTTTACACAACCCTCGCTGCGTTTCCTTCCCGGCACTGCCCGGGGTAGGGGACCTTCCTGACAACCTGGGTGAGCACCCACACTGCTCCTGCTGACCCCCTCCCCGGCTCCCATGTGTCTCTGACATGAGGATTATTTAGGCTGATTTTTTTTTTTTGTCTTTTTAGGGCCGCGCTCACAGCCTATGGAAGTTCCCAGGCCAGGGGTCGGATTGGAGCTGCAGCTGCCAGGTCGGGTTGGAACCTGCGTCCTCATGGACACTATGTTGGGTTCTTAATCTGCTGAGTCACAACGGTAATTCCTAGGCTGATTATTTTTAAGGAACAAAAAGAAGACCTCTTGTGACCTCCCCTAACGGCCTATAAAATAACTTAGATGAAGGGCCTGTTCTTGGACTAGAGCATCAGAGAGATATCTGCAAACAAGATGGGTTGGGGAGGGGGCTGGGGGGTAGGTGGGGGGGCTGAGGGTCCCACAGGGCCTGGAGATCCATACTCCATGTGTCCAACATTCGCTGCAGGCACAGCAAACATTTCTTACCAAACATTTCTTTTCCATCTCCACGTGCATCGCCTTGCTCCTCTTTGAGGTCCCAAACCACTGCCCCCAACATCCTTTTGTTTTAGCTAAAGATGGCATTGGGAGTTCCGGCTGTAGCTCAGTGGGTTAAGAATCTGACTAGTATCCACGAGCATGTGGCTTCGATCCCCGGCCTCACTCAGTGGGTTAAGGATCCTGCAACTGGGAGCTGTGGTGTAGGTCACAGACGCGGCTTGGAACCTGCGTTGCTGTGGCTGTGGCTGGTGGCTACAGCTCTGATTAGACCCCTAGCCTGGGAACCTCCATATGCCACGGGTGCGGCCCTAAAAATATTGGAAGACAAAAGAAGATGGTATTTAAGGTGAGGGCTTTGGCCCTTCGGGTGAGTTACTCGGTTTTCCTGGGTCTTTCCCACCCACGTACACAGGTCCTTCCTGTATCCACACTGGTTTGACTTTTCTCATGTTCACCTGTTTCATGTCAGCTTAATTCCCAGACCAGCCAGAAGGACTGAGAAGGGGAGAGGGGAACTTCTTCCTCTAAACCCCCCTACAGCACCCTCTCCAGAGACCCCCAGGGATCGCCAACCAGCTTCCACCGTCACAGCACCACCGAGCAGCCATTCTGACTCCTGGGACTATTTTCTTCAAGTGGAGGGGAATCCGACGCCCAGACTCGCATCCCCAAAACTGTACAGCACTTTATCATCTGCAAGGTGCCAGCCCACACTCACTTCATCCTCAGCAAGCCCGAGTTACTATTAGCATTACTGCTTCTATACAAGTAAGGAAACCGAGGCTCCGAGACAAGGCATGACTTAGCCAAGGTCACGCAACTGGTAAGGAGGGGGAGGACACGGTTTTTCCGATTCCAACGCCAATATTCTTCCCATAGAACCATTCATCTAAGGTCGGTCCTAGGAAATAATACTGCACGTGTCTAATTTCAGTTTTATGTAACTGACCTTTGTATATTTGAACACAGCATGTTTCTCATGACAAGCTCCCACTTCTAGCTAAATATTCCCACTTCTAGCTAAATATTCTTTCAATCACAATTCATTTCCTAAGGTCTGAGCACTCCTCCCCATGCTCAGGGCTTCGTCCCAGAACCTCTAAGGTGTCCTAGTAGCTTTGGGACCTTGAACAGGTTACCTCCCCATCTATGCATCGTAACCACTCCTCCAGCAGTCCAAGGCAAGCCTGAAGAAATATGAGAAACTGGAGACAGAAGTTTCTGGTTCCTCCTCACGTATTCCGAGTTAGTACCCTAACACACCCTTGACTCGCTTCTCTTTCCACCTCCTCCTCCCTCTCCACTTTTCCTTTCCAGATGGTTCCTAAGGAAGGTTCACGGAGATTTCACAGAGCTCAGGATATGGACATAATATCGAGTATTTCTCCCCAAATGAAAATGGTGACTTTATCTTGGAGGGATCGGCAGACATTTCCTAAAGATTAGCATCGTGGAAGGGGGGCGGGCTGATCTAGACACCCCCCAGAAGGACATAGTGTCATTTCTCAGGTGCCCCTGCCAGGAATGGTCAGGATTTGGTGACACTGAGGGAGGAAATCTCCGTTTGTAAAAGACAGCTCTCCTCCCATACAACCAAAAGCTGGACTCCTCACAACTCTTAACAAGGCAAGACTGAAAAGACGCAACCCTGCATAACAAATTTGACTGAACAACTCTTGTTTACCATACTTTTCTGGGTCCCCTTCCCACAGTGAGCTCCTCTGGACCAGACACCCAAAGCCTTTTTCCCCGGTTTAGCGTAAGATGATATACACGTCCCAGTTGTAACCCCTACTTTGTTCACTCATTGCTGGCGATCCCCTAATAACTTAATGCACGTGTTAATAACTTCTGTGTGTTTTTCTCTTATTCATCTGTCTTTGTCCAGTTTAATTTATAGGGCTTCAGCTGGAAAACCTAGGAGAGAATAGCAAAAAAAAAAAAAAAATGTTTTCTTTCCTTATAAGACAGAGTAGAAGGGCGATTGCCAGGGGCTGGAGGGAGAGAGGAATGGAGTTGTTACATTGTCAGTACGGAGTGTCAGTTTTGCAAGGTGAAAAGGGTTCTAGAGATGGCTTGAACTACCATATGAATGAACTGAATTTATGAATAATTATGATGGTCAATTTGTGTATTTTAGCACCATTTGAAATATTTTAAAAGATAGCTTGACTATTACTTATGTCCTTCTACACTTGTCTTTTCTTCCGAGGTAGAATATAAATCTCTGGGAGGCAGACAACACGTCTCAAATCTATAGCATCTTTTCAAAGCCAAAAGCCAGAGCACAGGATCTGATCAGTAAGGCTGTGCTTGTGGGAACTCCGCTGAGTGAACTCTGACCTTGCACCTGCCTGCAAACCTGGAAGGTGGGGTCTCCTCCCTTACTCTTCTCATTCATCGATCACACTGTCAGGGGTCATTTATGATGACCATGAGGAACAAAGGGCTCCCTCGCTGTGTAGCCTCGGCCACGTGGTTCTCACAACCCAGGAACGTGGCTGCAGCCACACATTCTACAGAAGTTTAGGCTTTGACTAGAAACCGGTTCTTCCTGTGCCATTTTTTTCCCTTGTATGACTTAGGTAAATCAAGTGTTTTTACTAACTGCAAATTCTATGTTCCACGAAAGGAACCCACAAATACATCCACACACTTCCCCTCCGGATGTGCAAGGCATCCTAATTCCCCACCAGCCGGGGGCGGGGGCTCGGCATTTATAATTTCCCCCCAACCTCCCCGCAGACCTCACGATTAAACCAGGTTCACAACGACGGAGAAACGCCAGCTCCCAGAGACCGGCTGAGGCTCCCACCAACGCGCACCTCGCGGAGGACAGAGAGTGCACGGCTTTCCCGCGCGACCCAGGTCCAGGGGTCAGCGGGGCCATTACTGACCCTCTGAGTTGGGCCGCAACAACTGTCCTCCCGCCGGTTTGCTTACCTTCGTGTCAGGGCCAAGTTCACCACGCTGAGGGCAGGTGCAGCTGAGCAGCTCACGAGGCAGAGCCCCAGGCAGGTGCAGACCCTCTGGGCACGCCCCGACGCCATCTTGGCCTGAGCGAGGCGGGCGGAGCTTCTGCACACGGCCCTGAGGGAGGGCCGGCCGCAGTCCGGAGGGCCGGGGGCAAGGCCCCCCGTGCACGCCGCGGCCAAGCGCTCGTGCGACCAGACTCCTCACGGAGGACAAGAAAAAGGTTAGACTTTCTTTCTCAGATGCTGTTTTTATTGCAGGGGAGAGTTAATGGGCTTTGCCTGTGACCTGTCCCTCCAGTGCCTTTGTCCTCCTCATTCGTGGGGGCGCTGGCCGCTGTGACTGCCTCCTCCTGGGTGCGGGCCTCCTGGAGACCTGGGCGCAGGAGCCGAGCTGCACGCACCCCCCACGCAGGGCCATGTGAGGCCACCAGCCCTCGGCCCTGACCACCTGGTCCCCCATTTGTCTAACCTCTTGGAGACCCAGGAGCCCAGGCAACTGAAGGTCCGAGGCCCAGATGTCTGCACGAGAATTCTGCTCATATGTCACATTTTCTAAAATGAGGTCTCTAGTTCTCTGGCCCTGACCCTGAGGTCACTGCCCGGCCTGAGGGTCCCTGGTCGCACTGTGGTTGTTTTTTGGAGGAGAAGCTCCAGGTCAGCCGTTCCCACAAGCGGTCAAGGGCAGTTGCCCCAGCTCGTCTCTGCCGTGGTTGGGCCTGTTCGCTCCGGTGCGATGTCCCCAAAGAGTGACCCCTGCGACCTCAGGGCAGATGGAGTTTAGGGTCACTGCGTGGGCTCCGTCCACTTAGGGGTGCAATTTGGGGAAAGCAGCGTCCCCCGTGGCCTTGACTTTGTTGATGCCCCGTTTTCAGGCTCCAGTTCTCCGTTTGGGGGCTCATTGGATGGACCTGGCCTTCAGTAGGGGAGGGAATGTTGCCAGGTTTCTGGTTCCAGGGCCACCCTTTCGGGCATTGAACCCACCTTGCTTCCCCTTATCACTCCCGCACCCCATTTTTGTGGCCCCTACGGTGAATCACAAAAGTGTGCTGCTTCTAAGAGCTTCAGTATATGCTTCAGCCTGTGTCACTGTGTTTTTCTCTGCCCTATGGCCGCTTCTCCAGAGAGCCCCAGGCCAGCCTAGAGAATCTGCGTAAACATTAGCCTCTTCCTGCCCCAGCTCTGAGGCTCAGGTGAGGGCTATCAGCTTGGCCTTCTGGGCTAAAGTCCCTGGGCCGAGGCTTCACTTTGTTGCTGAAACCTGGCCTCAACATGGAGTTGAATCTCGGAGTTCCGGGTGAAAGAGAAAAGAATCGCTTTACTGCTCTGCCAGGCCAAGGGGGACACAGCGGGCTCAGGCCTCCAAACCCTCTGTGTCCCG
Organism: Catagonus wagneri; assembly: GCA_004024745.2. NCBI lineage: Eukaryota > Metazoa > Chordata > Mammalia > Artiodactyla > Tayassuidae > Catagonus > Catagonus wagneri. The sequence continues at coordinate 43,293,907 of PVHT020004944.1, read as the reverse complement.
CCCTGGAGGATTTGGTGAGGGGTTTTATAGCAGTGGTTCAAGGGCAGGGTGCTGATAAGGATCCGGGTGTGTGCAAGGCCTGTGTTCCTTTGCTCTGGCCTCAGGCGGTCTCCTGAGGAGCTTCTGTGGTTCAAGGTTATCGAGCTGTGACCTCGTCCCTGGAATGAAGGAGGCTTAAGTGGTTACCATCTTCCATCACGTGGGGGTTTGGTTCTGCGGAGGGGCTCAAAGATACTGCTGTGTGATCTGTGTCCAGGGTCCTGCCAGTTTCAGAGCCCCTTTGACTTGGGTCTGAAAGGCCACCGCGTGTCCTGCTGGCCTGGTTCCCCCTTCTCAAACTGCCCCCTCTTGGGGCTTGGACGGCTCACTTCCTAGGAAGGGATGGCCAGAATCTATTGCACGTGTGGTTTCTATAGTCGTGCTCTCGGCCCTCATGCTCCACCGTAGCAGGACTGAGCATGTGACATGTTTCTGTGGCCACCTGGGTGTCTAAAAGCACAGCCTGAACTTGAGTCGACCTTGGTGGGGGCGGGCAGCCCTCCTGTTCCCGTGGAACTTACTGAAGCTTAAACTGGAGTGATGGGCATGCAGCGACTGGCTGACCAGACTTGTGCTTTTCAGCCTCTTTCAGCAGAGTCGAGCCAGCTGCTGCTGCCGCAGGCAAGGAGGCAGCCCTTAGTGCTTTGGTCTCACTGTTCAGAGAAATGAGCAGCCACCCCAGTAAGAAGTCCCAGTCTTGAGCTCCTAGCCCAGGAGCAATTCCGCTTTTCTCCTGAGTGTAAAAGTCAGCTAAACCTGGGAGGGCGGGGCAGGGGCCTAAAGTAATTGCTTCCATCCAGATGCAGCAGAACCCAGCCATCCCAGGGTATTAGATGGGATGAGGCTGCAAACGCTTCTTCCTTTTCCTGGATGGGCTTCTCTGAGCTTCTGGGAGAAGGAAGGCTGGGTAGTTCACCCTAGGCTGTGACATTTGAGCCTTTCTCTTGGATGCTTTATAGCTTTATCAGCTAGGTGGCTCAGGGTGGCTCCAGTATCTTGTCAGAGACCTCCTTGGTAGGACTGCGATCAGAATGTCGTCTACTTACTGGAGGAGGTCCCTCAACCAGATGCAGATCTTTTGGGCTGAGTTTCCCCAGAGATGGTGGGGGAGTTTTGCACGCTTGGGGCAGGGCCATCCAGAAGTCTTATTGTCTTTGTTGTGTTTTTGGGTCCTGCCTGCCACTCAAAAGCAAAAATTTCTTGTGACTCTGAGGTTAACGGAATACAGAAGTCTTTTAAATCTAACAGAGAATATTGGGTCCTGGTGGACAGTGGAGTGGCCAGCAGGGCTCAGGGATGAGGGAGCCCTGGATGTGTATCCTCAGTGGCTTCATCGCTGCCCTGAGGTCCTGTGTTGTTGGGTATTCCCCACTGGGTTTCCTTACGGGGACAGTGGGTGTTACAGGCTGATTGGACGGTCCAGGAAGGCCCCGGTCAGTTAGGCCCTGTGTCACGGGGACAGTGCCCAACAAGGCCTCCTGACCAACGGGTGCTGTTTTCTCTTGGGCCATGTGTGTCCGGGTTTTAGATGGAACATCATGGGACCGGCCCCTGCAGCTCATCCCAGCCATCCCAGGGCCCAGACCTCGGAATTTACGCCGGGGAGGTTTGTCCTCGGCCATTAACATGATCACCCTGCCCTTGGTCTCCGGGGACACCCGTCTCCAGTCTGTCTTCCATTAGGTGGATAGTCATCCCAATTTATGTAAACCTTCCCAGCTTACGTTACGTCTTCCTGACAGGAGTCTGGGACCTTCAGGGTCGTGTAGGAGGCTGGGTGGCCATGAGTTGGCCCACTCTGCATGTCGATGGCTCTGTGGATGCCCATTCATGGGCCTTCCCTGATACCCCCAGAATTTTATGGCTCTTGGGACTGACTTTGCCTGAACGATCCGGGTGTTCAGAATTGAATAAGTGGCACTGGTGTTTGCTAAGAATTTGACAGGCTTTCCCCGCATGCCCAGTGTCAGCCAGGGTTCCTCGGCGGTCAGCTGGAGTGCCAGCTCAGGAGCCCCCTGGCCCCACCGTTCTTCATCTGTTTGGACCATCTGCCTTTGAGGGTGGTGGCCGGGATCTGCCATTTCCGACCCCCTTTGGGAGGGTCCCTCTTGTTCCCATATGACGCACTGATTGGGTCCTAGTGTGCTTGGATTGCTGTCCCTCGGTGGGGGCCGGGGTTCACTCACTGGAGCTGAGGGTCTCCGTGGGCGGTTACTCAAGAGTCCTGTGCTGAGCGGCTGACCCTGAAGGGCCATGGCCAGCAGGATGGCTTGCCTTGGGCCTTTTGTCCTGACTTCTTCCTCTGTGCGTCTTTATTAAACACCCAGTAGGCAGCCTCGAGCAGGCTAGGGGTATCTGATTCTAGTTCCAGTTTCTGACGTCTACACCTAATGTCGGGGACACTTTGGGAAAAGACTCATGACCTCAGGATGGCGGTCCCTTCCGGCGACACGGGGTTGGTCTGTAGACCGAGGCATTCCCTGGGGCACCCTAGGAGTGCTGAACGGGTTTCCTCTTGGCTCCTGGATGACTTCCTTTATCTTGTTCCAAGTGACAGCTTTCTAGCTACCTGGACTCCCAAGAGGGCCACATTTTCATAAAGGCTCGGCCTCTGTCTCCCCCGCTCTTTATGGTAGCTTTCCTCCCACATGGGTTTGTTACCTAGGACCCCTTGATTCCTGTCTGAAAATAGCCTGACCTGCACTGTTTCTGTTCTGTGTCCTCTCACTCTTTTGGAAAGACCCTGGCCTTTGCTTCCTCCGTTAGGAGTACGTTTAGGAGGCTCTGGGTGTCAGCCCAGGTAGTGGGGCGTTCCAAAAGTTGTTACCAAGGGTACCCCTGCCTGGTGTTTTCAGATTTAACAGAACCAAGTTTGGTTTGGAAGCCAAGGAAAGCTTTACTCTTTGATCAGAGGATGGAAAAGAGCAAGCTTGCTCTAAAGTCCAGGCTCTCTCTGAAGGGCGTGGGTGGTGCTGCTTCATAGGGTTCCGCGTGGGCAGAGGCTGGGCTTCCAGCAGGAGGCACACAGGTGCCGCTGCACTGCTCTTCCCCCCGCCCCAGCAGTTCTGGAGCGGGCTAGACCTCTCTGCACACGGCCCTACCGCCGCCATCTTGGCTTCTGCGTGGTGGGCGGGGCCTCTGTGTGGTGGGTGGGGCTTCTGCACATGGCCCTGAGTGGGCGGGGGGGGGGGGCGCTCAACTGAAGGGCCGGGTGGAGGCCTGTGCACCTGAGACTCGGCACAGAGGATGGGGGAAGGGTAGACTTTATTTCCCAGATTCTCTCTCTCCCCTGGGAGTGCTCCTGACGGTGGGGTGTGTGAGGCTCTGGCTCTGGAGGCAGCCAAGCCTGGCGTGGGGACTGGACCAGAGGCTCCCCCCAGTACCTGTGTGGCCAGGGCGTGTCCCTGGGGCTGGGTCCACTGGGAGCGAAGTTGATTGGGGCGGAGGGAGGGGGGTGTCCCACCCAAATGTCCAAGCAAAATAGGTCCTCAAGAGTTCCCATTGTGGGGCAGCAGAAACGAATCAGACTAGGAACCATGTTTGGCCACGCTCAGTGGGTTAAGGATCTGGCATTGTAGTGTGTGGCGTTGTAGTGACCTATGGTGTAGGTTGCAGATGCAGCTCCGATCGCACTTTACTGTGGCTGTGGTGCAGGCTGACAACTGTACTTCCGATTGGACCCCCTAGCCTGGGAACCTCCATGTGCCTGTGGGTGCCACCCTGAAAAGCAAAAATAAATAAGTAAACAAAAGAAGGCCTCATTTGGGTGCTGGTGTAACCAGGCTGTGGCCCCTGGGGCCCTTCCGTGTACTTAGCTACCAGTCTATCTGGCATGGTGCTTTGTGCATTAGTCTGTGTGTCTGTCCTGATACTGGGGCGTCAGTGCAGAAGTCCACGCCACTCACCTTTCCCGACACCACCAGCTTGGCGATGCTTTCGCCAACCACAGGGGGGCGCCGTGGCATCACTAAAATGATGTCCCACAAAGCTGATGGAACCACAGGGCTTGGGAAGAAGACCCACATTTGTAGTTTGGATTTTTGTGGAGGTTTTTTATTTATTTGTTTTTTAATAATAAATTGTTCTAATACAAACTCAAAGGGGTTGTTCAAAACAGAGCTTGTACCAGTCCCCTCATTTTGTAAATGAGAAAACATTTGCATCCAGGACCTCGGATTCCCCAGGTGCACAGGTAGCTGGTGGCCACGCTTCCTCCACCAGGATCCAGCCAGGGTCTGGCCAGGGCGGGAGCCATGCACAGCTCACAGGACAAGGAAGGCTCGGAACAGCAGCCTCACTGTGTGCAGGGGAGAGCTGCCTGGGAGATGTCAGCATCATTTCCAGACCCAAGGAAGCTGTGATGTGTAGGAAAAATTGGGAGCACACAGCACAGAAAGGGCAGGTGGAGGAAGCACATGGAGCCAGAAGGGCTGCAGTTGCACCTGCCAGGTGCGGTCCCCCTAGCATCCACGGAGTGGAGCTGCCCAGCTGCCACATTTGCACCCAGGGTGCCTTCACGTCCACTCAGCTGTCCATTACTGACTATATGATGAAGGATGCAGTTTAAATGATTATAAGCACTGCTTGCTGTCTGAGGCTAATGCAGGAGGCTATTGGAGGGAACCCCCAGTAGTCAAACCTGCAAGACTGATTATCTCAGCTGACTCATCTCCAGCATTGAGAGATCCCCATTTTCTAGTTATAATTTTGCATAATCATGACCATTCTATTTTAATTGCTGTTGTTTGGCCTTTTATTAAATATCTCTTATTACCTATAACCTCGTGTACCTTCCCAGAATAATGCAGTAAATAAAGAGGACAAAGAAGTTTAGAGATTGAAACTACCAAGAACGAGTAACTTCCTGGTTTTCAAACCTAACCCTGTACACTGTGGTTGCCATATCCATGCTTAACCTCACAAAGAAGCAAGTTCTTCGCCTTTTTTTTTTTTTAAGAGGTGCCGTTCATTTCTTCTAGAGGCAAATAATCTAAAACAATAAAAGGTAGTTTTGCTTTATCATTTCTATAAATCCTGCCCTTCTCCAAAATGGTCTTGATAAATTTTATCCCCAAAACTTTATGATAAAGCAAGAGTGAGATGGGAACTAAGGATCAAGGGGAAAAAGTAGAATAAATACAATAATGCTAACAGGTAACGTAGTTTCTGTAATTGGGTACAGAACATGCCTCTCAGCTTCCTGGGGGCCAAGGCAAAGGTGGAAACAAGAGAAATAGGTAGCAACAGCAGCAGAGGGAAGAAGGAGATTTTTTTTTTTAAATTGCTTTTCTCAAAACCAATTCTAAAATAAGTTGGTGTATGTAAGGAGTCATGTGATGGCTTTAAGTGAAGAAATGATGGACAGTATCTTCCCCAAGAGTTTCTGCACCAGTTGAAGGGGGTAAGAATTGAAATTCCAGCACAGCCCAGTGAAGTTAATGCCGAGAGGGGCAGGCCTGGCTGGGCAAACTTGTGCAGAACAACTTAGAATTCCGGCAAAGGGAGGCCCAGGGTTTGGGTGCCTGTTCTTCTCATCCTTGCCTGGAACCAGGCGGGCATGCTAAAGACAGCTGCTTCCCCTGTAAACTCGGATGGCATTGCTCAAACCAGGAGGAATTCAACATCTCTGACCTGAAATTATAAAGGATTTTTACAGGTCGCATGACTGGCTCCTTGGCCGCACCTGGACACAGACACCAGGCTGCCTGCGCGTGTCCTCTGGCCGCTCCTGGCACCACAGAGAGCGTGTGTGACACAGCTTTGCTTCATCATGTCATCTCCGGATTGGATTTTGAGCAGATGTGCATAGCTCTCTTTCTCTCTTTTAAGGTAAAAAGCGATGAAAAATGCTGTGGTTCTGAAATTAAGTGAACCCTTGAAAAGTATCAGCCCTGTTTGGCTCCAGGTCTTATTTTTTCCTCTACTCTTAAGTTTCTCTTCTTGGCAGCAGAGTATCTAATTGAAGACTCGGGACACCCAGTGCTTCCCCATGCCTTCAAAAAAAAAAAAAACTGTGGCAAGTGTCCACTAACTGAAGGAGAGTTGTTTTCACAGCTTGGTTTATTTTTAAATGGTAGTCATTTATTTCCTTGTTGAAGCACTTGTAATGAATTAATTGACTAACACCCATGTATCAGTTTTTCATACACCAAGTACTACACTGAGCTACAAAAGAAACAAAAAGGATAATCAATTTCTTCTATTCTTAGAATTATCACAGTCTTGTTGGTAAGGAGCAGCTGAAACATGATAGAATTAAGGGACTAGTTAGAAGATTAATAAGAACCAGTACGTGTCAAATCCTCATGCAAGTTCAAAGAGAGAGAGACAGAGGGACCACGGAGGGCAGGAGTGGGGTGAATTCGGGGTCTCAATCCTTGGCAATCAGGCCTCACGCTGAAGAGAGTGAAGAATACAAGTGCCTTGCAGCCGAATCGGCCTTCCTCCAGTCCAACAAATATTTATCCCGATCCAGATCTCTCACCAAATTTCACTGTGGCTTCTTATTTCTTGTTACTTTGTTTTTTAAATCTTTGTTTTAAAAAGTTCAAGGTGCAGTGAGAGCAAGAGCATCCTGCGAGCAGTCAGCTCCGAGCGCATCCCCTCGCTGTCAGCTTCCCGACCCCGCCTCGCCGTCCTGCCCTTTGTCCTCCCCCACGACCTTCCGCTCCAGCATCGGCTTTTATGCGGCGAGCCAGGCACGTTGCTTGTAGGCATTAATCCTGTTCTCAGCCAGGTGTGTAGATGGGCACCCAGCAAGTGCGTCTGTCAGAGGGCTTCCAGCCCGGGCTTCTCACACCGTGGGGACCCGGCCAAGTCACAGTTACCACCTGATCATGGGGCGATGACAGTCTTCTTGGCTCTGGTCTTGTTTGAACTTTTGCCTCCTCAGAAACGCAACAGGCAGCGAGCAAGAGAAGAAACCTCTGCTTCTTTCCTAATGTGTTTTTCTTTTCTTTGTGGAGGAAAGGAGTAAGTTTGGGAATTACCAGGAAGGACAGCATGTTGGTGGCATCAGCTTCAGCAGCCTCCCTATGCCATTGAGACCCCTCGACAAGCCAGGGGTCAGGACTGGACAACAGTGGAGGCAAAACGTTGCAGGGAGGAACGTGGGGTCAGCTGACAGACCCTCTGTGGTCCCATCAGCTATGGTGGGAATCACGAGGCCTTTCACGTTGGAAGTCTCGCATGTTTCAAACTCAGGAGGTCAAGGCTCACAGTGACCGGCGCTCATTCACTTGGCAGACCTTCAGCCCCGACTGTGGCCTTGTTCCGGGTGCTATGGAGGGGACATTAGCAAATGGCACTGCCTCGTGGACGGCCACTGTTTCACAGGGGACTCTGGACACGGAGAGAAAGGACGGTCGTGGGGGGGGGGTGGCCTTTGAACTGAATCGGTCTTTAAAATAGGTTGGTCAGTAGAGTTGGAGGGAGGGAAAGATGGTTTTGGAAGATAGACCTTTCGGAAAACGCAGTGCCCTTGAGCCAAGGTATGGGCACTAACAGCCAGAGCGTTTGGAGGATTTCAGACCTTGCGCAGGGCTTAGTAGGAGCACGGGCAGGGGCCTTCGAGAAGCATGGCTGGAGAGGTACCGAGGGCCAGATCTGCTGTCGCACAAAGGACCTCTTATGCCACACAAAGGGGTTTGGATTTTTTTTTTTTTCCTCCTCTCTAGGCATAAGGAAGCCATTGAAGTGTTTTAAACAGGCAGCGATGTCATCAGGTTTACTCTTTGGAAATAAGGCTTCCCGATTAGTTAATGAGCTCGTATTTCTTTTCTTGCATGTTAACCGTGGTTTTATTGTTTGGTCTTTAGACTCTGTTGTTGACCGAAATAACAAAATGTCTGGAGTTAAGAGTCTGTGCCACTCAACCTTCCAGAGTCTCAGTTTCACCTGCCTTTGAGACAGTGATGATATGATCCGCTCTCACTTCTACCAAGTTTGGCCTGGGGGTGAAGTGAGATCCAGGCAGAGAACCTGGCCGCGGCGCCGTGGTTATCAGGGTGCCTGTTGGAGTCTGTCACTTGGCTGGTACCAAGCAGGTTACAGATGAATCGGAATTTAGACTTGGACCAATTATGGATAAAATTAAAAAAAAAATCTATCACAAGTTTTACAAACCACTGAGTCTTTCATTTTATTTTGCATTTAAAAATACTGATACCTGGGCCCCAACTCAGAGATTGTGATTTCATTCATCAGGGATGTAGCCTGGCATTGGGATTTTTTTAAGCTCTCCTGGTAAGTTGAAGATGCAGTTAGGTTTGAAAACTGTTATTCTCAGCTTTCTGTGGCTATCGAGGTAGGTTTCTTTAAATTTTCCAGTAATCCATAATTCACGTGTTGTTACAGATTATACTAAAACATACAGAAAAAAACAGAGGAAGCTATCGAGTTTATTTTATGACTCTAGAACAACCCTAATTACAAAACATGAAAATTTAAGGAGTTCCTGCTGTGTCCCAGTGGGTTAAGAGTCCTACCAAAGTGGCTTGGGTCCCTGCGGAGGCTCGGGTTCAATCCCTGGCTTTGCACAGTAGGCTAAAGGATCCGGCGTCCGGCAGCTGCGGCTTAGATCCAGTCCCTGGTCCTGGAAGTTCCATATGCCGCAGGTGTGGCTTAAAAAGAGTACACACAAAAAGAAAGAAAACGTGCATGAGTTCCTCCAAAGATACTAAGCTCTAAATTAACCTTCCTTGTGAATATAGAGGTACGGGCATCACAGCTATAATATTTAAATTGTATACTAAAGAAATAGGCCAAGTAGAATTTATTTTAGGAATTAACGGATTAATGTTAGGAAATTTGTTATTATAAAGCGTCAGTGTTTGAATTACTTTTATCGAGCATTATAAAGTAGCGGGTGCTGTGTGAAGCAATGGATAAGCACTGCCTCCACCCCGTAGAGCATGCTCCACAGTGTGAAAGGTAAATATTGAATTAATTGTGTGCACCAAGAGGTATTTTTTTAAAGTTAATAAGCATCAAATAATAATGGATACTTTCAAATACCAAAACATTGCTGGAGCTAGGAATAGAAATACATATTTTTAGCATGATATCAAAATGAAATATACTTCCTACTGGTAACCATTATCCTGTGAAAATCAGGAACAGAAAGAGGCCTGTTGATGTCGTTATGATTTTCTTTGTTCTAGAATTTCCGGCAGACAACAACAAAATGACACTAAGTAATAATTATTTGAAGAAAACGTGATTTCCACCTAGAAAAACAAGGGGAATAACTTGAAATTTATTAAAATGTATTTTTTACTAAGCTTAAACTTAGTAAATAAATGAATAACAAATAATAAATATAAATAAATAAATCATGTGAACAGGAAATTGAGAAAATAATTCTTTTTAAAACATCATCAGATGTTTTAAAAATTAGGAGTTCCCGTGGTAGCATAGTAGAAACAAATCCTACTAGTATCCATGAGGATGCAGGTTCGATCCCTGACCTTGCTCAGTGGGTGGGGGATTTGGCGTTGCCATGAGCTGTGGTGTAGGTCACAGATGAGGCTTGGATCCTGTGTTGCTATGGCTGTGGTGTAGGCTGCAGCTCAGATTTGACCCCAACCCATTAATTTCCATATGCCGAGGATGTGGCCCTAAAAGCCAAAAAAAAAAAAAAAAAAAAGTAAGGGGACACATAAGATGGAGCCAGTCTGTCCCCAGAGGAGGCCTGGCAGGTCCGAGGCTCAGAAATGGCAGGCAGGGTGAGCAGAGGTGAAAGGAGACAGAAAGCTGGGGGAAGCAGCGGATGCGTGCGGCGGCTGTGCCTCCCATTTCCCCCTGCCCAGAACAGGTGGAAGGACAGCCTTGCCACTGTGGGCAGTAACAGTGAGGGAGGTTTTCACAGAGACACAGCTTCCCTGGGGTGGGGGACCCTTCTGTCCCAGCTCCTTCATTACAGAGTGTCTGTGATGACGAAGCCTCCATCGACCCCAACCCCGGTGCCCACAACAGGGCTTCTCAAGCCACCTGTGCTGAAGGGCCAGCTCCTTCTCAAAAGCCTTTTGATCTATTGCCAAATGACACTTTAAAAAATACAGTGGAGGAGTTCCCTTATGTCTGCGTGGGTTAAGGATCTGATGTTGTCACTGCTGTGGCTTAGGTCACTGCTATGATGCAGGTTCTGACCCTGGTTCAGGAACTTCCACGTGCCGCAGCCACAAGCACTGCCCCCTCCAATGGAAATCAATTACTAGAATAAAATTAAACATGTAATGACACAGACATACCAAGGCAAGCCCAAAGGTTTTATTATTAGCTCCAAGAGACACAAGATTGCATTGCTGTAATCTAAACAAACTAAGGGGGAAAGAAAAAAAATTACAAAAGTGAGTGTTACTGAACGTGAGCATATAAGCAAATAAAATAGAGGATTATTGATGTCTTCTCATTCTGCAATTGCAACTATAGGCTATGAAAGAGGTAGTGACTGTCCACATTTAAAACCTGTAAGCTTTGGATGGACATCATATAGAAAAATACTAGAAGTTTTTATTGTAAAAAATGAGCCTGATTCTTGCTTTTGAATATACTTAAATCCATGTTGAGTTATCACTATTGCTATTCCCAGAAAACAATATGTATCTAAACTGCTTCTGTGTACTTTTTTCTTTACTTTTTGGAATAGAATTTAAACACCAAGAAACTTAGCATTTTTCAGTGTACAGTTCAGTGGTTTTTAGTTCATTCACAGCGTCGTGCAGCCGTCATCGCTGTCCAATTTCAGAACATCCCCTCCACCAGATAGAAAATTCGAGCTTGTTACAAGTCATCCCCCAATCTCCTCTCCCCCAGCCCCCGCAGCTATAATCTACTTTCTGTCATTATGGATTTTCCTATTTCCTATGGAAAACCCTATTCTGGACATTTCATGTAAACGAGTGGCCTTTTGTGTCTGGCTTCTCGCATCCAGCATAATATTTTCAAGGTTCATCCATGTTGCAACATGTATCAGTGTTTGATTCCATTTCATGGCTGAATAATACTCCACCATGTGGACAGATCACGATTTATCTGTTAATGGATAATGGAATTGTTTCCGATTTCTTGGCAATTATGAAAATGTAGCTATTAACACTAATATACAAGCTTTTGTTTCAAAACCTGTTTTCTGTTCTCTTGGGTGCATCTCTAGGAATGGAATTGCCAAATTCCATATATAGTAATTTTATATCTGATTTTTTCAGGAACCACAGTGGTTGCTCATTTTACATTCCCATCAGCCGTATATGAAGGTTTCAATTTCTTCACATCCCTGCCGACACCTGTTATGTCTCTTTTTAAGTAAAAATAATTATAGTGGAGTATGTGGCTGTTGTTTTTAGTGTGTGTGAAACGATAATTCATTGTGGATTTGATTTGCATTTCCCTAATGCCTAATGATATTGAGCATCGTTTCATATGCTTATTGGCTATTTGTATGTCTTCTTTGGAGGAATGTCTGTTCAAATCATTGTCTAGGAGTTCCCGTCGTGGCTCAGCAGTTAACAAACCTGATAGCATCCATGAGGATGCAGGTTCGATCCCTGGCCTCACTCAGTGGGTTAAAGATCTGGCATTGCCATGAGTTGTGGTGTAGGTTGCAGACACGACTCAGATCCCCCCGTTGCTGTGGCTGTGGTGTAGGCTGGCGGCTATAGCTGTGATTTGGCCCCCAGCCTGGGAACCTCCATATGCTGCAGGTGCGGCCCTAAAAAGCAAAAAAATAAATAAATAAAAATAATTTGTCTGTTTTTAAACTGTTGTCTTATTATTGACTTGTAAGAAACATATTCTGAATACTAGACCCATAATTTATAATATTTTTTTCCATCTGTGGGTTGTCTTTTTCTTTGCAGTTTCCTTTGATGCACAAAAGTTTTGGGGTTAATGAAATTCAGTTTGTTTGATTTTGTCTTTTCTTGTGCTTTGGGGGTCATCTCTAAGAAACTATTGCCTAACTGAAGGCCATGAAGACTTAAGTACATGTTTTCTTCTAAAACTGTTATAGGGAGTTCCCTTTGTGGTTTGGTGGTTTAACAAACCCGACTAGGATCCATGAGGATTCGGGTTCAGTCCCTGGCCTCACTCAGTGGGTTAAGGATCCAGCGTTGCTGTGGCTGTGGTGTAGGCCAGCAGCTGCAGCTCTTATTCGACCCCTAGCCTGGGAACCTCCATATGCCTCGGGTGTGGCCCTAAAAAGCCAAAAAACAAACACACAAGCAAAAAAAAATGTTATAGTTTTATCTCTTAAATTTAGATATTTTATCCATTTTGAGTTGATATTTGAATATGGTATGAGGCAGGGGTCCAAATTCATGCCTGTGCCTGTGGCTATCTGCTGTCCTGGCTTCATTTATTAAAAGATTATTCTTCTTTTCTCCGTTGAACAGTCTTAGTATCTTTTGTCAAAAAATCAGTTGACCGTAAGTGCCTGGGTTTATTTCTGGACTCTCAGTTCTAGTCCACTGTCCTGTGTATCTATCTTAGATCAGTATCTCCTGTCTTGATTACTGTAGCTTTGTGGCACGTTTTGAAATTGGGAAGTGTGAATCCACCGATTTTGTTCTTTTTCTAAGTTGTTTTGGTGATTACTCTATGTCCCTGGCATTTCTGTTTGAATTTTAGGATCCACCTGTCAATTTCCTCCAGCACAGCAGCAGAAATTTTGATGGTAATTGCATTGAAACTGTAGATCTGTTTAGGCAGCGTTCCTGCGTTTACAGAATTAAGCCTTTCAGTCCACAGGCGTGAGATGTCTTTATATTTATTTAGATCTTCTACAGTTTCTTTCAACAGTGCCTTGTAGTTTTCATGTATAATTCTTGCACTTCTCTTTTTTTTTTTAATTGTATGGCGGAGTTACCGTCGTGGCTCAGAGAAAGCGAATCTGATTAGTATCCATGAGGACGCAGGTTCGATCCCTGGTTCTGCTCAGCGGGTTAAGGATCTGGCGTTGCCATGAGCTGTGGTATAGGTTGCAGACATGGCTTGGATCCCGCGTCTTTGTGGCTGTAGTGTAAACCGGCAGCTCCAGCTCCGATCTGACCCCTAGCCTGGGAACCTCCATATGCCATGGTTGTGGCCCTCAAAAGACAAAAAAATAAAAAATAAATTGTAATGAAGTACAGTTGACCTACAATGTGTTAGTTTCAGATGTACAACAAAGTCAGTCAGGAGTTCCCTTCGTGGCTCAGTGGTTAACGAATCCGACTAGGAACCATGAGGTTGCAGGTTCGATCCCTGGCCTCGCTCAATGGGTTAAGGATCTGGCATCGCCGGGAGCTGTGGTGTAGGTCGCAGACGCGGCTCGGATCCCGCGTTGCTGTGGCTGTGGCGAAGGCCGGCGGCTACAGCTCCTGTTAGACCCCTAGCCTGGGAAACTCCATATGCCGCAGGTGCGGTCCCAGATAAAGGCAAAAAGACAAAAAAAAAAACAAAGTCATTCAGTTATGCATATATATATATCCATTCTTTCCCAGATCTCCCACGTAGGTTATTACAAAGTGTTGTGTACATTTCCCTGTGCTCTACAGTGGGTCCTTGTTACTTATCTGTTTTATATAGGGCAGTGTGTGTATATCAATTCCAGCCTCCTAATTTAGCCCCCACCGTGTTTCCCCTTTGATAATCATGAGTTTGGTTTTGAAATCTTTGAGACTTTTTATTTTGTAAATAAGTCCTTTTGTTTCATTTTTTATTAGAACTCACATCTTAGTGACATGTGATGCCTTTCTCTGTCTTACTTCACTTGGGTCCATCCATGTTGCTGCAAATGGCATTATTTTGTTCTTTTTTATGGCTGAGTCATATTCCATTGTATATAGTCTTGCACTTCTTTTGTTAAATTTATTCCTAACTATTCTATTCTAAATGGAATTGTTTCCTTAATTTCAGTTTTGGGCTGTTTATTCTTTTTTTTTTTCCTTGGCTTTTTAGGGTTGCATGCAGCGTATGGAGATTCGCAGGTTATGAGGTCAGATTGGAGCTGTTGCTGCCAGCCTACACCATAGCCACAGCAAGTTGTGATCCAAGCTGCATCTGCGACCTACACCACAGCTCACGGCAGCGCCGGATCCTTAGCCCACTAGTGAGGTCAAGGATTGACCCTGTCTCCTCATGGATCTGAGTTGGGTTCCGTAAGGCCTGAGCCACGAGGGGAGTTCCAGGTTGTTTATTCTCATTATATGATTCGACTGATTTTTGTTTAGTGGTCTTGTAGTCTACATACTCACTGGACCCGTTTATTCACTCCAGTAGCTTTGTGTGTGTGGAATCTTTAAGGTTTTCTGTGTATACGATCTGTCATCTGCAAATAGAGACAGTTTTACTCCTTCCTTTCTGACCTGGATGCCTTTTATTCCACCTTCCTGCCCAACTGTCCTGGCCAGAACTTCCAGTACTGCGTCCTGTTCATGAACTTTAGGGGGAAAGCTTCCAGTTTCTCACCACTAAGTAATATGCCATTTGTGGATTCTTCATAAATGCCCTTTATCAGGTTGAGGAAGTTACCTTCTATACTTAGTTTGCGAGAAGTTTCACTTGTAAAAGGGAATCATTGTATCCAACGCTTTTTTCTAAATCAGCTGAGTTGATCACATAGGCCGTTCCCCTTTATCCTGTTAACGTGGTGCGTTAAGTTGATGGGTTTTGTATGTTGACCCACCTTGGAGAGAGTTCCTTAAACATCAGAAAGCAATAAACACTCAGTCTTTGCTTGGGGCTCTGTGTACATGCTTTTAACCCTCAGCCAGACAGCTTACAACTCTCCCTTAGCCTTCATTTCCTTCTCTCCCAGAACCTCAAGGTCAGCTAGAGGTGAGAGCTTCTGTAATAACTTAATTTATTATATGATAATTTGAATGTGTAATCTACATATAATATAAATATACAGATATTACTTATTTGTAAACGTATATGCACCCAATATAGGAGCACCTAAATACATAAAGCAAATATTAACTAAAAGGAGAAATAACAATATTCCTCTTTATATGAAGAATCAAAATATAAACTTATATCTGAATAATCTGTTTGATAAACATGTACTAATAATATGTTGTGCATATTCAATTTAAAATTATTTGTAAGTTATAATTTATAAGTATAAATTATAATTCATTTATAATACATATACTATATTATATTTCTAATACATTTATTTATATTAATATGTACATTTTAATAATTATATGAATTTATAAATTTCTTACATGTATATTTTACAAATCACCAAGCTCTCCAGGATTAAGTGCTGGGCCAACAGAATGGAAGCCCTGAGCAGCAGGTTGGTTGGCTGGTGTCCCGAGGGTCACCTGGCCCACCTGAGAATGTCTACAAATTGATGAATTTGTTGAGCACACACAGGTGGCGCTGGAGGACCCTGCCCTGCGGGACTCAGCCAGGTGTCATTGCCAGCCTCTCAGTGCAGGGGCGGTTCTTCCCATTGGCAAGGACCAGACAGGACCCAGCAAGGCCCTGGACCCAGGCAGGATTTCCAGGATGGAACTTGCAGGAACAGGTTATCAGGCAGTGGCGATGTGGACAGCTGCTTTGGGATGGCCTTTCTGGGGGTGCTGTGGCGACAGGACGCCAGAGCTGGACGAGTGGGAGGAGAGGGAGTGGGACAACCTGCACATCATCAGGTGCTACCGTGTGACATCTAAGGAGGAAATCGAAAGTATTAAATACGAAAAAGGCTGATGGTGTGTGCTGACAAGAAAGTATGCTGAATTAAGGCATCCAATGAAAAATATGGGCAAAGGACCTCAGTGGACATTTTCCCAAAGTTACATGAATGGCCAACACATACATGAAAAGATGCTCAACGCCACTAATCATCAGGGAAATACAAGTCAAACCCCATAACGAGCTAACACTTAGCGCCTGTTGGGATGGCCGTCATCAGAACAACAATAGACAACAGTTGCTGGTGTGGAAGTGGAGAAGAGGGGGCCTTTGTGCACTCGCAGTTGGTGGGGCTGTAAATCGGTGCAGCCACAAGGGGGCAGTGGAGGAGATCTGTGGGCCCCGGAGGAGGGGGGGGGAAGAGGACTGCATGAGGGATTGGAGGGTGCAGACTGCTGGTTGTGAGGAGACCCCGAGGATGGAGGGCGCGGCGTGCTGGCCGTACTGAACATCGTTAAGAGAATAGATCCAAAAAGGAAGGACTCATCACGGGGGGAAAATACTTACATATCAGTATGAGATTATGGATGTTAACTACATTTATTGTGATAACCATTTCACAGTGCACGTGTCATTTTGCTCTAGACCTTACACTTACGTCACGCTGGGAGTTCTCTTCATGGCTCAGTGGTTAACGAACCCGACTAGGATCCATGAGGATGAGGGTTCAATCCCTGGCCTTGCTCAGTGGGTTAAGGATCCGGCGTTGCCGTGAGCTGTGGTGTAGGTCGCAGAAACGACTTGGGTCCCACGTTGCTGTGGCTGTGGTGTAGGCAGGCGGCTACAGCTCCAATTGGACCCCTAGCCTGGGAACCTCCACATGCTGCGGGTGGGGCCCTAAAATAGAAAAAAAAAAAAAAAGCAAACTTACATTATGCTGTATATCAATTACATCTCAATTAGACTAGAGAGAAAAATATGAGAGAGAAAGATTAAAAAGTAAAATATATTTCTTTAGAAAAAGAAATTAGTAGTTCATTAATGTACATTCTGCCATAATTTCCTTATTGTGGGTATGACATTTTCCTGTCACTGTAGCCGTATCATCAAAGCATGTTATCGTACAAACCTTAGATGCAAAACCACAGTAAGCATGCCAGCTTGAATTTTTCAGCAGTGTGTTGAAATACTACAGTGTTTTGTATCTGAGCATTCTGAATTTCCCCACTTAGCTCACTGTAGACCCGTAACCAGAGGTTTGCAGACCAGCCCTCTGAAGCAGCCCATTGAACAGGACTTCCTGGGCAAAATCGTCACACGTCTGGGATTCAAACTTCTCTTCCAGGGAGCGTCCTGGGAAGAAAGGGGCAATCAGTCCATAGCCAGGCAGCCCCACACCCCCTACTCAGAAAAGTCATCTGCTCCATTCACACTTGCATTCAACGAGTGGGCATTACCAGGAGGAAAATTTAAAACATACAAAGAAAGTAAAAAGAGCAAGTGACCCTGGAACGGGGAGGAAAAACAAAACAAGATTCAGGGAACAGAAGACAACTTTAGAAGAAAGTATAACTGAATCATTAAAGTTTCAACAAGAGATAGTAAAGAATTTCTCTTTATCATGTAAATATCCTTTTCAAACACAAAAGCTAGAACATAGTACCTTGAAAAGAAAGCATTTCGAAATGAAAAAAATGTGATGTCAAAAAATATTTTCAATTAATTTTTTTCTTTTTTTGTCTTTTTAGGGGCACATATGGAGGTTCCCATGCTAGGGGTCAAATTGGAGCTGCCGCCGACCTTTGCCACAGCAACTCAGGGTTTGAGCCGCATCTGCGACCTACACCACAGCTCATGGCAGCACTGGATCCTTAACCCACTGCACGAGGCCAGGGATCGAACCCTCAACCTCATGGTTCCTAGTCAGATGTGTTAACTGCTGAGCCACAACGGTACTCCTCAATTAATGTTGATAAAGTAACTTATACCAAGGGGAGAAAAAGTGAAGAGCGAATAAGAAGGGAAAGTTTTTAAAAAGAAGTAGGAGTTGTGGTGGTGCAGGCATCCGCTGACTGTCCTGCGGGAGCTCCCAGGGCAGGTGACAGAGAAAACGAAGGGGCTCCTTCTTTCAGTTTCAGTGTGTGAGCAGGATGGAACTTTGCTCAGAGCCCAAAGTGCTGTGTCCTCAGTGAATGGGGCCATGGAATTCCAAGCAGGAAAAAGAAGTTAAAAGACCTGAGACCCATGGAATTTTAGAACGGTAATAATAAATAGGGAACCTGACAATATTCCAGGGAGGAAAAAATCAGTCCACGAACTAAGGAGTAAGACTTCAGCTGACCTGAGGGTTTCCTCATCAGCCACACGATGCGTTGGAAAATACTGAAGCATGCCTCCAAATGCAGAGGGGAAATGATTTTGAAACTTCAGCAACTGGCCTGGACGAACAGTGAGCTGTGAAGGGGAAATAAACGCATGCTAAGTGGTACCGGAGGTTCACCTCTCACACCTTTTTTTCCCCCAGAAATTTTCTGGGCGATATACTGCAGTCCACTACAGGAGAAAACCAAGAAGGTTCTTCCTGAGGAGGTTAGGGTTAGTGCTACGGGCCTGGGGACATGGGGACACAAGGCGCAGGGTGACGGCTCACACATTTGTCCCAGAGGAAACCCATTTAAGCTAGAACAATTAAGGACTCTGGGAAAAGAGGCCTTGGGGCAGTTTGTGTGATGAAGTCTAGGTTACAGTGAGAGTATATATTGCTTTTCCAGTAAGGAGAAAAGTAGTTTAAAACTCAGGGGAGGAGTTCTCGTCGTGGCTCAGTGGTTAACGAATCCGACTAGGAACCATGAGGTTGTGGGTTCGATCCCTGGCCTTGCTCAGTGGGTTAAGGATCCAGCGTTGCCATGAGCTGTGGTGTAGGTCGCAGAAACGACTTGGGTCCCACGTTGCTGTGGCTGTGGTTTAGGCCAGCGGCTACAGCTCCTGTTAGACCCCTAGCCTGGGAACCTCCACATGCCGCGGGTGCGGCCCTAGATAAGGCAAAAAGACAAAAAAAAAAAGGAATTATCTGGAAGCAGAGGGACTGGTTGAGGAAGTGCCATAGAGGCTGTTGTCATTTGTGCTTTTCTATGCTATGTTGATGTCTTTAATCAACACTTAAAATTTTGTTTCACTTTAAACATTTAGATTCCTTAATGCAGAAAATAAATTCCTATTTTTAATCTTTCAGAATTTAAATATGGGTAGTGAGGCCATGGGGCAAGTGAGCAGATGCCTTTTCCTCCTCAAAACCAAGGCCAAGTGGCAGACTCTTTTACAAGCCACCAGGGCTGACTCTGTGGAGGCCAGAGCTCAAGCGAGCATGGCCAGAAGGCTGCAGCAGTCCCAAAATAAGAACAGTGTCCAGGACATAAGCCACCAGCCGTCCCAGGAACAGCCTTCAGTGCAGCTGTGTTACGTGGTCACCACGGATTAACAGATGAAACACAGATAATGTCCAGGCAAGCTGGTGCCCCAGAAAAGGAGATGACAAGTGAAGTCGCTGATGGTGCCGGCTGTCTCCGTCTGTGTAAGAATGCTGCCAGAGGGACCAGCTCCCCGCTTGTTCTGAGCCACACGACGCAGCCTTCTTCACCTGGACCGAAACTGATCTGGTGGCAGATGAGTGGCTGTCGACTGTGGAAAACAAACATCAGGACATTTTTGAGATGGGCAGTCATGTGGACCCCAGGCCTTAAAACTACAAGCTGAAGACTCCAGTTGGTTCAGCCACCAACACACTCGGCGCCAGGGTCGCTGCAAAGCACAGAGGCTATTTCAGTGTCATTTTGTTGGGTAACCGTAAACTTAATGTGTGGATTCAGGCACAGTGCTCCGTTGGCTTTAACAACAAACCGATCCGAGGGATTGATGGGGCCGGGCAGGTGTGCAGTGGGGACGCGCTGCCTCTGGGCCAGCTCCACCATGGTCACTTATGGGACGCCATCTTCCACGTAACAGTGTCCACTCCTTTTTCTCAGCATCCTCTTTCTATCTAAGCATCCTTCAACCAACTTGAAACTGAATTCTAGGAGAAGGTCAGTTGTGAGCAAGAGTATTTGGAGCCTGAGGTGCTCCTGGGCGCACTCCCGATCCCCGGGGTCTGCTTTGTCTTGGACATAAGGGGACACGTTTGCGACCCTCACCAGCTGCAGGCGTCTGTGCGCCAGGCAAGATGCACAACTGCAGGGGGCGTAGACCGCGACCTTGCTGAGTTCCACGGGGCCCAGAAGGAAATGGTAACTAGCAACAGAGACCGGCTCATTGAGTGTTGGATGCTGCATGTGTGTGTGCGCGCACACGCATGCTAGTTTGGTTCAGGTCCACTTGCTGATGGGTATGTGAGCCCCTCAGTGTGTGCAGGTGTGTGTGTGTATCCGAGGGGATGCAGTGATTCTGAACGTCTTAAACTTCGAATTGGGAAAATATGAGGAAGAAGAAATGGGTGTCACTCTCCTCACACTCATCCATTCCCCCTTTTCCAGCCTCATCCGCCAGCAGGTTAAGCCGCATCTCTTCATGTTTGGCCCCAGGTCAAGGTGGTTATTGAGCTCAGAGACATAGCTCAGCGCAGCAGGTGCCAGAAGGGCTGTCCCCCAAGGACGCACCTGCTCTAGCATCACCCCAGGTGCCTGCTGGGACCCACGTTACCGGGAGACAGAGCCCTATGTGCAGGGGGAGGAGGCAGCCCTCTGCTCGTGCCTTCACGCTGCCCCACCCCCATAGGACATGACAGAAAGACAGTCAGGAGCTCTGTCCACCTTTCTTCCAGCCCAACCACTTTTTTCCTCAAAAAAGCCAAAAAGGCTTGAAGTCGTTATCACCATCTTTCCCAGAACTCTATTTTCTGGTGTTCCCTTTCATTTGACATATATCTTTTGCCTGCCTTTCCTTTCTCTTAAGATAGCTAAACAGAGTAGAGAAGGCCGTGTTTGCTTTTCCCTTTCCTTTAAAAATTAAACTTTTGAAGGAGGTCCGACTACAGCACCCTGGGTTAAGAATCTGGCATTGCCGCAGCTGTGGCGTAGATCGATCCCTAGCTCAGGAGCTCCCATGAGCTGCATGTATGACCAAGGAAATAAGTAAAAGTTGAAGTTCCTTAAGAATCAACAGAGAAAGTGGAAGGCAGGGCCTCGTCAAGGAAATAACACAAGAGAGAAATGCAACTCAAAACTACAGCAAGGTACCGACTCACACCGGTAAGAATGGCCATCATTAGAAACCCCACAAATAGCAAATGCTGGGGAGGGGGTGTGGAGAAAAGGGAACCCTCCTGCACTGTTGGTGGGAACCTCTATGGAAAACAGTATGGAGGTTCCTCAGAAAACTAAATACAGAACTACCATATGAGTCAGGAATCCCACTCCTGGGCGTCTATCTGGATGGGACTTTCATTGAAAAAGATACATGCACCCATATGTTTATTGCAGCTCTATTCACAGTAGTCAAGACCTGGAAACAACCTAAATGTCCACTGACAGATGAATGGATTAATAAGATGCGGTACGTATATACGGTGGAATACTACTCAGCCGTAAAACAAAATAATGCTCTTTGCAGCAACATGGATGGACCTAGAGAGTACCATACTAAATAAAAGTAAGTCAGAGAAAGGAAGACAAATACCAAATGATATCACTTTTATATGGAATCTAAAATATGGCACAGATGAACCTACCTGCAGAACAGAAACAGACTCACAGACATGGAGAATAGACTTGTGGTTGCCAAGTGAGGGAGTGGGATGGACAGGGAATTTGGAGTTAGTAGATGCAAGCTATTCTGTTTAGAACGGATGAGCAACGAGGTCCTGCTGCACAGCACAGGGAACTCTACCCAGTCTCCTGGGATAGACCGTGATGGCAGATGTGAGAAAAAGAATGTTGTATGTGTATGGCTGGGTCACTTTGCTGTGCAGCAGAAGTTGGCACAATACCAATTAATCAACTATACTTTCATAAACATAAAATTTTTAAATACATTATCAGTTTTAAAAACATTACCAGTAAAAAATAAAAATAATGCAAGAGGATTTCTCAGAACTAAGAGTCACTAGTTTGCATAACTAGAAAAGCTAAATCAAGTAGCCAAGCAATTAATAAACACAATAGAATCAGAATTCCAGGACAATGAGAAGCTCCTAAAAACTGCTGAAGATGAAAAAAAAAAGAAAGAAAATGCAATCAGTGGAAGCCTGAAAGCAATGGAGCAATGCCTTTGAATTTCTAAAGAAAAATATTTTCATCCTTGGAATTTCTTACCAAGCCTAACTAAAAATCAAGTGTAAGGACGAAATAATGTTTCCTTGTTTTGGAGTTTTTGTGTTTGTTTGTTTATGCTTTTTAGGGCTGCAGCTGCAGCATATGGAGGTTCCCAGGCTAGGGGTTGAATTGGAGCTGCAGCTGCTGGACTTCGCCACAGCCACAGCAACGCGGGATCCGAGCTGTGCCTGCGACCTACACGACAGCTCCCGAGGATGCCAGATCCTTAACCCACTGAGCGAGGCTGGGGATCGAACCTGCCTCCTCATGAAAACTAGTTGGATTTGTTAACCACTGAGCCACGATGGGAACTCTATAATAATGTATTTTTAAGTGTACAAGTTCTTGAAAAACAGTGTCTCATCCCTGATAGTAAAAAGCTATAAGCTTTTGAGAGCTTTTTCTCACAAAAAAAGCCACAAGAAGATGTTTCACTAATAAAGAAGGCGAGGAATAAAGGAAATAAGGAACCAGCACAGGAAGAGGCAAAGAAAAGGCGAAGAGAGAGGCCACGGTGACAGCTGGGGACGAGGCGTGAAGGACAAGAGAAAACTGGGTGCTTGCAGAAAAGGAAAATGAGGTTGACGGAGCACCCCACGTTATCTGAGAGCCGCAGGAGGGAGACGTGGGTGATTGTGAAGCGTTTGTGGTTGAATTAGCAAAAGGACAGTCAGTGAGGGGGCAGTGGGGAGAGGATTCGCTCCAAGGAAAAGTAAGAGAAAAGCAACCATGACTTACCACGTGGCTCAGCTACAAAAAACGTTTTCAGGTCCTAATGGAAATGCCGGATGGTGGGCTGTTTATCTGACAGCGTACCTGTTTTTGGAGTTGGGAGAAGAGGGGAAATACAGTTAAGTAATCCGTTTCTATAGTAGGAAAAAACAAACAGTAGAAACAGAAGCATGCCGTTTAGAGAAGTGGGCCTGGGGCAGCAGTTGCAGGCTGAGAGGTGAAAGTGCTCACTGTCTGGGAGTAGAAGACGGGGACATGGGATGGAGCCATTGCTGTCCTCAGCCAGCTTGTTGGCTTCAACTGAGAACACGTGTAACTTCGATAAGTATTAAAGCAAAGAAAAATGCATCCAGAAACAATCCAGTTAGCAAAGAGCTTGGCCCTGGGAGGGGTTGCTTCTGATACCGCTAAACCGTGGAAACCAGGAGCGTCCATTGACAAAATAATGATCCAGATTGGCTTCAATTAGGAAAAAAAAGAGATTTTAGATGGACACACTTGCAGTCATTGTAGTTAGAAATTGGTGGAATATTCTGCAATCACAAACCTCTGGAACTGACAGGAAATACGAACCTGTTAGAAGTGGGAAATGGCTCATATGATGAAATGCGGGGCCAGGCTGAAAGAGCTAAGATTATTTTGTGCAGAGGTACTTGGTCCGTCCAGAGTTATCGCTTCAGTGACTGAGCGTGAGCTTTCACTAAGGGAGGCCCGCTGTGGGCCTCTCCACCCACCGGCCACGGTGGTCTCCGCCCACGGAAGTGGGTGCGATGATGGGGTTTGGGCTACACGTGGTCACTCCCCAGTTTACGTCCAGTAAAGCCAGTGAGCCATTGGGCGTTATCTATACTCAGTATTTCCAGCCATTCTTGACCTTTTCAACAAAAAGATTCAGTGAAGAGACACTCTGAGGGAGTCATGGAGAAGGACAGGGCTCAGAAGGCCCAAGGAGAAATCACCTGGTGGCCAGGAAGACTTGGGTACCACCAAGACACTGGAGTTGAGAATAAAAGATGAGATTTGCGCAGCTCTCTATGAGGCAGTGGAAACAAAGGACACAGGGGCTGGCTTTGCCGTGACTGCGGTGCGTGCCGCACCATCTGTTTGGGTTTACTGAGCTGTCCTTTGCCAGCAAAGTTGGGGAAGTGTATAAAAATAATTCCATCCCATCCCAGGCAGGCCGTTTAATCAGAAAGGGAATATAATAAACCAATTCATGGAAACGGCGGGGGTGTGTCCTGTGAAACTCAAAGCCAGCATATCTGAGCCAGGGTTCACTCCTTCAGGAACGTTTTGCTGCTTTTCCCAAGACAGCATGTCTCTTTTTTTATTTTCCCAGAAGCATCCCAACTGAAAAAATCTTCAGAAATAATGTTCTGGGGCAGTTTTCTAATCCCAAAACCCTACAGCAGACTGCTCTAAAATAATGGCATTAGAAACGCTAGACTAGCTTTGCAGTTGATTGAATTATAAGTCGATATGAAGTCAACTGCAACGTAAAACTGGACAGTGAACCCTAATCATGCCCCTCAAACAACAGCAGGAAAGGTCGGCAGGCGTGATGGCCTTCAGCGCCGCCCGGGCTGCTCTGTCTCCCACAGGTCACGGCGCGGGGTCTACTTAAGGGAAGTAGCCAGACTCTCTCTTCTTCCTTCTGTTTGATTATTTGTTTGTTTGTTTTGTCTTTTTATGGCCGCACCCACCGCGTATGCATATGGAGGTTCCCAGGCTAGGGGTCAAATCGGATCTGTAGCCACTGGCCTACACCACAGCCACAACAAATCAGGATCCAAGCTTCATCTGCGACCTACACCACAGCTCACGGCAACAGCAGATCCTTAACCCACTGAGCAAGGCCGGGGATCAAACCCACATCTTCATGGATCCTAATTGGTTTCGTTAATCGCTGAGCCACGAAGAAAACGCCTTTCCTTTTTTTTTATTTTTTTACTTTTTTAAGAGTACAGTTGACTCTCTTCTTGCCTTGACCCCCCGAGCCATGGGGTCCCTGGGGGTGGAAGGGGCAGCCCTGACCTCTCGTGTGTCCAGCAGAGCCCCTGGGAAGCAGCAGCTCACCCAGGGCCCCGTTTACACTGTTCCAGTGCAGAGACGTCTTAGCCGTGGGCCACCCCGAGGGAGCCACTGAGGACGCTGAGACCCCGGGAGGTTAGCGGCATCAGCAGCAAAGCCACGGTCCCCCGGGGCTGGCGGGAGGTGGGAGGTGACCAGAGCCTGGTAGCTACACTCTCGGTGGGACAGTTACAGTTATTACCTGGACGAGGGGCCAACGTGGGAGGACGGGCGGGGTGACCACAAGCTGTCCCCTCCTCTCCATCCTCCAGCCGGGCCTGACGCTGGCCCATGGGAAGCTGAGAAACCGAGTCTCCCAGGACTCAGAGCGAAGAGAATAGGGGGGAGGGGGTTGAATGGGGAGAAACCAGCACACCCGGCATGTGAGCCACGAGGACTGACTTAGACAACACGCAAAACTGGTTTTTCAGGGCTTGAAAGGTGTATGTACATGTGCGTATATGTGTATAGAGATCACACATACACGCTGCTCGCTGTCACAGAGTGATCTCAGTTTGCAGACGGTCACAAAGACACAGACGCCGTAGGCTGTGAGACACGGACCTGATGGCGCCCCTGTCCTCGCGGTTCCCTCTGCGTCTGGGATGAGGGACCTGGGTGCTGGCGTTTGCAACAGCTCAGTGACTGCAGTTCTGAGAAGCGGCCAGTGCCCGCCGTGCACCTCTCAGGAAAAATCCGTTTGACGAAGCAGCTTATCTTCCTTCCGATGGCTGCGTTGAGCCCTCGCTAACCAGGAGGAAGCGGGAAAGACAGAAAGAGATGAAGAGGGAGCAGGAGCCTGAGAGCGGAGGAAAGACAGTTTCCGAAGGAAAAGGGAAAAGCAGGGAGAAGAGGGGAAAGAAGCAGTGAGGAAGCAGCCTGTGCGTCAGCAGTCTTACGTAGGGCCCGCTGACTCCCTTTGACCAGTCTAGACCCTGAGCACGTCACGACTGCTGCGGGGGTCTGATGACCACGACACCTGGCGGCCACACGTGCACTCGGGTCCGGATCTTGGTCTGTGAACACCATCCCACGGTGAAAACAACCAGGGCTGCCTGGACGACCAGCTGGTCCTGAGGCCGGGCAGGAAAGATGTGAGACGTACCCGGAGCATCTTCGAGGGTCAGAAGGTGAGGGGAAGACTCAAAGGACGGAAGAGTAGGTGTTGTTAAACGGACACAGGATCTGACCTGAACAAGCTCCCAGCAGCCGGAGCAGCAGAATCCAGTGTATTTATTGGGTTCTAGCCCAGAGTGAAAAATCAGCGTGCACAAGTTGGTAATTCTGTCAGTACCGAGTGAGTAAATGAGGGAGAAGAGACAGGTGTTGCATCCACAGGACTTTCAGACAGTTGGCGCAGACCCTCTCCTCATGGGAGGTGGGGTTTGCCCGCCCTCCTCCAAGGATGGCAGGCTGGGCTTTGTGAGTTGTTCCCAAAGAGTCAAGAAAAGAAACGAGAAAACGAGTGACTGTCCGATGGAGAAATCTGCCCAGCGCCTCCCGCAGGTCTCCTTCACCTGCGATGCCATGTCAGGTCCCGGGCCCCCAGTTCCACATGAAAAGGATACGTCTCCCCGGGAATATTCTTTCCAGAAACCCCTCATCCTGGTCGAACTGCCAGGACATGAGAGAAACCTTGTACAAGACGTGTGCCCAGGTGTCCCTTGAACTGTCCAGGTTGGGAAAACGAGGAGAGACCAAGGCGTCATCACAGAGCAGTGGAGCCCAGGCAGGGTGGTCACAGCGAAAGCAAAGTGGCGTTCAGGGTGGGACCATGGAGCGGGGAAACGGCTAATGGGAGAACATGTTCTCGTTCGTAGTTTGTCTGGACTTGAGCTGATAGTAATATAGCAGTGTTAAAAGTGAGGAAGTTTGGAGTTCCTGTTGTGGTTCAGTGGTTAACGAATCTGACTAGTGAACCATGAGGTTGTGAGTTTGATCCCTGGCCTTGCTCAGTGGGTTAAGGATCCGGCATTGCCGTGAGCTGTGGTGAAGGTTGCAGACGCGGCTCGGACCCCGCGTTGCTGTGGCTGTGGCATAGACCGGTGGCTACAGCTCCTGTTAGACCCCTAGCCTGGGAACCTCCACATGCCACGGGTGCGGCCCTAGATAAGGCAAAAAGACAAAAAAAAGAGGAAGTTTAAAATTGCACGTGTAATTTTAAAGTTTTACGTTCTCTTTTAAATAAACAATCAAATATCTATTAGAACTATTGATACTTTTTTTCTCTGTTATCTAAAGCAGTTTGTAAGGCATTGGCTTGAGTCCTGCCTTAATTGACTTGCAAACCACTTCTGAAAAACGAACATTGTGAAAAATGACACGGATCCTTCTGCCCATTTTATGCAGAGTGACCACCTGGCCGTTTCCGTTCACTTTCCTGAATTAAAACCAGCTCATCCTCCAGGAAGCAAAAGTAACCTCTGTGTGAGTTCCCTGGCCGAAAGCTGCATGGATGCAACCTCACGTCCAAGTTCTGAAATGGTCCTTGAACTAAAAATAAGCAAAATGAGTTGCGGATGACTAGATTGCTGATACGTTCTCCCCGGGAGGCGTTCCAGAAGCTCTGCAGACAATCATCTGCTCCCACAATAAATTTCATGCCATTGGCCCGTAAAAAATTTCGCTCTTTTAAATGATAGCATGTTTATATTACTGCAAAAAAATTTCTTTCACAGTTCACATAGGAAGCAAGCATTTGGCTCACTTGAGGTCCTGTGAACAAATCAGGTATTGAAACGGACAGCAAGTCCCTGTGCTGGTGCCTGGTAGCCACGGGGCGCGCGGCTGTGGTGCCTCTTTTCCAGCTGGACCGCAGAGTCCCGGACTCGGTGGTGACAGTGACATTGTACAATGCACAGGTCGTTGTGCACTGACCTGGTCCAGAACAGCCCTGGCTGGAGGCGGCTTATCCGAGGAACGTGTTTGACGATAAGGCTTTTACTCCTGGAGGGCTGAGCCCCAGAGGCCCCCTACAGGGACTCCGTAAAGGAATCTTCCAGGCAAGCAGTTTCCTGAAGGTTTCTCACGGGCTGGAAGGCGGTGTGTGGGGACAGAGGCCCCCCTCACAGCCTCACATCCCACGTGGTGACCGATAGGCTCCCAGGGCAGCGACTGCTTCTCCATCCAAGACTTTCCGAGGCTGGACGGATGGGGACAGACAAGCAGATGGACAGACAAAGGCGGACAGAGCCAGACCTGTGTTCCCCTGACGCCCCGTGGAGGAGACCAGCCTTTTCCAGGACTGGGGCAGGGCTTCCGGTGGCAGCTGCGTCTTATCTCATTCTTACGAAAATGTAGATTTGTACGTTTATCTGAACCAAAATATCGATTTGTTCCCTTTCAAACATCGCTCCACCAATGTCCGCTGGAGTCGGGCGACCACCAGTGACGGCCGTCTAAAGGGCGACGTCGACGTCCTTAGGGAAATGTTCGCAGCCGTGTCAGGCCCGCAGACCAGCGATGGAGAGCAGAGCCAGGCGTTCCGCTCGGGATCGGCGCAATGCCTTTTTATCCGCAGAAGTGACCGGTGACATGGGCCACGACGAAAGGTTTTTGGTAAAGACCGTCTTGGCCATGCCCCACTGCAGGGGGTCCCCAGTCCCAAAGAATCCTTGCAGGGATGTCCGGATGGACATAAAGCTGGCCTTGGAGAGGAAGCCCATGTCTGCCTGCAGTGCCCACCAGGGCCAGGAGGCCTGTGCTTCGGGTCCCGCAGGGGTCCTGGCCGGCGCTCGCAGCCGGAGGCCGCGCTCCTTCCTCTGGTAACCAGGGCGCACCCTCTTCGCTAGGACTTGACCGAAAGCCTCTGCGTCTTTGCATCCCACACCCAGCGTGGGCCCAGCCGGCCAGCTGGTTTCCTCCAGTGTGTAAATAAACGACACTGTCTTATCCCCCAAGTCCCTTGTGTAAAATCTGACAACGGTCCCCTCTCGGGATTTGCCACTAGGGAGATGCTGTCCCTTTTAAAGAATTTGTCAGCGTCAAAATTATTTAACCCACCAGGCTCCGCTCTTTACCCTGGCGGCCAAATCAGAGCCAGATACCATGGTCAGGAGCAGCCTGTGGCCAGCCCTTTGACTCAGGTTTCTGAGTTTGGTTTATTAAACGTATTGTTTAATGACATTGCGTTCTAAGCTTCTACAAATTTGGGAAGCTAGGAATCGTTAACTAAACAAGTAAGGGGGAGTTCCCATTGTGGCTCAGTGGTTAACAAATCCGACTAGGAGCCGTGAGGTTCCAGGTTCGATCCCTGACCTTGCTCAGTGGGTTAAGGATCTGGTGTTGCCATGAGCTGGAGTGTAGGTCGCAGATGCGGCTCAGATCTGGCGTTTCTATGGTTGTGGTGTAGCCTGGCAGCTGTAGCTCCGATTCGACCCCTAGCCTGGGAACCTCCATATGCTGCGAATGCAGCCCTAGAAAAAAGCAAAACTAAATAAATAAACAAACAAACAAGTAAGCACACAGAGACGCGGGTTATGTGAACAGATTGGATCACTGATCTCAAGTGTCCTCCCCATCCAGGGTGGCGGAGACTGTCTCTTCTTCTCCCCCGGAGGCCAAGGCGTGTGGTTTGTGTCCCCGGGGCAGGAGACTTTTCCCTTTTCTGTTCCTTCCCCAAGGTGTCTGGTCCTGCTTTGACCCATCATGGGCAAAGGGTACATGCGCGGGCTCTGAACCAGTCTGCAGGGCAGCTGCTCACCCCTGACCCCACACCGGGGGCCCCAGCTATTCCAAAGGGACGCGCTGGCCTGCACGGGGCCTCGGGAACCTGTCAGCATCCTAACCGGCATCTTCTCACTGGCCTGGATGGTGCCGCCGCCCCCTTGAACTTTCCCTGGAGACACATGCAGCCTCTCCCGGAAGCCTGGGCCCTCTTTGAAATCCTGTTCACTCAGTAGCCTTGTAACCTCAGCTCTCAGATGGGCTCCAGAAAAGTCCTGATTCTGTAGATGCTCCAGCCTGTCGTCACTCCCGGGGCAGGAGCAGTGTTCTGCAGGGTGGAAGCAGAATCCCCAAAAGGTGACAGCTTGAATCAGCATCAGGGTGTCTCGCTGGCACCGGCTTAGCCGCGGATGGACCTGTGGCCTCCACCCCCCGGGGCTCCTTAGGGCAACAGCGCGGTTGGCAGCTGCCACCGGGGCCAGGGCTCTGAGCCTCTGCCAGGGTTTCCATTCCCATCAAACCCTTGACCTGAGTGTCATTAGTCCCGTGTCCTCCGCACCTGGTAGCCTGCGCCCTGATGTTAAGGCAGGTTACAGGGCGGGCGGGGAACCAGAGCCGCCCGCGCAGCCATCGCTCTTCACGTCAGGGCTCCGTCTCTTCCAAAGATCTCGTGTGTTCTCACAACAGGGACTTTGAAAGGCAACACATGAGGTTTACGCAGGACAGAGAGAAATAGACGTGAATCGTTTTAGTCATTAATGTGTAGTAATTGGATCAATCCAAATGATTTCATTGAGGCCCCCATGATACTGGCCCTAAAGTCGCCGTGAGCTCGGTTGGTCTAACTCAGTACAGAACAGATTTGTGGTTTTTCTTGAGCTTTCCGATTCGGGAGAATATGAAGTCTGTATGGAAAAGGCAGGTTTGGTACCTTCCCGAAAGTTGCTTGTTTCCAATTGTGGAGGCCATTATGACAGTATCTTTAGGAATAATCAGCTTTTTTACCGTCTTGATTTTCTCTGCCACCTTGACCTTGGTTAGTCCCCATGTCTGGTCGGCATTACACGTGCCTGGAGAAACCAGGTGTTGGAACCGCCCTGCGCCACCAGCTCTTCTGAACTTGCTTGAAGATTGTGCAAAACAAAAATTACCCAGTTTAGAGTTAGGAAGCAAGCAGTCTCGAGTTTAAGTAATGGCGGCCGACTGCATTTTTCCTAATAAAGGAGTTACAAATACAGTAACCATTATAGGGGCTGCATGTTACAAATTTTTCTGAAGCAATTTTTTTATAGTTTAAATTACAAATACCAGAAGTCAAATGTGTTTATGATTAAAAATAAAAGTTAAATTCTGGTCTCGCAAATCCCAGACTGCCCATCAGGGAGCACAGGATCTGGCCAGGGGCCCCTGCAGAGCTGAAGGCTGAGGCCAGCAGTGGGCATCCTCCTGGCCGTAGGTGTGGCCCTAAAACAAGCAAAAAAAAAAAAAAGAAAAAAGAATGACAGAACAAGAATGTGTTTCTGGAAGCCAGCTAGAGGAGGGATGAATAACAATGGTGTATCTAAAATGAAAAATCTGCCAATCCTTTCAGATAAGAAATAGACATTTGGAAGAAAATAGACATTTGCAAGAAAATAGACATTTTATAAAACTAAACCAAGCTAAACTTCAAAATACAATCAAACAAGGGTATTAGTTTGCTTTATGCATTTATGGTAGATCATCCAATTTCACAATCGTTTTTTCTTTTGTGTGTATGTAGGGGGGGGGGCTCATGAATACTAGCCAGGCTCATTACCACTGAGCCACAACAGCAAATCCAATAAAAATTTTTAAAAAGTTTTATTTGAGGGAGTTCCCATACGGCTCAGAAGGTTAAGGATCCAGTGCAGTCACTGCTGTGGCTTGGGTCCCTGCTGTGGTGTGGGTCCTTGCTGTGTCGCAAGTTTGACCCCTGGCCCAGGAACTTCCACGTGCTTCTGGTTTGGCCAAAAAAAAAGTTCTTATTTTATCAGCAAGTTCCTAATTGGCTAGAAATACCAAATATATTTTGAGACAAAATATGTTCCTTACAATTGTTTAACTTCTGTGTCAAAAAGCGATTGAGATCTCCCACCGCTACCTTGCATTATTCAGATCTGTGTAAGCTGTTTCAAAATATCACCACCTTTCACATTAGTTCCTTTGTTTCCAAAGGCAATAAGTATGACTTCTTTCACTTACAGTGGAATCGCATTTCGCCCAAACAAGATCTAATGCTGCGAACCAAGGCAGCGTCTCCACAGCAGGACTGTGGTGCTTTTACCTTAACAGGGCTGGTGCGCCTCACCCTGGCACGTCTTCACTGTCCACTAGTCACATCTGTTTCATGGATTTCTTTGGAAAACAAAAGGCTTACGAGAGTCTGGAAGACGTTGCCGTGGCCACCAAACGTGAATTCCATTCCTCCGTCTTTGAAATCTCCCGAGGCTCATTCTGTGCTTTTGGCCGTAAGTTCAGCCTCAGTAATAAAAGATTTCAGTATTAGATCAAAAGTGTTTTCCCAGATGCACCTCGGAAATAACAAACAGGACTGCGGAGTCCACTTCCCAGGGGAGGCAGATTTAAAACAATGCTTATCATTAATTGCTCTGGCTTCTGCTGATTAAAAACATTAATCTCTTCTTCTCAAAAGGCTACTGAAGTATATTGTGCCATCAGATGAGCGTTTGAGTCCCTAAGTGTCCAGCCTCCTGGGCCTGTCCCTCAGGAGAAGAAAACCAGGGACAGAGATAAGAATTCTGGAGAGTCTGGAAAAGATACTCTCATTAGAAAAAAAAAAAGGAGAGAAAAATAAAAGGAAGTCAGTTAAAAGAAAGAATGAAGAACAGATTTCCTTTTAAATATTTCTGCATGTTTTTTTCTAAGTCCTTCTCTAACTCACTCGGCCAAAGTGACCCGCCTCTCCACGGCACTGCGGCAGCATTTAACAGTCCCTCTGAGGGGCTGGTGACATTGTACTGAAATGACACGTGTCTTCTGCCCCAAAGCCAGTGCGAGGTGCTGCACTTTCTGCCTCCCTGGCCCCCCAGCTCAGGCCCCACACGTGCTAACTAGTCCCTGAGTGCTGACGGTGGGACGGACAGGTCGGGAGGGGAGCCCAGGGCCTGCAGGTGGCAGGAGAGTCAAACATTGGTTCAGGGAACTCCCGCCGTGGCTCAGTGGTAACGAACCCAACTAGGAACCATGAGGATGCGGGTTCGATCCCTAGCCTTCCTCATCAGGTTAAGGATCCGGCGTTGCCGTGAGCTGCGGTGTAGGTTGCAGACGTGGTTCAGATCCTGCACTGCAGGGATTGGATTAAGATGGCGGAATAGAAGGACTGGAGCTCAACTTCTCTCCCGAAAAACAGCAAAACTACAACCAAATGCCAAGCAGCCTTCAACCAAATGGACTGTAAACTTCCAAAAAAGATATTCTGCTCCAGAAGACAAAGAGGAGACCACATCAAGAGGTGGGAGGGGCGATTACGCGATAGAAGCAACCCCATACCTCCCGGGTGGGAAGGCCCACAGACTGGAAAGTAACTGCATCACAGAGACTCAGCTACAGGACTGAGAGTTCTGAGCCCCACGTCAAAACCACATGCCTGGAGATCGGGCACAGGGAGAAAGAGCCCCTGGAGCATCTGGCATTGAAGGCCAGCGGGGCTTGTGTGCAGGAGCTCCATAGGACTGGGGGAAACAGAGACCCCATCCTGGAAAGGCACACACAGACTTTCACGTGCACTGGGTCCCAGGGCAAAGCAGAAATTCCATAGGAATCCGGGTGGAACCTTACTGCAAATCTTGGAGGATCTCCTGGGAAAACAGAGGTGACTGTGGCTTGTTGTGGGGGAAGGGCATTGGAGGCGAAGCTCTCGGGAACATTCATCAGCCTGCATTTCTCTGGAGGTGGCCATTTCTGGGAAAATCTGGTCCCTCCCATCAGCGCTGAGAAGCCCCAGGCCAAACAATAATCCAGGTGGGATCTCAGCCCCACCCATAAGTAAACAGGCTGCCTAAAGACCCCTCAGGCACACAGCCAGCCTCTAATCTCATCCAGAGACAAAGCCCCACCCATCAGAGGGAGAGGAATCAACCCCACCTACCAGTGGGCAGGCTTCAGTCCCTCCCATCAGGAAGCCTACAGCAAGCCCCGCCCATACCAACTTTAGTCACAGGGGAGGCAAACACCTGAACTAAGAGAGGCTACAACTCTATTGTTGGCAAAAAGGTCACCATACCAAAAACCTATAAAAATGAAAAGAAAGAAAACCCTAACTCAGATAAGGGAGAAAGAGAAAAGCCCAGAAAAACAGCTCAGTGATGAGGAGATTATCAGCCTCTCAGAAAGAGACTTTAGACTATTGATGCTGAAGATGATGCAAGGCATTGGAAATAAACTGGAGGCAAAGATTGATAATTTACAGGAAACACTGAGCAAAGTAATACAAGCTGTAAAAATTAAGAAGAGATGCAAAATACAATAACTGAAATAAAAAATTCCTTAGAAGCAGCCAACAGTAGAATACAGGAGGCAGAAGAACGAACCAGCGAGGTGGAGGACAGATTAGTGGAAATCACTAATGTGGAAAAGAAATAAAAGATTGAAAGGAAATGAGCTGAGTCTCAGAGAACTCTGGGATAATGTTAAATGCACCAACATCCATATTATAGGGGTGCCAGAGGGAGAAGAGAGAGAGAAGGGGACAGAAAAAATATTTGAAGAGATAATAGCTGAAAACTTCCCTAATATGGGAAAGGAACCACTCAGTCAAATTCAGGAAGCGCAACGAGTACCATATAAAATAAACCCAAGGAGGAACACCACGAGACACATATTAACCAAAATGACCAAAATTAAAGACAGAGAAAATTTTGAAAGCAGCTAGGGAAACGAAACAAATGACATACAAGGGAACCCCAATAAGGTTATCAGCAGATTTTTCATCTGAAACTCTACAGGCCAGAAGGGAGTGGCATGATATACTTAATGTGATGAAAGGGAAAAACTTCCAACCAAGATTGCTTTACCCTGCAAGGCTCACATTCAGATTTGAAGGAGAGATCAAAACCTTTACAGATAAGCAAAAGCTA
>PVHT020004944.1:43248119-43258355 GCA_004024745.2 Catagonus wagneri | reverse complement strand
ACAAATGACATACAAGGGAACCCCAATAAGGTTATCAGCAGATTTTTCATCTGAAACTCTACAGGCCAGAAGGGAGTGGCATGATATACTTAATGTGATGAAAGGGAAAAACTTCCAACCAAGATTGCTTTACCCTGCAAGGCTCACATTCAGATTTGAAGGAGAGATCAAAACCTTTACAGATAAGCAAAAGCTAAGACATTTCTGCAACACTAAACCAGCTATACAACAAATCCTAAAGGAACTTCTCTAGTCAGAAAAGAAAAGGCCACAACCAGAAACAGATCCTGCATTGCTGTGGCTGTGGTGCATGCCTGCAACTGTGGCTCCGATTCAGCCCCTAACCTGGGAACCTCCATATGCCGAGTTCGGCCCTAAAAAGCAAAACAAACAAACAAATAATTTATTCAGAGTCATTATATCCAGTTTCTTGGGATAGAACGTGATGGAAGATAATGTGAGGAAAAGAAGGTGTATATTTTTGCCTGGGTCACTATGCTGTACAGCAGAAATTGGCATGACATTGTAAATCAACTATATTTTTAAAAAAATTATTATAGTTGATTTACAATGTTCTGCCCATTTCTGCTGTGCAGCAGAGTGACCCAGTCGCACATATATACACTCTTTTCCTCATAGTATCTTCCATCATGTTCTGCCACAAGAGACTGGATAGCTCCCTGTGCTGTACGGCAGGACCTCATTGCTTACCCGTTCTAAATGGAATAGTTTGCATCTACTAACCCCAAACTCACCCTCCATCCCACTCCCTCACTTCAGAACCACAAGTCTGTTCTCTATTTCTGTGAGTCTGTTTCTGTTCTGTAGACAGGTTCATTTGTGCCATATTTTAGATTCCACATGTAAGTGCTATCGTGGCATTTGTCATTCTTTTTCTGACTTACTTCACTTAGTATGAGAATCTGTAATTGCATCCATGTTGGTGCAAATGGCATTATTTTGTTCTTTTTCATGGCTGAGTAGTATTCCGCTGTGTACATACACCTAATCTTCCTAATCCATTCATCTGTCCATGGACATTTAGGTTGTTTCCGTGTCTTGACTATTGTGAATGGTGCTGCCATGAACATGGGGTAAATCAACTATATTTTAATTTTAAAAATGTAATAAAAGCAAACAAAATCACAAGTTCACAAAACTGTCTGCAGGGGACAAAGGAATGAGTCCCAATTATTCAGTGCAACTAACGGGATGGAATGTCTTTCCTTTTTGGAGAAGCATTTGAGTCCCATCCCACCACTCATAAGCCCCTTCTCCCACACATGGAATAAGGTTTGAGTGTGGAGCTGGGAGGGAAGGTTGCTCGCTTCGCATGGACCCAGGCCTGGGCTTCCCGCTGCAGAAGAGCAAGGAGCAGGAGTGGGGGGGACTTGAACCTGAACCAGTTCTACATGAAACCTTCCGTCGTTTGACCCCCTGTTCAATGAGCTCAGACATCTCATCCCCAAGGAGAAAAAAGATTAAAAGGAAGAAAGAAAAGCCACCTTCCTTCCAAAGTGACCAAGAGAGCACCGTGAAAATGTCGCAATACACTCCCCGGACCCTCACCCGGGAAAGCCACTTCAGAGCTCAGAGTGGAGCGTGATTGTTCCCGAGTGTCGCCCAGCCTCTGAAGTCTGAATGGTTCCTGGGCCATAAACACACAAACACGTACACGGTTGCTTCAGCGTTTCTAAACGGAGGTAGCCTGGAAATGGTTTCCCCCCAAAAGAGGAATCTGTGTGTTAGACAGGTGTCCTGGATGGATGGTCCCTCTTAATCGCAGAAAACAACACCTCCTTTCCCACTAACTTAATCCAGAATAATCTCTCATATCATTATGACACATTCAGAAAGAAAACACCCACGTGTATCGCTGGGCACAGGTTCAAACTTGTGAACGAGGTGATGACAAGGAATTGCAGGCCGTTTACCAGTGGTAGCTACCTGTTTCCAGTAAACAAGCCAGTTTCGCTCTCCTCAGTGCCTTTGCTCACCTGCAGCCAAAATACCACAGCGCCTTCCTTCAGTGAGAGGCAGGGTCACTGTTCTCTGCCAGCAGGTGGTGCAAAAACCATATGGTAGATATGGCCCCAGAAAACCAGGTGGTCTCAAGTTGGGGACTTAGGTACACACGGATGTCACTTCTGGAAGGAGTGATGCTGGGGCTCTTTATGCAACATCAGCAGATGCTGCGTCCGTAACGTGTCACTGCTTCCCGCCCGACCACCCTGCTCACCACACATCGGGCCGGGCGGGGATTTCATCCATTCTGCCCACGGTGACAAGTCTCGTCCTTGTCAGCTCTCATCTCCTCTGCTTCCCCAGCACCTTGAGCTTGACGCAGGACCAGCAGGAAACCACTAGCTGTTCCCAAAAGAGGAGAGTTCTTTGTGACACGACTCCTTCTCACCTCACCTGATGGGGCCCCAGACAAGGTCAGGGTCCCGGATCTGATGAACTTTGTCTACTGAGCTTCTTCGTCTGTTTCTCCAGCTCCCTCTCTGCTTCCAGTCAGAGATGAGGTTCTGCACAACCAAGACTGGATCAAAGCAATTTACTACTATTATTTAGAGAGAAAAATTGTGAATCTTGGGATGTGGAGAACAAACAAAATCAATTAAAAATGTACAGCCCTTTTTAAATTAAAATGATCATTTTGAATGGTTTAAAACCTGCTTAATTATTCCCTAAGTGGTTGCCTTCAACTTCCTTACCTCTTATCTGTGTCTCAGCTTATTTCTGCCACGTGACAAGAGAGGGTACAGGGGACAGCTAATGAATTCTGAGTGCCAGGGAAAAAGAGTAAATGAGGCCAAAATTTAATTCTTATTCACCATGCCAGGTGCCATGCTATGGGTTTTCACAAACTTTAATAAAACACCTGCTAAGGGCAAGTTCCAGGACTCAAGTCAGATCCCGTTGGGTCCTTAGAGTGCTGCTAATTTAAATCCCGGAGATGTGTGATGTTCGTAGGGAGGGTAAAAAGAGAGAAGAAAGGGAGGACCAGGACTGGGTCTCATTTAAAGACGCAAGGAGGTGGGGAAAGCCATGAAGAGAGGACATAGGAGGAGGAGTGGCTGGAGAGAAGCCAAGAGGAGAGGGCGGCGGTGGCCTATGCTGGGAGAGGCACAGGGGAGGGATGGAAAACCCACAGGTGCCGGGACCCTGTGGTCCTTGGAGTTGGCTGAGAGATACCATGCAGTGGTGGGGGGGGGGTAGGACCACAGTGTCATTGTAGGGTTGACAGTCCTCAGCTCCAGGGAAGGTTGACTCAGCAGATCCAGACCTTCTGAGTTCTGAAAGAAAGCCAGAAGGCGCTTCCACATGGAGAAATTCAACCTTAGTAACTAAGTGCAGCGTAGACACTGAGACGTGCTGGCCAGCGCCAGGAGAGTCAGCCGGGTCCCCCTGCCCCGGAGGCAGCCCGCTTCCAGCAACCCGCGAAAGGGCTGGGGGAGGACGGATGCTGGCGCTGCGCACTGGGTAGTGGTTGTCAGGCAGGACAGGACGGGACAGAAGTCCCACTAACAGCGTAGGCACTTAGGCTGGAGCACTGAGGACGCGGAGGCGCCACGCACTGAACTTCGGTCTTCCTTGCGGTCTCTTGACCTCCTGAGCAGGAGGCCCGGGCAGGCCTGCCTCAAAGGCACCAGGAACGCACTTGCTCAGACAGCACGGGGAGTTCCATTTACTCATTTGTAGAAAGCTCCGCGCAGGGAACATGGAAGTTACTGTCTCTCTAAAAGCCTCTGAAATACCTGCAGGGCCAGATGGCCCAGGCTGGATTTCATCAGCCAAGGTCACCATCATGAGCACCCATTAAGGGCCTGCCATCTGGGCTGTCTTTTGATGTTCCGCGTGGCCCAGGCAGACCCTTTCAAACCCTGGGGTGATTTCGTTTGGGCTGTGGCCTAGAAGGCTGACGGAGCCCCAGAAATTCGGGGGGGGGGGCAGGTACAGTGCGGGCTGGGACACCACCATCCCCAGCCAGGGAAGACTCTGGGCCGCTCCACTCGGCGTCTTGCCTCCCAGGAAGCCTCTGCTGGCTCAGGACGCGGGCTGTCACTTCCTCGCTTGGGGCAGACTACGAGTGATGGGTCCAGCCGTTTGTCTCTCCTAGGGCTTAGCTGTCCCACCCACAACACGGAAATGACATAACAAGCTACCTCCTGGTCCAGGAGGGTCCCCGCAGTTGTCACAGTGCAGCACGAAATCGAGCGCTTAGAAAAAGTGTGTGTGTGTGTAATAGAGAGCCTCCATCAAGCAAAAAAATGTAAAAGCCGAGATTTTTCTTTTCTCTTTCATCCTTTAACACCAAATCACAGAATGGACAGACCTAAGAGACACAAGTCCAGTAAGCTGTTTGCAGCCACATTCTTCCTCTCCCTGGAAATACTCACAAGTGTTTCATTTCAAAGACAGTGCTGTTTAGGAGTTCCCATCCTGGCTCAGCGGAAATGAGCCTGACCAGCATCCATGAGAACGCAGGTTCGATCCCTGGCCTCACTCAGTGGGTTAAGGATCTGGCATTGCCGTGAGCTGTGGTGTAGGTCACAGATTCGGCTTGGATCCCATGTTGCTGTGGCTGTGGTGTAGGTCGGCAGCTATAGCTCCCATTCGACCCCTAGCCTGGGAACTTCCATATGCCGCAGATGCAACCCTAAAAAGACAAAAAAATAAAATAAAATTTCTACTACATTTATAAGCAGTGAGATCCTGCTGTATAGCCCTGGGAACTATATCTAGTCACTTAGGATGGAGCATGATAATGTGAGAAAAAAGAGTGTATACATATATGTGTGACTGGGTCACCTTACTGTATAGTAGAAAACTGACAAAACACTGTGAACCAGCTATAACAGAAAAAATTAAAATCATCTAAATTTTTTTTTAAAAGACCGCACTATTTAAAAGTTATGGCGTATCTTATTGGAAAGCTCCAGTAATAGTATCTTCTTCACTGAGCTTTTCTGGAAAGTTACTTCAGAATTGTTCAAGACGGCCCCTGGCAGTTTTTCTTCACTCAGAAGAAGCAAAGGGTAATTGCGTAGCTGTTGGAGGAAACTAAATAATGTTGCCAAAACAGAGCGAGGCCTCTCCCTCCGACCTCAGTTTCACCAGCGGTGATAATTCTCATTTTCACGAAGGCTAAGTACAACTTAGGGCTTCTGCAGTTCTCCCTTAATTCACAGTCGGTTCATTTAGTGTTTCATCTTTCCTCCGCTTTGATGTGTGGATTTGTTTATTGTGTAATCATTTTGTTTAAAGATACTCTATGATTATTGGACGGCTGCGCCCATTCTCGCCGTCCCTGGGATTTTAAAAACTACCTGTCGCGGGCAATCACTAGGACCCTTCTGCCAAGAGAGAATAGTGGGATTAAAATACCACACACATGCAAGGAATATGCAGGAATGCAGCGGAGTCCATGTAAACAGATACTCAGCCAGCAGTAAAGGCCCTGGAGAGAACACACATGCAAGTTCTCTCAAGTTCAAGGCCTGTGCGTGCAAGACAGAGCTTCCCTCCAGCCAGTGCCACTGGGGCTGGCTTTGGGTGGCCCTGAGACATCTACCTCCTTTCCGATCACTCCGTCCCTGCCAACGAGCTGGGGGACGGCCACAGCCACGGCACAGCACCTCGGCCCTCGGCCTCCGCTTCCTGCCTCCACTCCCAGCGGTCTGAGTGGAGGATGTGAGCGGAGCGCCTTCCCGGCTCCAGGGAGGGTGTCGGGGAGGAGGTCACCGAGAAGCTGGTGAAGTTCACTCCTGGACACCGACCTTGGGATTTTTGCCTGCTTCTCATTGGACTGCTTTTGCATTAAGATGCCTGTCACAGACTGAACGTGGGTCCCCACAGTTCTGCATGGTTCCTGACCCCCCAAGGCGGTGTTAGGAGGGGGCCTTTGGGAGGTGGTGAGGCCATGAAGGTAGAGCCCCCAAGTGGGCTTGTGCCCTTTGAGAAGAGACCCAGAGAGCTCTCTTACCCCTTCCTCCATGTGACCTTTCAGCTGAGACAGACAGCCATCCATGCACTGGGACGACGGCCCTCCTGGACTCCAGGTCCACCTGCTGGCGCCTTGATCTTAGACTTCCTGGCTCCAGAACTGCAAAAATTAAGCGTTTGCTGTGTATAAGCCGCCCAGTCTATGCTATTCTGTTATAGCCGCCCCAACTGATTAAAATAACACTAAACATAAAGCTCCATTCAGGTTTCTCATAATCTTAGCTTTACATAATTAAAATTATTTTATGACTTAACAGTGCTTGGCGTCTGGGTGCATTTAAAATAAAAAAGTGCAAAAATACTATAAGGTACCACCTCTCACCAGTCAGAATGGCCATCATTAACAAGTCCACGAATAACACATGCTGGAGAGGGTGTGGAGAAAAGGGAACCCTCCTGCACTGTTGGTGGGAATGTAAATTGGTACAACCACTGTGGAAAACAGTATGGAGGTGCCTTAGAAAACTATACATAGAACTACTATATGACCCAGCAATCCCACTCTTGGGCATATATCCAGACACAAGTTTCATTGAAAAAGACACATGCACCCACGTGTTCATTGCAGCACTATTCACAATAGCCAAGACATGGAAGCAACCTAAGTGTCCATTGACAGATGATTGGCTTAAGAAGATGCGGTATATATACACAATGGAATACTACTCAGCCATAAAAAAGGACAAAATAATGCCATTTGCAGCAACACGGAACTAGAGACTGTCATACAAAGTAAAGTAAGTCAGAAAGAGAAAGACAAATACCATATGATATCACTTATATCTGGAATCTGATATACAGCACAAATGAACCTTTCCATAGGAAAGAAAATCGTGGACACAGAGAACAGACTTGTGGTTGCCAGGGGCGGGGGGAGGGATGGACTGGGAATATGGGGTTAATAAATGCAAACTATTGCCTTTGGAATGGATAAGCAATGAGATCCTGCTCTATAGCACTGGGAACTATGTCTAGTCACTTATGATGGAGCATGATAATGTGAGAAAAAAGAATGAATACATGTATGTGTGACTGGGTCACCTTGCTGTGCAGTAGAAAACTGACAGAACACTAAACCAGCTATAATGGAAAAAATAAAAATCATTATTAAAAAATAAAATTAAAAAGTGACCTCTACAATGCAATTTTGCTGTTATCAGTATGAAATAGAGTTAGTATAATTCTTAATAGTCTGCAAAGCAGGTCCCTACAGTTTAACTCATTCAAGCCGAGGACAGAGGTAACAAACACAAGTGTTATTATCGCGACTCGGGTACTACACTGAGTACATGTTAGAGTCATCATTCTTTTGACTCAACGCCATTCTTTCCTGCTTCACACCATTAATTACCCTTGATCACAATTTTGTGAAATGATTCCTGTGACGCAGTACCATGGCAGGAGAAGTTTCTTGCTCGTTGAGATAGTAACTATAAGCTAAATCAGTTGTGCTGGAAGCCTGGATATAATAGAAGCCTTTAAAAAAAAAATCACTGCAGCATAGTTGATTTACAGTGTTAATTTCTGCTGTACAGCAAAGTGACTCAGTCACACACACACATATTCTTTTTCTTATTCTTTTCCATTACGGTGTATTACAAGATCATGAACACAGTTCCCTGTGTCACAGAGGAGGACCTTGTTCACCCAGTTTGTATATAGTAGTGTATCTGCTAATAATCCCCGTCTCCTAACTTACCCCCCTTCCACCAATAGAATCCCTTAAAATGCGCCTAGCACTCAGTATATGTACCTTAAGTACCAAAAAGAACTTGCTGTATTATTCTGCCACATATAGACCTGGTAGCACCTGTTTGGGGCAGTGAAACCACTGTTTTCTCTGGCTGCAGCTGCAGAGTCCTCTGCAAACCACAGAGCCCCGGGCCCCGGTGCAGCGCTGGGCGGGGGCTGGTGTGCGGTCCGTGATTATTGACGGCTTGTCGGAACATGCGATTTATCTCTCGCTAAACACTGATTAACACTGGATTCATTTAAAGCGTTGAGTAACAGACACATCATCCAGCGCACAGATACGCCTTCCCTGTGACTAAACACGGTGTCCACAGGCTTGGTATCGTTTTCCTCTTTTTCCTGGTTTGCGTTCCCATCTGAAAGAGAAATGCTGTGTGCAGGGAGCTCTGTGCCCCCCACACGCTTCTCACTGTCCTTTTTTCTCCGATGTCTTCGCCTCAGTTCCTTGACTCCAGAGTGTTACTGATCTGACTCTTTCCTAAGCCGAGTCTCGAAAGGCAAGCCGTCGGTGCTTACCCACAGAGATACGACCAGGAATGGAGTCCCCGGGTCCCTGTGAACCAGGCTCGTGCTTCCCAGGCTCCTGCTGCCGTCTGCCTCTCTGGTCACCTAATCACCATGTTGCTTTTCTCAGCACCCTAGTGACAGTCGTTCTTCTTCTGTAATTCATTATTTCCCTTTTCAGGCAGTTTGTTTCTTTTGTTTGTTTGTTTTGTTTTGCTTTTTAAGGCCACACCTGTGGCCTATGGAGGGTCCCAGGCTAGGGGTGGCATCATAGCTGCAGCTGCCGACCTGCACCACAGCTCACGGCAACGTTGGCAATGCTGGATCCTTAACCCACTGAGCAGGGCCAGGGATCAAACCCGAATCCTCATGGATACTAGTCCAGTTCTTTACTGCTAAGCCACATCGGGAACTCCTCCCAGACAGTTTTGAACCCTCGTTTTCTATCCGTCCTCTTA
This sequence comes from Catagonus wagneri, assembly GCA_004024745.2. NCBI lineage: Eukaryota > Metazoa > Chordata > Mammalia > Artiodactyla > Tayassuidae > Catagonus > Catagonus wagneri. The sequence goes on along the minus strand of PVHT020004944.1, from coordinate 43,249,632 downwards.
CAGAACTGGGCCAAATATCTTCAGATAGGACCTAATGTGAACTGTGAGTCTAGCATGCCGGATCTGGAACAATTCTTCCAGCTCTGAAGACGGATGAGGGCCTGCAGGGAGGTGAAGCTACCTCTTTTGATTCAGAGTTGTTAGTTGTTTTACCAAGAGAGAAAAAAAAAATCAAAGGGATTCCTTAGTAATTATTTCCAACGTCGGTAAAGCCAGCCTCGCCTTTAGAGCAATGATTTAAGGCAGAAGAGGACGAAGGGTCTAAGTCAGGGCTTCTCCATGGAGGAGGTTTTGCGCCCCAGGGATAACGTGCAGTGTCTGGAGGTGTTTTTCAGCATTTGACCAGGGCTCGGGAGCAGCTGCTACTCTCAAGCAGCAGGTAGAGGCTGGACACAGGGAAGAGTGACAGCTTCCTGACCACACTGCCTGCCTCTGAACCCACATGATTGGAGGGCTTTGCCCAACCTTGTGACACAGAGGAAACGAGAGGGCTGGATTCATTACTATTCCCCTTCTCTTGCTGGTGCTGTGAAATTCCCCGGGTCAGGGTACCCTTCCTTCTTGATCGCCGTGTGCACCTGCCCCTTGAATGTTTCGCTTCCCTTTGACAGGACTGTGGGCCAGGCCGCCTCGGTGGGGTAATCTCAAACATTCTGATGTAGATATGTGTTTTTCTCTTCATTTTCTGAACTGACTTGACTGTGGATTAGCGTTGTCTTTAGTTCGGCTTTAAGGTCTTAAAAGCACCTGCAGCCACTTGGATGTCACCTAGGTAAGTAACCACAAGCATCATCAGACCTGACACGTGCTCCATCTGCCCACTAAAATTGTAGACGCCACAATAACTACATTTCACTTGGAAATGTTTTCTGCCATGTTTATATAATATGTTTTGACCAGCTCAGCCCAGTAGGAAGCCAGCAGAGAAAACTGTAAATAGGTATTAAAAAAGCTTTTCAATTCAGGGCAAACAGTAATCCACATTCAGGGTTAAACCTTGAGATTCCAGAAAGATTTGAAGGTTTTATAAGGTTTACCCACCCATTAGGTTACCTTCTGCCTTTTTGGAGTAATTGCTTTGAAAGACAATTATTCCAATGACTGGCTTTGCTTTGTTTTGTTTTGAACCAAGATTTTGCCAGGATATGAAGCTTATTTCAGTACCTCTCAAATATTTGCTGTCTTCGGCGGATAATACCTTTAAATTTATTTTAGGCGGCAGGAAGTGCACCAGGATGCTCTCTTAGGCGGATAGAATTTCTCTGGTGGAGTGAATTAGCTAGGACCCTGTGTGGTGTGGCATTTAAAATCCAAAACCAGAGTCAGACGGACTGGGTTCAAATCCAGCCTCGCCATTTCCTCTGGGGGAGGGTGGGAGTGGAGTCACGTGACTCAAACTCTCCTTGTTGGTCTCCTTGCGTGTAACATGGGCTCAGTAACTGTGTCTCCCTTATAGGTATTTGTCCAAATTAAATCAGTAAAGTCATTGGTTCTCAAAGTCTGGTCCATGCAC
>PVHT020004944.1:43212390-43247119 GCA_004024745.2 Catagonus wagneri | reverse complement strand
CTCGTTTCATTCCCACCCCTCTCCACCTGCCCCCAGGCCCTTGTCCTTCCCTGTGGGTCCTGTACAGACCTCGGTGCCGAGGACGAGGTCAGTTTGCTCTCCCAGGACCCACGATGATGACAGAAAGGACACATGCCCAGATGCCAGAATGCCCAGGAGCATTTTCATGGTTTCTTTTAGGACACACGTATCACCTTTGTGGTTCATCCCACAGCACAGCCGCAGGGGGCACCGCTCCTACCAGCTTCAGTGCAGCCCTGTCCCAGGTGTCGCCCTAAAGGGAATTTTGAGGACAAACAGGGAGAGGAGACGATGAGCTCATGGCTGTAAGAACTGTATTTGTGAGTGAGGGGATCTCAGCACCTCGCAGAGTGTGGCCGTGCCCCGCGGCAGAGCTGGCAGAGCTCCCTTGGGGCTCGGGTACCACGTGGAAACAAAGGCAGTGTCATCCTGGAAGGTCTTGTGATGGAGCGAGCCCAGTGTGTGGGGCTCTGCTACCAACAGCATGCCTGTCCTCACTCAGGTTCATGGATCAGTTTTACCCACTGAAAAAAGAATGGCCACCCCATCCCATGGGTTCAATAGGGAAAGAGGAGGGAGAGAATGACAGAAACGACCCAGCCAGGTCACCTCGTCAACACCAGCAGTCGTCAGCCACGTGCACATCTGTGCCCTTGACTGTATGTGATGTGGCGGAGGGGGCACTTGACCCCTGTGGGCTTCCTCCCCCAAACCCACAGCCCCAGTGTAGTCAGGTGGATCCCAGCAGAGGGGCATTCTGCGCTCCTCAAACTGTCCGCGTCAGCCAAAATACAGTGAGATGCTGTCTTTTCTTCCTGCTTTTCTTGCCGAGGCTGAGCTCAAGGGGAGAGACAGACCCCCTTCCTTGTTCTCAGGCTTAGAGAGAAATTGTGAGTCATTCTCTAGTAAGTACCTTGTTAGCTCTAGGTTTTTTGCAGATTATCTTTCTCAGATTGAGGAATTCCCTTATATTCCTGGTTTGTTTAGAGTACTTATCATTAGAGGGTGCTGGATTTCGTCAAATACTTTTCCTTGCACGTATTGAGATCATCTGGTGGCTATGTGTGTTCTGTTAATATGGTGAAGTACCTTGATGATTTTTATATGTTAAACCATCCTTAGATTCCCAGAATAAACCCACTTGCACGTGACACATTATCCTCTTTAGCTATCAGTGGGTATGAATAGCTAACACTGGGTAAGCATTTTTTGCCTCTGTGTTCACAATACATATTTATAAATGTCTTTCTTTTAATGCCATTTTTCTGACTTTGGTATCTGGGCAGTACTCACGTTGCAAAATTAAGAAGCATTCGCTTCTCTTTTCTCAAAGTTTGATAAAAAGACTCTGGGCAGAATTCAGCAGTCCAAAACTGTATGAGTCAGGAATTTTCTTTATCAAGGGATTCAAACACAGATTAAAATATTTAAGAAATATACACCTTTTCATATTTTCTATTTCCTCATGAATCTTATTAGTAGTTTGTGTCTTTCAAGTAACTTGTCCATGCAATCTAAGTTTTTTAATTTATTGGCAAAAGTAGTTCATAATATCTCCTTATTATTCTTTTAATATCTGTATGATCTGTAGTGATGACCCACCCACATGCCTAAAGTTAGTACTTTGTGTCTTTTTTCTTAACCATTCTAGCTAGACATTTGTAGACTGTATTGATAATTACAGAAAATAACTTTTGCTTGCACCGATTTTTTTCTATTGTTTTTGATTCGTAATGTATTGATATCTGCTCTACCCTTAGTTTTCCCCTTTCTTTTACTTACTTTGAGTTTCACTTGTTCTTTTTCTAGCTTTTAAAAGTATAAGCTTAGATCATTAATTCTATATTTTCTTCTTTGTTAGCATGAGTATTTAAAGCTATATATTTACCTCTAGATACTACTTAAGCTGCACCTTACAAATTTTTATACATCGTTTTCATCATTAATAAGTTCAAAATGATTGTTATTTTTTTCTTTGTACCATGGGTTAACTGTGTATTGTTTGATTTCCAAATATTTAGACTTTCTATTATTATTATTATTATTGTTATTATTATTATTATTATCATTATCATTATTATTATTATTATTGCTTCTTAGGGCCCTACTCGTGGCATATGGAGGTTCCCAGACTAGGGGTCAAATAGAGGCTGCAGCTTCCAGCCTACACCACAGCCACAGCAACACAGAATCCCAGCCTTGTCGGACCTGCACCACAGCTTATGGCAACACCGGTGAGGTCAGGGATCGAACCCACATCCTTATGGATACCTGGCCTCGTTTCTGCTGTGTCACAACTCCCTAATTTAATGGCATTTTAATCAGATAAAATACTCTATGGTATTTCCATACCTTTAAGTTTATTGAGATTTTGTTTGTGGCCCAGGACATGATCCCTTTAGGTGAGTATACCATGTATACTTGAAAAGAACAGATATGGGATTTTTCAGATGTTCAGTGTAGTGTTTTATAAATTTCATTTAGGTTGAGTTGGTTGATAGTGTGTTCAGTATCACTGATATTCTGTGCATTTGTTTTATCATCAGTTACTGAGAGGAGTGTTGAATTCCCCAAATAATATTGCTGATTTCTTCATTTCTCCTCTTTCCATCCATTTTACTTCATGTGTTTTAAAATTGTTTAATTAGACACATACATATTTATAAGTATTAGGTCTTCTCAATGAATGGACTGTATCATCATCCTGAAATACCTTTTAAAAAAATCTCAGGTGACAGTTCTTGTTGTAAAGGCCACTTTGTGTAATACTAATATAGCCACCTCATCTTTCTATCTTGGAATTAGTGATTTTTCATATTTCATTTCTTTTTCTACCTTTTACATTTTAATACACTGGTACTTTTGTACTTAATGTGAATTTCTTATACAGTGCATAGTTGGATCTTGCATTTTTATTAAGCTTGGTACTCTCTAACTCTTGATTAAATTGTTTGGATAATTTTTATTTACAATCTGCACATTTGGGTTTAAATTTGTCATCTTGCCATCTATTTTCTGGTTAACTTGTCTGTTTTTTGCTCATTTATTCTTTCATTCCTGCCTCCCTTTGAATTAATATCTTTAGTATTTGAATTTGTATTTTTACATATTCTTTTTTTAATCTCCATTATTGGCTTATGGGCTCTTCATCTTTTAGTAGTGTTAATATTTATTAGCTGCTCTATACGTTACAGTAAGTCTCTTTGTCTTATCTTCAGATAATTTTGCATCTTTCATGAGTAAAGTAGCAGCCTGGAACAGGATACTCCTTTAACTCCATCTCATTGTCTTTACTGTTGTCACACATTTTACTTCTGCATTTATTAAAAACTCCTCAATAAAGTCTTCTTTTGACCGTCTTTACATTTACTTAAACATATTTCCCATTTCTGCTGTTCTTTTCTTGTTTGTAAAATTTAAGTTGCTGGTATGATTTTACTTCAACTGAGGAATTTGTCTCTTTTTATCTTTCTTTCTTTCTTTCTTTTCTTTTTCCATTTCTTTTTCTTCTTAAGGCCACACACGTGGCATATGGAGGTTCCCAGGCTAGGGGTTGAATCAGAGCTACAGCTGCCAGCCTAGGCCACAGCCACAGCAACGCAGGATCCAAGCTGCGTCTGCCACCCACACCACAGCTCATGGCAACGCCGGTCCTTAACTCACTGAGCAAGGTCAGGGATCGAACCCGCAACCTCATGGATGCTGTGGCACAAGGGGAACTCTCATTCTTTTCACATTTCTTACAACACAAGCTGGGGAAAAATCTTTCCAGATTTTGTTTGCCTGAAAATGACTGTTTTGCCTTAATTCTTCAAGAATATTTTCCCTGGATATATACTTCTATGTTCCCACTTTTCTTTAGGCAATATAAGGATGTCTTTCCATTACTTCCTAGCTTTTCCTGGTTCTGCTGAGAAGGGCGGGTCGATCCTAACTCTGCTCTTGTGTATATGTCTCCTGCCTCCACCCTGCAGGCTGCACTTAAAATTTTCTCTTCATCGTTGATTTTCAATAATTTGAGTGTAATGTGCCTTAGTACGTGTGTGTGGTTTGTTTTTGTTTTTGTTTTTGTTTTTTTCAATCTTTTGTCTTTTTGGAGCCACACCCACAGCACGTAGAGGTTCCACTAGGGGTGTAATCGGAGCTACAGCTGCCAGTCTACGTCACAACCACAACCACACAGGATCCTAGCCACTTTTGTGACCTACACCACAGCTCACGGCAACGCCGGATCCTTAGCCCACTGAGCAAGGCCAGGGATGGGACCCGCAACCTCATGGATACTAGTTGGATTCATTTCCACTGCACCACAATGGGAACTCCTTTTTTTTTTTCTTTTTTCCTGTTTCTTTTGCTTGGAATTTATTGAGCTTCTTGAATTACAGTTTTCCTCAAATTTTGAAAAAGTTTGAGTATTATTTTATAATTTTTTTTCTGCTCTCTCTCCTCACTCAAATTATATTTCAAATCATTTGACATTTTCCTACATGTCACTAAAGCACAATTCATTTTTCCTTTTTCCCCCTCTTTTTGTTCCCCTCTTTCTGTAATTTTTTCTCCTCTTTCTGTGCTTCAGTTTGCAGTTTCCTTTGCTATGTCTTCAATTTCACTGACTTTTCTTTCTGCTGTGTTTAATCCGCTGTTCATCCCACTGTGCGAGTTTTATTTTTCTGGGTATTGCACGTTTCAGCTATAGGAATTATATGACATGGGTACATCTGATTAAGTCCTTCCAGGTGTAAAGCCCCAAAGAAGTAGGTCTTTGCACTGTTAGTTTCCCTTCCATCCAGAGTCACACCCCTGTCTGTGTTCGCCATGTCCATTGTCTTCAAGCAGCTGTTTCATAAATTTTGTCTCCTTTTCTAGTTCTCCGTGGCAGGAGGCCAAGTCCATGACGATAATGACAATGTGACTGAATGTGGACGTTGTTTATAGGCTTTTGACACAGTTAACTATATCATCTTTTTACCCCATACTCCTTTTTTTTTTTTTTTTTTCAGCTTCTCTGAGAATATAAGTTCTATCAAGTCAGGGAATTCGGTCTGTTTTCTTCCTACTGCTTATCCGTGACCTACAATATACCATAAATATTTGTTACATTACTGAATCAATTTTTCTCTCTGCAATTTAAAGTACTCTAGCTAAGGAAGACTGACACTCTGTTTGTTCCAGTAAATTCGTGTTTTGACATGGCGCAGGTTTCATGGCCATTCAGGGGTGTTTAGCTACATCAGTCAGCATATCAGGCACCACTAATTAGGAAAGTGTGTGTGAAACATGGGTTCTCCTTGGTGAGATTAAAGGTTTCCAGAACGTGGGGATAGGCCAGCATGGATCAGAGACATTCCTCACCCTTACGGGACTTAGGAATTCACTGAGCCTATGATCTGAACACTTAGTGATGCTCTGAGGCTTCATCTTTAAACAGTCTTGTCTCCAGCCATTTCTAGGCAAATATGTTAGCCTGAGGCCAACTCTGGAATGTTATCATGCACTTTAGGCAAAGCATTAGTCAGGGCGCCCAAATGAAGGAGGCTGGGATTTTATCTAGATTCAAGAACCCGTTTTCTGTCTGCTTTTTCACCAGTGTTTGTTTGTTAAATGTCAGTATGCGTGCAGAAGTTGGTCTAAGATACGCTCGTGTTGTACCTGGAAGGGAGGCCGTGGGGCAGTGGCTAGCCTTCCTCCCCAGACTCCGCAGAGCTTGCTGTTCTCCACCCAACGACAGAGTTAAGAGTTATGCATAACCAAGTGTACTTAGATCACTTTGTACTTGACCAGGTGGTTTATTCCCAAGATAGTTAACTTAAGGAAAGGATGACTCGGGGGTTTGCGTTGTGGCACATCGGAAACGAATCCGACTAGGATCCGTGAGGATATGGGTGCAATCCCTGGCCTTGCTCGGTGGGTCAGGGATCTGGAGTTGCCATGAGCTGTGGTATAGGTCGCAGACGCAACTCGGATCCCGCGTTGCTGTGGCTGTGGTGTAGGCGGGCACCTGCAGCTCCTATTTGACCCCTACCCTGGGAGCCTCCATATGCCCCAGATCCAGCCCTAAAAAGCAAAGAAACAACACAAACAAAATTTCCCCAACCACATATATAATAATTTAAAAAAAAGGGATGACTCATTTTATCAATAGATAAAAGGAGGAAAATCTTGTGGTCGTGTTAGAAGTCGTATCTAACATGTAATTTCTAACAAATTCGTGATTGTTAAAAAAAGTTAGATAACAAGAAATGGAAGAAACTTTACCTTGAAAAACACTATACGCAAATCTAAGATTAAATAGACCTATGGAATAAAATGAAAACCAAGGATCATTTTATATATGTGTGTATATATATATATATTTAATATATATGTGGTACTGTAGACATAGTTTTATGAATCAGTGAGAAAAGTATGAGGTATTCAAACCATTCTGCTCTTTTTACTGCCTGGAAGGAATTTGACTTTTGCTTTTTCTGAGGTAATCTTAAAATGCTAGCAACCTTCAATTGAAAAAAAAAAATTGAACTGCTCTAATAGAACGTTAAAAAGCTAAATACCCTGTCTCTTACTAATAACATTTCACTGTGTGCAAATAGTTGCGTTGCATGTACCAGCATAACTGCAGTCCCCTGGGGGCAAAATACATCTATTTCATTCCATACGCAAAAATAAATTCCAAATGCATTTAAAAATCTAAGTGTAGAAAGTGAAAGCACGAACACTAGAAGAAAATACTAGAAAATATCTTTATAACCTCGAAATGGGGAACTACTCCTTAAACAGGACAGAAAAGTGAACACCTTATCAAATCGTCAAAAAGGTTTATAAATTTTATTACATTAAGGATAAAAAAAAATAACCGAGGCAAAGATAAAAGGTAATTGCTACACATATAACCAGCCACAAATTAGTAGCAAGATTTACGTGTCCTATTCAGCAAGTCAATAAGTGCAGAAATTGGGAAAGTATTTGAATGAGTAGTTCCCAGAAGAAGAAATAGCAATGGCTAGTCAGCACTGAAAAGATACTCAGCTGCAGTTGTCATCACGGAAACGAAGCAAAAAATGATGAAGTATGATTTCATACCCATCAGCTGGCCAAAGCTTAAAACCAAGCCTTGTTTGCGGTTGTGAAGCTCTCGTGTATGTGCACTTAGAGTCGGAGATGAAGGTATTTCCTAAAGGTCCATCACTGCGTTTTGTAACAGGGAGAAGCTGGAAATAACCTGCATACTCAGCATCAGGGCAGTGGACAAACCTAGATGTTAAGTGAGACCCAGGGGCAGGAGGACCCTGGTGGCTCAGTGGGTTAAGGATCCAGTGTTGTCACTGCAGGCTCGGGTCTCTGCTGTGGCACAGGTTTGATCCCTGGCTGGGGAACTTCCTCAGGCTGAGGGCAAAAGTAAGTAAATAAGTAAATAAAGCACAGTAATCTCAAGTGCCCAGCTCCATGGCTGTGTATACATGCACACGCCCACGTGACCGCCGGCTAAATTAGCACCCACCCCACGTTCAGCCCCCTGGAAAGTCTGCCTGTGTTCCTTTAGGTTTATATCATTCCTGCCCCCAGACAGTCACGATCCTGACTCCAATTATTAGCTACATTTGCCTGTTTTTGATGTTCATGTAAGTGGGTTCAAACAATATGTGCGCTTTAACTCATCTTAACGTCACTGACATTTATCCATGTCGTTGCACATAACAGTAGATCATTTTTTTTTTTTCTTTTTAGAGCCGCACTCACGGCATATGGAGGTTCCCAGCCTAGGGGTCTAACAGGAGCTGTAGGCACTGGCCTACGCCACAGCCACAGCAACACGGGATCTGAGCCGCATCTGCAACCTGCAGCACAGCTCACGGCAACGCTGGGTCCTTAACCCACTGAGCAAGGTCAGGGATGGAACCCGCAACCTCATGGTTCCTAGTCGGATTTGTTTCCGCTGAGCCACGACAGGAACTCCCCCAGTAGACCACTTTTTAAAAAAATGTTGTGTAGCATTCTCTTGCATGAAAAGACCACAGTTATTTATCTAACCTCCATGGTGGGCATTTGATTTCTTCCCCCTAGTTTTGGCCATGACGCATTAGGCATCTCTCCAGTTCTGCAAGATACTTGTTTGTGAACATGTGCTTTCATTTCTCTTGTGAAGATTCTGGGACTGAAATTTCTTTTTAATTTATTTTTTACCTTTTTTTTTTTTTTGACTGTGCCTGTGAAATGTGGAAGTTCCTGGGCCAGGGATTAAACCTGTGGCACAGCAGTGACCCAAGCTGCTGCAGTGACAACGCTAGATCCTTAACCTGCTGTGCCCCCAGGGAACTCCTGGAATGGGAATTTCTGAGTCTGAGGTTAGGGATATACTTGAATTTAGCAGTTTTCTGAAATGGTCACACCATCCGCAGCAGCACCAGCCGTGTCTGAGCTCCAGCTGCTCCAATCCTGGCAAACACCTGCTCCTGTCTGCCTTCCTCAGCTTTCGCTGTTCTGGTGGGTATGTGACAGCTTCTCCTTTAAGGTTTAAAGTGTACTTCCCAGAGTTCCCGTTGTGGCACAGCAGCAACCAATCTGACAAGTATCCACTGACAGGTATCCAGTGGGTTCGATTGCTGGCCGTTCTCAGTGTGTTAAGGATCCGCCTTTGCCGGAGTGCAGGAAGGGTGAACTCAAGGGGCTTCACGACCAGCCAGATTCGCAATCCAGGTTACTGCCTGTGCCCCAGAAAGAGGAGACAGAGGTTAATACCGCACTTCGGGTCTACAGGGCAAACACCTTCTAAGATGAAATCAACAAGCACAACTTCCTGCAACACGCAGCACAGCAGGACACTGCTAGGCTTCATATTTCACATTACACTCTGAATTATGGCTTCTTCCAGACTGAGCCTTTTTGCACATGCTTTCCACCAAGTCTTCACTCACCGTTATCTGGGTGCACACCTGTCTCTTCGCCAGATACAGGCTTCTTTTGGGTCAGGCCTGTGTTCTACACCCTCCAAGTCTAACATAGTATTTGGCTCATATTAATAAAAAGTTCATAAATATTTTTTAACTAGCTGAACTTCTGGTTGCCTTGGAAATCAAGACAAAAAAGTCTCTTCTTAAACATCTTGTATGCCAGGAAAGACTCCTACACTTTAAGAGCAAGGACCAGTTCCTAGGGGGAAATGTCACTCCCCAGGCACACATCCAGCTTTACGACTTTGCTGAATAAAGGCAAGTCTCTTTTATGTAGAGTCTCATTTTCCCAGGAGGAAAGGGAGCGCCTTCCCTTCAAAGCTTCTCCACGCGTGAGCCTTTTAAAAACTCCCGTTACAGACGTGGTGCTTTGCAGTCTGTCCGCTTGTAGCTTCCAGTGGGAAGGATCCTTTGATAATTTCTGTCTCGCTCACAGACTTCAGAGACTTCAGCCACTGCCTTGAGTAGCCGTGTCCGCTCAGGAAGACAGGGAAGAAGTTAGTAAAAATTCAGGATTCTCAGGCCTCTGGCAGAAGGTTCCTATTTTTACTTGTTAAGGTAACTTGCAGGGGCTGGAGATAATCTACAAAGCCCTATTGTCTCGGTGAAAATTTCTCAGAGACCACCCCCAAACACACTTCCCTTGCCTACTTCTTGGAAATCAAGCCGCGGGACTGTGTTGCCACACATGAGACAAAGATCGGAACTTCAGGGAACAGGAAATTCGGTCTTGAAGAAGATAATATTATCTTAACGATCCTCTATTCATTCACCTTGGATCAAGCAAGCACATTCTGAGTTCACACCCAGTCTGTCTTTTTTGGTGGCGGGGAGAGATGATGGAAAATGGGACTAGATAGAGCTAGTGAAATCTTCACCCGAAACTGAGAGACATCAGTAAAAAACAGCTTTGGAGAACAATACTAAGTACTTGTTGCTGGGGGGCAGGGATAGAGACAGCATATTATAACACAAGGCATAGCCTAGAAAAGGACTCCATGCTAATCCACTCATCAAGAGAGTAATTCAGGAGATCAGATTTTGGAAACAGGTCATTCATAACAGAAAGCAGTCATTTCTTTATTCGACCACTATTTACTGGGTGTCTGCTGTACCATACATAGCCTGTATGAGATCCTGAGAATTCACACCAACTCCTACAAACATTGATCCAGTCCCTGAAGAAGCCGTCAGCCCAAGTCTGGCCCTGGAGCCAAATCGTGAAATAGACAATTCCAGCATTTGCCTCCAGCCTTCATCTTCTTTTTGCAACTTTCTCCCAGCCGCTGTGCTCTGTAATTCATCTTCCAGCTCTCGGCCCTAGACTTAACAACTTATCCTGGGAAATACACATAGTTAGTGTAGTGGAATCTTAGTGAGCATTTATGTCTCCCCACAGTATTCATGTTTTAAAGCTTCTCTGTTTCGGTTGAAATGCCTGACGGGCTCCAGTAAAGTAAATCAGAAGAGAGAGACGGTCCATCAGCAGAGGATGACAGCAAAGGGTCCTTTCAGTTACCCCCAGATAAACTGTCCCACATTTTATTATTGTTAGAAACGTGAACGGCCCGCTTATTTGACTGTGAGCTTGAAATAACTTCAGTCATAGTCAAAAGGAAAGTCTTGAGTTGGGTCAAAGGCCCCAGGGATTTACATCATGGAACCAGCAGAGAAATATTTTCCCTGCAATCTGATTCTCCAAAGACTGCAGTCGGGCTGCGCGGAGCAGCCTTTGCTAACAGAAGAAAGGCGGTATAGTTGAGGGGGTCCAGAGCGAGGCACCCAAATGATCAAAGGAGTGGCTGCTGCATGAAGATCAAAAGGCCTGGCAGCACTTAGAGCGGCCCGGTTACGGCGGAGAGGGGCTGCCGGCCTGGGTGTTCGGTAAGAGCTCTGCAAATATTTAAAAGGCGTTAACACCAGAGAAGGCAAGTCCTTATTTTGCTTTCTTGGAGGTGACATAATGTGAAACAGACAAGGTAAAACTAAAGAAAGAACAGAGTACCCAGAATATCAGGAAATATTTCCTACAAAGAACAGTGGAAGTTTTTTGCAAGAGGTGAAATATTAGACACTGGGCCCAGAGCAGAAATTAAGCATGAATAACTTCCCTTGTTTGCAAATCACTGTCTTTCCTGCCTCTGTCAGGTACTGGGTAATACTTACTAAGCCACCTTCTTCTGCCTGTGGCCTAGATTCTTTCATGTTTCTGGAGGTCCCATCAGTGACCTTGTACCGACATTTTTGGCAGAATATGATTTATGAGGCGAAGTCACGTAGACACTAAGAGGCAAGCCTTTCCATAGTGACCCACTGTGTGTTCCATAAGCAGCATCTAATCAGGAAATCCGTGGCTCAGAGTCACGGGGTTTCAGGAACCAGAAGCAACTTTGAGGTAAGCACTTTTATCAGAGAGGCTGGGTTGTTTCTCTAAAATGCACCGGCCTGATGAGGGTCTGATTCTCAGCCTATGGCAATACCGTCTTCTTCTCCCTCAGGCGCTACTCTCGGACTGTGTGGCAGTCTTAATTTTGTTTTTCTTAAAGCTACAATTAGCAAATTTTAGGAAATTGTTCTTTCCCGGATTTTCAAATTCTCGTGCTTTTGTTCTTGCTCAGAATAGATGTATTTGGGAGTTCCCGCTGTGGCTGGGCAGAAGCGAACCCAGCTAGTATCCATGAGGACACAGGTTCGATTCCTGACCTTGCTCAGAGGGTTAAAGGATCTGGCGTGGCTGTGGCTGTGGTGTAGACCAGCAGCTGTAGCTCCGACTTGACCCCTAGCCTGGGAACTTCCACATGCCTTGGGTGCAGTCCTAAAAAGCAAAATAAAATAAAACAAAATAAAAATGTGTGTGCATGGCATGGTGGGTGTGTGTGCAGCATGTGTGGGGTATGCATAGAGTGGTGTGTGTGCATTATGTGTGGTGTATTCATGATGCAGTGTGTGCATGATATGGTGTGTGTGTATATCATGTGCCTGGTGTGTGTGCATGGTATGGTGGGTGTGTGTGCAGTGTGGGGGAGCGTGTGATGTGTGTGTGTGTTTGTATAGCATGTGTGTGCGTACATGGTGTGTGTGCATGGTATGGTGGGTGTGTGTGCAGTGTGGGGAGCGTGGTGTGGCGGATGTGTACACAGCATATGCACCTGCACAGACGCACGTCTGGAAGGTCTCCATCGCAGGTGGGCGGAGCCGGCCTGTGTAAAGGGATTAGAGTGGAAGGAGGCAGGAGTTCCTTGCACTGTACACTCGTCAATGTCCTTTGAATTTTCATTACAGATTCCTGTACTGATGGTCTGATCTCTGCGTCATGTTTCTCTTTTTATGCTAGACCTTTAGGGAGGAAATGGTGCAATTTCTACTCGAATTCCAACACAAGAGAGCTTTTTCTTAGGAGCCTCTTTTGAGGACAGTGTCTTGTTTTGCAACTTCTCCTCCAGAGTCAGAGGCATTCCCCATAAAAGGAGTGATTGTCAGAGACATTTGTGTCATAAAGCTTTGCACGTAGATGTGATTATGAGAGAAAGCAGCGGCAACACATTTCCCGTATTAAATATCACACTGAAGTAGCACTTAAGATACGGACCAGAAGGTTAAATAAATAGGAGAGGAAGAAACCAGAGTTCTGGTCGCCTTCTCTGTTGAGGATTTTCCAGTAATGAAAAGATGGTCACAGCAGAGGCAGCAACTGAACTTGGTGTCGTCAAATCAAGAGAAAACCTGTCCAGAAGCATGTTCAAGAAACTTTTGACAGGGCTTCCATCTGGGAACTGGCTGGGCATTTGCTTCTTGCTTTAATTATTTCAATCCATATAATTTTTTACAAGGAAGATTCAGTTAGAATTCTGGGTGATATGGTTGCTGGTTTTTTACCTTGTTTTTCTGCAGTTATCCAGTTTTCTCTTACAACTATATGCTGTTCTTGTCATCAGAAAAAAAGAGAACTCTCAATCCTTGAGATTTAACATTTTTAAAAAACGGACTCAGTGAGCTCCTGTGGGGATTGCTATAACCCAGGAAGCCCAGGTTAGTTTATAGAGGCTATTAACACTCAAATCGGCAGTCTTCCCGACTTGTGAAAACTAAAACAGTGTTTTAGAAAGACATTTAATTAACAGAAAAAATAGTGAAATAGGGTGACTTGTAAAAGAGCACAGCTTTAGAGTCCTGTACTTCTAAGGCTGATTCTAGCCCTGTGACCTTGGAAGGCTGACATAGATTTATGGACCATGGGGTGTCCTGGCTGAGGAATTGGAGGAGCTGATTATGAGTGGAGCGGAGGACCAGGCTGAAGGAAGATGGTACACCAGAGACAAGCATTGTTAACAGCTCTGTAGAAGGCACATGAATCTGAGTGTCATTGTGTCCCCAACCTCTGGGAGCCCCCAAACGAGCTGTCAGATCTCAAGGCCTTTGCAGGGTGGGCTGGACACTCTGCTGCCTATGATCACAGGCTCCCTCCCTTCTGACCACTCTTCTGAACTCTTACCAGTTGGACCTCCTCCATCTTTCACTGGCAGAGGTCTTTGTTGTCCATCGTGTCAAGTGCAGCCTCCCCAGACCATTCCCTGAGTCTTAGCCGTTGGCTTCTTAGCATCTCGGATTCTGTGCCCTCTCCCTAGGACGCTGGCTCCACGCCAAGACAGCAGACTCACACAGTATGGCCCCCAGCGCCTGACACACTCAGACCACCTGGCCTGTGTCCCGTTCCCATCACCCCTCTGTCTCCATGGCGACTCCACCCCCCAGTCCCACCTTAGCAGGTGAAGGATCAAATCCTTCTCTGTTGGGGGCGCTCTGGCCCCCTATATTGGAGGACTCACTCCCCATCCAGCTGCCCCTGGATATGAAAGTCCCTGTCAGTCAAAGAAGTTTCTACAAGATACACTTTGTTTCCTATTGTGAGAGAATCTCATTTATGATTTTATACACGCATCTAAAGAATGCTGAATCCTGGGAGTTCCCATTGTGGCACAGCAGAAACGAATCCAACTAGGAACCATGAGGTTTCAGGTTCAGTCCTTGGCCTCGCACAGTGGATTGAGGATCTGGTGTTGCCGTGGGCTGTGGTGTAGGTTACAGACACTGATCACATCTGGCGTTGCTGTGGCTGTGGCGTAGGCCAGTGGCTACAGCTACGATTAGACCCCTAGCCTGGGAACTTCCACATGCCACGGGTGGGGCCCTAAAAATAAAATAATAATACAAATAATAGTAATAAATAAATTATTTAATTAACTAAATGGCAATACTAAAAGGCTAGCGAGAGTGTTGAACACTAGGGCTTTCATACGCCACTGGGAGGGGTGCAAAACAGTACAGCCACTTTAAAAAAACAACCTCAAAATTTCTTATAAAACTAAGCATGTCTATCGTATGACTCACAGATCTCACACCTAGACATGTGCCTGAGAGAAAAGAAAAAGTTTTTTTCAAGTAAGTATGTACTGGGAGTTCTCTTGCGTGGCACCCGGTTCCGGTTAAGGATCCTGCATTGTCACTAAGGCAACCTGGGTTGCTGCTGTGGCATAGGCTCCATTCCTGGCCCAGGAACTTCTGCATGTTGCAAGTATGGAAAAAAAAAAAAAAGTATCTACTATGCTTGTATATATTTAGCTGCTTCATTCAGAATTGCCAAAATTTGAAACAACCTAGCTTCAGCTCCTAGAAGGATAAATAAACAGCAGTACATCCATTCAGGGGAATACTACTCAGCAATAGAAAAGAACAACTCTTGAGCTACATAACTGCATAGATAAACCTTAAATGCATTGTGCTAAGTGAAACAAACCAGACTCACAAGGCATCATATTTTATAATTGCATTTTTTGATACTATACAAAGGCAAGAAAAAGACCCCAAACCCAGAGAGAAGATGAGTGGTTTACAGGGCTTGGAGAGTGCAGGGGAGGTGTTGACTATAAAGAGACAGTACAAGGATATTTTGGGAGCGATAAAACTGTTTTGTATAGAACTTGGGTAGTGGATATGTGATTATGTATTTATCAAAACCCTTAGCACTGTACACTGCAGAGGAAGCTTTCTGAATAAATTCTGTGATTTATTTGATAGTATTGGATTAAGATGAACATTTTAATTTTGACAGTTGTTCTGTGGCTATGAAAGATGTTCACAAGTGAAGAATCTGAGTGCAGGATGGATGTACGGGAACTCTGTACTATTTTTGTAATTCTTCTGTAAGTACATCGAAAATTATCTCATAATAAGGAGTTTTTCAAATGTAATCACAATAAACTTAGTATGCTATGCTGCATAGGATCTCTCACACAATTAAACTTCCTTTTCTTTTCTTTTTTTTCTTTTTGCCTTTTCTAGGGCTGCACCCGCGGCATATGGAGGTTCCCAGGCTAGGGGTCTAACAGGAGCAGTAGCTGCCGGCCTTCGCCACAGCCACGGCAACGCGGGATCCGAGCCGCGTCTGCAACCTACACCACAGCTCATGGCAACGCCGGATCCTTAACCCACTGAGCGAGGCCAGGGGTCAAACACGCAACCTCATGGTTCCTAGTCGGATTTGTTAACCACTGAGCCACGACAGGAACTTCCCTTTTATTTTTTACTGAACGTAATAGAAGAGAAAAAACTAAGATGGCTTTAGAAATTGGTTTAAAAGCTGTATTATAAACCGTATTCCTAAACAGTCTTTTCAGCTATTTTTCCTTGCGCGAAAGTGTGTGATTATTCGTTTACTCTACTGCTTGACTTTGTGAGTCAGTTTTATTTTGCAGGACTACTATCTTACACTTCTTTTCAAACATCAATTTTACCTTTTCCTGATTTTATTCAGCAGTAATAAGTATTTTGTGTGTTTTATGCCCCAGCAACGTGCTTGGTGCTTTTCAGTTTCATTAACGATTGTGTCATTACACATTTTGACTTTAGGTCAGCATTTCTTAAAGTAGACTTGGATGGGAAGGCTTGTCTTTATCTAACATTGAACTTCTTCGTGAAGCCAAAATCTCTCCTCCCACCTCTCTCCACAGAATTATTCTGAAAACATTCCTTACTGACTATTTCTGCATGTTCTCACCATTCCATTAGCAGTCTCATTACCGCATACATCATGTCGAGCTTTCAACAAAAGATTAGAAAGCCTGTTAAAAAGCAAGACAAAACACAGTCTGAAGAGACAAAGCAAGCTTTAGAAGCAGACTCAGATCTGATACAGATTTTAGAATTATCACATAGGAAATTTAAAATAACTACAATTGGAGTGCCCATCGTGGCTCAGTGGTAATGAACCCAACTAGTATCCATGCGGATGTGGGTTCAGACCCTGGCCCCACTCAGTGGGTTAAGGATCTGGCATTGCTGTGAGCTGTGATGGCAGACGCAGCTCAGATCTGGTGTTGCTATGTCTGTAGCGTAGGCCTGTAGCTTGGATTCAACCCCTAGCCTGGGAACTTCCATATGCTGCAAATGCGGCCCTAAAAAGCCAAAATAAATAAATGAATTACATTAAATAACTATGATTATTATATTAAGGGCTCTGATGGAAAAAGTAGACAATATGCAAGAACAGGTGTAAGTAGAGAGATGCAAACTCTAAAAAAAGAATAAAAAGGAAATGCTAGAGATCAAAACACTAACAGAAATGAAGAATGCCTTTAAGAGGCTCCTCAGTACACTGGACACAGAGAAGGAAAGAATCAATGAACTTGACGAAATATCGGAAATTTCCGAGTTACGTTGCAAACAGAAAAAAAAATGAAAAAAATATACAGGAATATATTAGTAATGGAAATGTCAGTAGCAGAAGAAATAGAGAAAAGAGCAGAAGAAATATTAAATAATGGGGAATTCCCATCATGGCAGAGTGGAAATGAATCCGACTAGGAACCATGAGGTTGCGGGTTCGATCTCTGACCTTGCTCAGTGGGTTAAGGATCTGGCGTTGCTGTGAGCTGTGGTGTAGTTTGCAGACGCGGCTCGGATGTGGTGGTGTTGCTGTGGCTGTGGCGTAGGCCAGCGGCTGTAGATCCAATTAGACCCGTAGCCTGGGAACATCCATATGCCGCAGCCATGGCCCTAAAAAACAAAAACAAAAAGGCATTCCCTTGTGGTACAGAGGGCTGAGGATCTGGTGCTGCATTGGAGTAGCTCAGGTTGCTGCTGTGACACAGGTTTGATCCCTGGACAGAGAACTCCTGCCTTCCCTGGGCCCAGCAAAACCCAAAACCCAAACCTCCTAGAATGAATAAGTGATAATGGCTAGTTTGCAGGATGTAATACACAAAAGTCAATTGCTTTCCTATACACAATCACTGAAAAATTGAAACTTGAGATGATAAACCAATATCGTTTATATTAACAACCCCTCCAAAACCTAAAATGCTTAGATATGAAATTTCAAAAGTATACAATTTATATGGGGAAAACTACAAAACTCTGACTAAAGAAATCAAAGAAGGAGAGTTCCTGCTACGGCTCCGCAGAAACATATCCATAGACGAGCATCCCTGAGTGCGCTTTAACCCGTCTCTGTAATTACCTTCAGTAACGCTCTGCTTCGCTGCACAGAACCCTGAGCTGGGGCCTGGGGAAAGGAAGGAACCTGCTGTCCACCAGGGAGGACCATCCAGCCAGCAGGGGTCCACAGGAGTGGGGAGGAGTCCTGGGAAGCGGACAGGAGGACGCGTAGGAGAGGGTAGGGCTCCGTACTGGTGTCCTCGGGCTGTCCTCACACAGCCTTGCAGGTGGGCGCCTGGAACGCCAGAGATCGGTCGTCTCCTGGTTCTGGAGAGTCTGAGATCCAGGGGTCGGCAGGGTTGGTCCCTGCTGAGGGCTGTGATTTCACTTTCGGGCGGCGTCTCCTAGCTGTGTCTCTTCACACCGCCTTCCCTCCATAGGTGTGTCTGCATCCGTGTCCCCCCTTTTTGTGAGGATGCCAGTGGCACTGGACTGAAGCCCACCTGGTGACTGCCTTTGGACTTTAACCTCTGTAAAGGACCTGTCTTTAAATACGGTCACACTCTGAGCTCCTGGGGTTTAGGACTGAAATGTAGTCAGTCTGGAGGGATATGATTCAACTCATCCCAGGAAACCTGAACCGTTTTCTTTTCATAATCATGTGTAGGTTGGTTCCAGTGTACAAGTGGCCACCCAGCCCCACCTCCCAGCCAGGTGGCAGAGACACGTGACAGGACACTAGGAATCAACAGTAACATATTCTAAATACGCAGCCTCAGATTTAACCTCTCTCGTCTGAGCTCCTTGGTGGGGAAAGAGGAAAGCTGTGCCTAAGTGACAGTGGAGCAGCGACACCCCGGGATGCAGGGGGCTCTGAAGGCTGGGGTTCAGCCCTAAGGAGCCAGACGGGGCTCGGTCCTCGTTCTGGGCAACAGATGGGCCCGCAGGAGCTCGCGGCCTCGAGAGAACCAACCCGAGTAATTTTCAGCCACTGGGTGGGTGAACTCCTCCCCTGGGAAGGTTATCGCGTCACCAGGCGTGTTTTGAACCATAGGTTGTCCTTGGTGAAATGTGTGTACGCAGAGCATCGTTTGAGCAGTTTTCACCCAAGTCCCCGCTTTCGGATGCCTCCCGGCAGCCTCCAGTGGGACACGAACCCTCCCGCAGTCCTTCCCCTATTTCTGATGGTGTCGGACTCTGGCAAGACATTGCTCATCCAAAGAGCCTTACAGAGCATCTTGCCGTTATCGTGTACCGTGTCAGTGCACCAAGAACCCTTATTTCTGTGGGCAGCATGGTGGAACATGGATTTCACACTGGATGTTGGGTTAGATTAACTAGAGATGGACACATCCCTATTATTTATTTATTTGTTTGTTTGTTTAAAGTACAGTTGATTGACAACGTTGTGTTAATTTCTGCAGTACACAAGTGATTCAGTTATACATATGTATACATTTTTTCGTATTTTTTTCCATTTTGGTTTATCCCAGGATATTAAATGGAGTTCCCTGTGCTGTACAGTAGGACCTTGTTGTTCATCCGTTATCTGGTCCTTTTTAATATTTTCTTTGTATTCAGCGGATCCCAGGAGGCGTTAGGTGGAGTCGTGGTACCCCCAGGAGTTTTCCTGGTCGACTTCTGAGAAGTCATGGGGAATCGTAGCTGCATAACATCCTCCCTGAGCCCTGAGCCTCGTTGAGAAACCATGTGAAAGGGGAGAAAATTATTTTAAAAAAATGTTGGGGAAAATGACTATTTAAATGTTACATTGAACTCATTAATTGTTCAAACCAAAAGTTTTGCTATTTGTTTGAGAATCGTAGAGATCTGGAAATAAACACACAATAAACTACATTTTCAAGTATCATCACCTCAGGAAAAGTTAGACGAAACTAATTAGGAAGAGAAGTTGTATGTTATGTACATTAAATTCTATTGTCTTCTGTGTTTTTTGCAAAACTATTTTTAACTGACCTTCTAAAAGCTGGCGAGTTGCCATTAGAAAACAGAAGACTGCCCTTCAGTCCTTAAGGGAGTGGTCTGGAATTCAGAAATGCACTGTATCCTGGATTGTAAAGAAGAGGACATTTTTCAGTATCTTCTCTTTTGACAAATACTAAGAATAAAATAACCATAGGTCATGGAATCTGCTGTTGTTTAGGAAGGATAGTAAGACAATCCTAAATAATGTGCAATAGGTTTAGTCCTAAACTATGGAAATATAGACTAATATGATGATGTAGGTGAATTGAGTGTCAATTATGCATTTAGGAGAAAGAGCCCTAAAAGGCCAGGAACACAGCTCTGGGTTAGGCAGGGGGCAAGTCTTTCCTCTGCATCTGTTGTCTTTTGTGACTTTAAAGGCCTAACAGGTGTTAATGAAGTGCATCTATCTAAGTTAAAACTTGATTTTCTGAATCGCGAACTAAGACCAAGACTAAGATTAAACGTCCGCCCCAGGGCGTAAAGGAGAGGGTGACCCGTAACAGACACTGGGCAACTCCTGGTTATGTGCTGGTTAATTACTTTAGTTAAAGCACTGCTGCTTAACTGGCGAAATCTCATAATTGACGTTTCAAGGAAAAGACAGTGGGGTTCAAATCCCTGAGGACTTGTCGCATTTAAGCTGAAACACACTTTGAGGAAGTCCCCCTCCCCTCCGCCGTCCCCCTCCCTCTCCCCCGTCCCCCTCCCCCTCCGGCAGGGTGCCTGGGCCTCCTCGGAACCCGGAGCTGCAGCTTTGACACCGGGTCTTGGGGAAGAAGAGGCCATTAAACGCCGTTCCTGGGAGCCGCGGTGGATGGGGTCTTTTCCCACTGGGACCTTCCCGCAGCACCGGCCACGCTTCGCGAGTGGCAGCAGAGAACAGGAGCTGCGGGAGCTGCAGGCGGGCTAGAGGCCGGGCCCCCGCCTCCCGGAGCTGCTCCCCGCAGGCGCTGGGCCCTCCCGCCCGTCCCGCGCCGGTGATGTCATGGGATCCGCGGCTCCGCGAGATGAAAGGGACCCGGCGAAGCCCGCTGGCACCAGGCGCCGCTTCCAGCGCGCAATCAGGGGGCAGCCTGGGAACTGGAGCGCAGCGCAGTCTGCCACTCAGCCCGGGCTGGGGGAGCCACTGGGCCCGCCTCGGTGCCAGAAAAAAAGGGGGGAAACGACGCGATCCGGGTCAAACAAAAGAATGCGAGGACGGGGCGGCGGGAGGGCGACTACCTGCTGAAGGAGCGTTGCCGGCGGCCGCGCACACACACATACTTGGCCTGCCTTTGATGTCCTGCAACTGATCACCGATCAGATTACGGGCGTTTCAGTCCCTGCTCGTCTGCCTTTGATCTGCAGGGCTCATTTTCTTTTCCTGGGTTGGGAGTTTCGTCTGGGCATGTGCTGACAGATATTTTGGGGAAGGTAGAAGCCTTTGGCACAGAAGCGCTGCCAAGGAGAAAGCCGGTTGCCGAAAAGGCCGAGTCCTGGAGAGTTCAGCACGTTGAAGGTACAGCGTTTTATGTTTTGTTGTGGCTTTCCCTTCACTTTCCCTGTGGGTTCTCAGAAAAGACGGTTTCTGCGCAGAGAGCAGGAGCATTTCTGATTGAATGCTGCATTACGCTGCATGCGTGGATCAGAGGAAACGCGACACTCGATGCTGTTTTAGCAGTTAGTACGAAGGGCTTGCAATCTGTCGCGCACATTTCACTTGGAAATGAGTTGTTCCAACAGGACGAAAGGCGAGAGTGCTAAGTTTAGCAATCGCCGGCTGCTGCAAAGCCCGAGGTCTGAAGGCTGTAATTGCTCTAAGTATTTGCAGGTCGCTTTACTTGGTAAACAGGCAGCAGAGCTCTCTTTGAAGCCAATGTTTTCCTTGTTTTCTCCTATGATAGAGTAGAAGGCATCCCTGGCAATGCTGTTTCTTTGGTTTATTTATTCTCTCACCTCCAAGATGTCAGCCTATCAAGTACATTTCCTGATGCAGTGGGTAAGAAGAGGCAGTCAAGTACACTTAAAGGCTTTTCTGGGTAAAGCTTATGCCTTTTCAAGCCGGGAGGGGCAAGTTATGCTCAGTCTAGTTTAAAAATCCTCTGGTGATTTTCTGCAGACTTTGGCACTAGCATCAGCCTTATGTTCGGGAACATTCACAAGGTTAATATTCCTAAATTATCCTGAACTTCAGATGTCCAGCGACAGCTGTTGTAAGTTAAAATTTGCCAACTGTTTACCAAAACAGTCTGAGTAATCAACAGTTAGGATGTTGCCTACAGTTTGGGGTCACATGTTCACTTTAGTTTATGCTCAGCGTGGCAGAACCAAGATATACTGCTGTGCTGAATTTGAAAGTTAACTTGTTTTGTCAATTCAGCAATCGCATGCCTGCACGCGAGTGTACACACACAGACACACACACACACACACGCACACACACACGCACACACGCAGGATATGGAGATGCAAGAGAATACAGTGGAAACGAAAGAGGCCCCTGTTGTCATTAGTTCATTTTCATGTTCTAGTCTTATGTTTATCTGCGTAAAATATTTGCTGAACCACAAAGAAATTATAAGTGATGAGATCAGTTATTCTTTAGTCTAAAATTCTGATGAAACAGGAAAGGCCTAATGAGTCTCATTTCACATGTAATTAATTTTTCAGAGGCAGTTAATTAAATTACTTTCTAAACTTTCTTCCTGGTATTAGAAGGATAATTAGCATTGTTTGCTTAGTTTTAAACCTTTGATAGCTGTTAAGTGGAGATTATTTAAAGCCATACCAAACTGACTGTATTTTTAAGATGTGTCAGCAAGAATGTACTCAAAAAGATTTAGCTGTTGCTTTTTATCATATGCCAAGAGAGGCATTAAAATTTTTTGTTTTACCGGCAGTGTTACAAAGCATGTTCACAGTATCCTGAAATATCAGCTTAGGTGGGTTTTTTTTTTTTTAAATTGTTTGTTTTAAAAGTCCTCTTTAACTCACAAAAGCAATAGTCATGTTCACATTAGGACAAAGAAAATTAAACTTTTAAAATAATGACTGCAGAAGGTGCCCAAAGAACAGAGTGCTTAAGAACTCGATCATTTTGTTGAGATTTGGGATTTTAAAAAAATTTTAATGACTATTTATTCTGCTGCTAGGTTCATTCTAACACACACAGACTCTCTTCAGCACAGAACAAAAGGGAGAATTAGTTATCTGATTAATTTAGGCTTTGTAGAAAACTAGCTTGGGCAAGTTAAGTCATTGAAAATCCACTTCAGTGTCTGAATTAATTCAGTTAGTTGTTTACTTCTTGTGTCCTGGTTGAGAAGTGAAACCGATTATATTTGACTTTAAAAGAAGGGTGGCTATTGCGGAATGTACAGGTACAGCCCCAAAAGGCATCTCTTAATTGATTGCCTCAGGATGATCTCGAGTGTGATTTAAACAGAACTATCCCCACCGTGGCCACTGCACGAAACCCTTACACAACATTTTTTTCAAAGCCCTTTCCTATCCGTTGCTTCAATGGGAGCTTTGTTACTGCAGCAAGTCCAAGACTTCAAAAGACTTATTTCTGGTCCTGATGCTGTCACTGATTAGCTCTGTGACCCCGAGAGACTCTCTCCCCTGCCCGGGGTTCTCGTGCTGGAAGTGAGGGGGTGGGTCAGACCAGCCTTTTGCAATAAGCAGGGTGGAATTTTTAGAGCCGTTGCACAGATGAGAAAACCGAGACTGGAGGAAAGTAACTTGACTTTCCTAACTAGGGTCACGTGGCCAGTTTTCCAAGTCCTGGTCCTATGTCCTTTCCAGGTCACTGTGCATATTTTCCAACACCTGCTGCTGAACCAAATGCACTGCTAACTGGAGAACAGGCTGAGTTCGAAAGATCAAGATAGCCTCTTCCTTCTACTGTGTGGTTTTTCTTTCCGTGTTAGATGTGGCAGTCAGCTGGAGGAGCTGGCTGAGCTCCCAACAGTTCCTTTTGCTTCTGTATTTCTTTTTTTAGCTTTTCTATTGAAATATAGTTCATTTACAAAGTTAGTTTCAGGTGCACAGAAAGTGATTCAGATATATGGATATATATGTGTTTCTATATCTCTAAGTAGTCTTAACACAATTACTGCTACACATAATTTACCATAATATTTAAAATAATGTTCACAAAAGTTTAATATGTCAATGCAATGCCAAATTATATATGCATACAGACACGCACAAATACATATATGTATATAATGACGCAAGTTTGACAGTATACACACATCGTTTTGTGTTTCCAAGGATTTGATACTTTCTTGGAAAATGTCAGTGGGTTCCATGAAAAGTTTAATAGTTAATTAAAGGTTGCCAGTCCTCCAGGGAGATTCCCAGTGGGATTCTGTGAGAATTCAGTTTATAAATTCATGATATATGTTGTACATGGTATAAGTTCCCTGTTACATTAGATTTTGTTAGGAATCCTTGAACATGTTTTCGCTAACTCGGTCTAGCTTTTTCTCCTTGGGGAAAAAAAGGTATATTGCTTGTGAGTAAATTGACTTATTGACTATAAATTTTATACATATACACTTCTCTCAAGGCCAAATAGCTATTGCTCATGTCTTATCACCCTTTAAAAGTTTCATATAGAGCTTTACAGGAGATTACTTAGTAACAGTCACTAATATTTATTAATGCACTAATTATTAATTTACTAATATTTATTGAGTACTTGGGTGCCAGGCGCTCTGACAGTATTTCTGAGGATGCCATCTTATTTAAATTTCCAGCAATTAAGTTTGTCCTTCCAGTTATACAGATGAGGAAAGTGAGTCTCAGAGGGATTAAATAACCAGTGCAAGGTCACCAAGCTAACTAAGAGGCACCACTAGAGTCTATCTGATTTCAATTTGGGTTCTTTTGTTCCACGGCTGGGTATTCTTTCTTTTATAAGAATGTCATGGAGTTGAACTTGACTGTTAGCAAAGAGTACAGCCAAAATTTTGAACAACAACAAAAAAATGGTTTCTGTTTCTTTCTTTTGATATATTTTATGAACACTATTAGAATTTGTTTGATAGGGTTTTCCAACAGCTGGCCTAGAATCTCCAGCTATAAAGGACTTCCGGACGTAATTCATTCTTCTTCTGCTTCAGGACTGGACCACACTCAGGCTTCCACCTTTGGTTTAATTGGTCAGACTTCCTGTCGTGGGAAGGCCAGTCCAAGGCACCCTGGACAAATTCAACTGGTGCCCCTTTAAAGAGTGATTTCTTTTTTTTTTTTTTTTTTGCCTTTTAGGGCTGCACTTGGCGGCATATGGAGGTTCCCGGGCTAGGGGCCAATCGGAGGTACAGCCGCTGGCCTACACCACAGCCACAGCAATGTGGGATCCGAGCCGCATCTGCAACCTACACCACAGCTCACGGCAACGCCAGATCCTTAACCCACTGAGTGAGGCCAGGGATCAAACCCGCAACCTCGTGGTTCCTGGTCAGATTCATTTCCACTGCGCCAGGATGGGAACTCCTAAAGAGTGGTTCTTTAAAATGTTGTCTGCACTGTTTAGAGGAGTGGGCTATGAAGGGAGAGAAGGGGGAGGGTCCCTGGGGGGCCATGCTTAATTTCTCCTACACTGTCACAGACATTCAGCTTTGCTCCAAGTCACCTCCCAGATGCAGCAGAGCCTCCTGTCCTTAGATTAAGTCCTTTAACATTGTCCCTTGGGACTGAACTGCTCTTTGGTGAGAGGGTGGAGGAGGTGAGGTGGGTGTGTCGAACCCCTTTATCAAGGCATTTCCTCCGGCACAACCCACAGGCTCTCTCAGGGGCGTTCAGCGTTCTGCATCCCGTTCACTGTCCCGGTGCTCAGGCAGCCCCATGGCCTAGCCTCCCGAACTGCCTGGTGAGCCTGTTCCTTAATGCCGCCAAATGCGGTGGCATCCCCTGGGTTCATCAGGAAGCAGAGAAGGAGAGGAAGTGACCCGTTTCTTCTCTCAATAAACACACGAAAAGAGTCTGGCCAGCTCGGTGTCATAAAGTCACCAAGATCAGTGCAAGTGCCGCAACTTATAGCAACTTTGTTCTATAAATGCCATGAGCTTGACATTATAGTCACTAAATAAACACTCTCTTTCGCTTTTTCACGTGTATTAATTTATGCATTCGTGGTATAGTGAAGATTATGTTAGGATATTCAGGGAGCCTGGATTTGGGGTCTTTGCTTTGTTGTTAACTTGGTGTGTGACCTGGGGCAAGTTGCTCCAGGTCAGGCCCCAGTCCTCCGTGGATGCTCTGTGACTAGCAGCAGTGGATGCTGAGAATTACATAAATGGCTGCATCTTTGTTATTTTTCTCCTTATTTTCTTAGTTGTATTTGTCAAACTTTATAACTCTTTGAGATTCTTACCCCCATTTGTTAATTCATTCAGCAATTTTTAAATGAGTAGCTACTATGTGCTGGGTACTGTGAACAAACAAACAAAATTCAGGATTTTTTTTTTTTTTTTTTTTTTTGCTTTTTAGGGCCACACTTGCAGCACAAGGAAGTTCCCAGGTCGAACTAGAGCTGCAGCTGCCGGTCTACACCACAGCCACAGCAACCACAGGATCCGAGCCACATCTGCGACCTACACCACAGCTCATGGCAACGCGGGATCCTTAACCCACTGAGTGAGGGCAGGGATTGAACCCGTATCGTCATAGTTACTAGTCGGGTTCGTTACCACTGAGCCATGATGGGAACTCCTTAGGATTCTTGTATAGCTTGCATACTGTTCCTTTCCCCACGACATAGCGCTTCACACTAGAAATTAGAAGAAAGGCAAACAATTTTCCATTACCTTTGCTTCTGGTGAGCCAGCTGGAAAACAGTGAATCTCTTTTCCCAAGAAATTTATTTCATTGGTTCAACTTTTTTAGGAAAATATTCTCAACAAATATACTGTGTATCAGCTTAGCTATTGCTAAAACCAGCTTCAGAAAACCAACCTTTAACATAATTTAAATAACACCTCTACCAAGAGCCTCATAACAATTTGGCTTTTTCAGTAAAATTTCAACCCTTTAATAATAGTCAGTGTTCTAAAAGAAGAAAAAGACTTGCAGCTCTAATTCCTTTTTTTTTTTTTTAACATGTCTATACTTTTTTTTTTTTTGGTCATGCCCACAGCACATGGTATTTACTGGCCAGGGACTGAACCCACGCCACAGCAGCAACCCAAGCTGCTGCTGTGAAAAGGCCAGATCCTTAACCCGCTGAGCCACCAAGGAACCCTACATTCTTTTTGATATGCTTTTCCATTGTGGTTTATCCTAGGATACTGAATACAGTCCCCAGTGCTGTACAGTAGGACCTTGTTATTTTTCATCTTAGGACCTTGTTTTTTTTAATCTATTTGCATCTACTGACCCCAAACTCCCATCCATCCCACTCCCTCCCCCTCGCCCTTGGCAACTGTAAGTCTGTTCTCTATGTCTGCGAGGCTGTTTCTGTTTCATAGATAAGTTCATTTGGGTCATATTTTAGATTCCACATATGAGGGACAGCATACGGTATTTGTTTTTCTCTGTCTGCCTGACTTACTTCAGTTGGTATAATCTTTTCTAGTTGCTGCATCCATGTTGCCGCAAATGGCATTATGTCACTCTGTTTTATAGGCTCACAACTCTAATTCTAAGCGTTGATTTCATTCTGAATGAGCCTAGGAATCATACAATTCTTTTTGTACCACCCCCAGGCCCTCCCTCAGCCACTGTCTCCAGGTCACTTACACTCAAAGTGACATAAAGTGAGGTGCGTTGGTTAATTTAACATGCCTCTTCTTTAAAGAGTAAGATACACTTAACAGCTAGAGAGCAGGGGTTCAGAGTTCTTTCTCCCCACTGTCAAATACCGTTTCAGTTATTACTGATCTCTAATGCTTGGCATTGTGTACCCTGCAGAAGGCACACCCCTGCCAACAATGGCTGCCATTGAGTGACCACTGACCCTGTGCCAGGTGTTGGGCTAAGCGCTTTAAATACCTTATCTCGTTTAGCAATAACCAATGAAACAACTGACTTCACAGTTGAAGAAGCAGAAATTTGGCACCGCTAGGTAACTTTTCCAAGGGCATACAACCAGCAAAAGGCACACTGGCGATCAAGACCAGATTATGTGATGCAGAGGCCATGTATGTTGACCGCAGAATCTTTCCAGAAAGAGCTGTCAGGCTCCCTGGGAAGCTCAGTCACACACACACATGAAATGATGCAAGAACGACTGGACAAAATAACGTGCTACTGTCTCCAAGCACAAAGGGAGGCCAGAGAAAAACCAAGGAGTAGTTCCTGAGCTGGCAGATTAAATTCCTCTCAGAAAAACACGTATTGAGTGTTCGTGTGAATGGTTGATACTATCAGAGAGCCAGGTCTGAGCAACATAGGCCCCTTCTGGAAGGTAGAGCTCCTTTTAACTCCTTGAGGGAGAAAGCTAAGTCATGGCCAGTTTGGACCAGAGGCAGAACTTGGCAAGGGAGGAGGCCTCCGACCTTGTGGGGTGAGACCGCCAAGAGCCGTGGCTTCTGAGCTGATGAGAGTCAGGCAGGGAAATCGGTGACTATGAAGAGAAAGCTGGGAGGGAAAAGGAAGGCCAATTTCAGGGCACATGGGTGGCAACGCACGCAGACCAGTTGGGCCAGAATATAAAGTGTTTGCTGGGCCAGGGGGAAGAAAGATAAGGCTGACAGTGTGGGTGGAGCCCGAACATGAAAACCCCTGGCTGCTAATTCCAGGCGTAGAGAAGCTATTCTGCGCAGTGAGGCATCATTGCCAGTCTTTTCACTGGACGGTGACCATGAGGAAAGGCGGACAGAACTACAGGGCCGGTTGGACAAAGAGTCAGTGGGGAGGCTGGAGAGCGCCTGGGCCTTCAGGTGAAAGGTGCAAAGGGCCTGCATGGAGCTGGAGGTGGTGGGATGAAGAGAAAATGAAGAAGCAAGGGGAATGTGTGTGTCTGAACAAAGAAGCCACAATAATTCAGCTTCACCCCAGGGTGCACAGAGTATCCCCATTTGACATGTACTAGATTCTGGGATGTAAAGACAGAGACCTGTCCTGGGGAAGGTGTAGACAAACAGGTACTGTCCACCTAAGAGCGAGCTCCTTTGTGAGGCTTAGCATGTGGTGGTACCAGGTCACAGGTGACCTCTCGGCTGGGGGCACGCAGGTGCGTCTTGACGTTCAAATAAGTGCATATCATTTGTACCTGGCTAAAAAGAAGTTATCACTGCGATTTCTATTCCGACCATGTTAGGTTGGAAGTAGCTAACCTTGAGGCTGACACTGGAAGGATATTTTTGATGTACTTTTTACAAGTAACTAGTACTGCAGTGGGGGTCACTAGACGGGCCTATCAATAACTGATTGTACAGACTCATTCGTTCAAGAAATATTTATACAGGGCTACTATGGGCCTTGGGATATAAAAAGGAAAAAGGATTTGGTTCTTTCCAAAGAGACCTGGCTGTTGTGCTGGAAAATCAGAACCAACACAGGCAGTAGTGGGTTCTCGGCACCAACGCGGTTCGCACTATCTTGGGTTGGAGTGAAGTTTGTCCACTTTACTCACTGGCCAGATGAACATAATTGCTTCCATTTCTACTGCCGAAAAAATATGTTTTCTCTTTTACTCCTTCCATCAAATTTGAACCGTTAACTCCGCTTCGGAAGTGCCCAAAGTGGAGAAGTTTTGGCACGGTCCATGAGGCACGTGTGGCCGCACGGAGCCCAGGCCTGCGCATCGCATGATCCCCGGGGGCCTGGGCCTGAGTGGGCTAAGCTGGGGCTGAGGTGGTGGACAAAGCCCTGCCTCTACAGGCTCATGTACAGTGATCTAGCTGGTGGGCCAGGTGCTGGCCAGGTCTGGACCCGCACTGCACCACACCTTGTCACATCGTTTCCCCGACCCTTTCTGGCGCGCACAGGCGGGCGCGGGCTGAATAGTGACCCGCAGTGCAGAGGCACAAAGGCCTGGAAACAGGTCCCGGGTGGACGCGAAGGCGCCCCCCTCGCAGCAGGCAGGTCCCCGACCCAGCTCTGCTCTCAGTGGTCCTGTTGAGGCCCCTCCTCCCCTCCCAGGCCCGCCTCCGGGGCCACCTGCACCTGGATCGCGGCCGGGGTACCGGAGGGCTTGTGGGGACGCCTCCGGGAGCCCAGGGGTTGGCGGGTGGGCGGTGGCTCCGGTGTGGGCGGGGCAGGCGATAGGCGGGGCTCAGAGTGGGCAGGTCGGTGGGCGTGGATCCGAGGTGGGCGGGGCAGGTGATCGGCACCGCCCGGGGCCTACAGGGCGGGAGGTGGTGTGGGCGGGGCCCCGGAGTGGGCGGGGCTACCAATGGGCGGGGGCGGGCGGCAGCCGTTGCCTGGTTACGGGGGAGCGCGGACCCGCAGCGCGGGGAAGGGCCGGGCGTGCACGCGAGGAGGGGACCCCGGCCCAGCTCCGCACAGCTTGCAGCGCTTTCAGCCGGGCCCCGCGCACCCCTGAGCCCCCGACCGCTGTCCCGACCTGCGGGGCAGCCTCCAGGCACCGGAGAAGGTAGGTGCCCCGGGGCAGTGGTGCGGCTCCCCACGGCGGTCCCAGCCCTCGCCCCGGCAGGTCTGCGCGGGACGCGGGCGGAGAGGAGGCGGCTGCGACAGGACGGAAGGGGCGCGGGCCTGGGCTGCTCTTTTGCAGAGAGGGGGCGGGCAGACAGGGCCAGCGGAGGCGGTTCCCGGGATGGCTGACAGCCTGGGGAACCGAGATGCCTGAGCTGGAGGAACAGAAGGGTATGAACGTCCCCCGGTCCCTGTAGGCGACGGGGGTGACCGCACTGAATCTCTCTGCCCAGGGATCTTGTAAACTGAGAGGCTGCGTGGAGGCGAAGGTGCGTGAGTTTGTAAGTGACTGTGCGCGAGGCTCGCCCGGGCCTGGACGGGGGCGCTCCAGCCCGGCCCGGCGGGAAGCGGTCTGCAGGCGGCCCTGTCCGGCCGAAGCCGAGGAGGGGAAGGAGGAGGAGGAGGCTGGGAGGGCACCTGGAGGAGGTCAGTAGTCCTTAAACGCGTTCACGCTGCAGAAAGGAAAAGTTGCACAGGTCCGCGGTGTGTATCAGCACAGGGATGGGAAGGGCAGATTTCACGGCCCTTGTCAGGGGTCTCGTGCCATTTCATCGAACAGAAACTGAGCTAATACCCTCTTGAGGATTAAGTTTGGAAGCATCCGAACGCAACGCTCTGTTTTGACGGTAGCGAACTAAGCATCACTCCTGAAGTTTCCACCATAAAAAATCCGTGCCACTTTTGGGTTTTTTTTGCATTTTAATAAAAGAACTCGGTTTGCAAACACATGAAACCATCCATAAGCCTTATTTGATATTTCTTTAACTGAAACAGTGTAACTCAAACTAGTTTTGAATGGGCGGTTTTTACTCGTGTCAGTTTTCCTTTACTAGAAGAGGATTTCTTTATGTAAACAGGAAACTGTTATTGTTAAACATGACTTATGCAAACAGAAGCATTTATTTGAATATGTTATTTCATGATTAGATACTTATATGCAAAAGGGAGGATTATATTGCATTAGTTTAGGATTTACTCAGTGTGTTTTCTGTTGTGCAGTTTTTCCTTAGGCGTTTGCCAATGCTTCTGTCACTTAGTTTAAAAATATGTTTTATTTCAAGCTCTGCTTATTATCTAATTTAATAACTGGGGCGGGGTGAGAGTGGAGTCTCACCCTGGAAGGCAGTTTTTGAGTTATTATTCACAGAGATGTGGGTACTTGAAAAGAGTTCTTCTTGGTGTAGTATTTATCAAGTTCTGAAAATAGTATGAAACTGAGGTATGCAATTTCATTTCAAAACCACTGCCCGGGCATCAAGACCCAGGCCTTGTCCTGAGCTCTGTAAGTTTGTTGCTTTTTAACCTTAGACATATGTCATGACATCGACTTTGTGGCTGAAGCCCGGTGGCTTTATCAACTTTGGAATTTTTTTCTGTTCTAAGTGCGAACTCTGGGATGCAGTGTTAGTAGTTTCTGGGACGTTCACGGAAGTTATTTGTTTCTGTGGTGGGACTGTCTTTATAGACTGTGAGACCAGGCTGGATTTTGAATTTCAAGGTAAGGATAGGACTCTTTATGCTCTTGAAATGGTAGTGTGAACTGCTTTTCCTACCCAGAAGACTCGAATAAGGAACATTGCTAACATTTAAGTAACGTTTAAGAGGCTTTTTTTGTTTTTTTGTCTTTTTGCCTTTTATGTAGAACCGCACCCGCGGCATATGGAGGTTCCCAGGCTAGGGGTCTAACAGGAGCTACAGCTGCCGGCCTTCGCCACAGCCACAGCAACGCGGGATCCGAGCCGCATCTGCAACCTACACCACAGCTCACGGCAACGCCGGATCCTTAACCCACTGAGCAGGGCCAGGGATCAAACCCGCAACCTCATGGTTCTTAGTGGGATTCGTTAATCACTGAGCCACGAAGGGAACTCCTTGAGAGGCTTTCTGAAAGAACAGAAAATTAATTTTTTTAATTTCAGATGATCATGAGCTTATATATATATATATATATACACACACATATATATATATAATGTATATATATACACATATGTATAATGGTCACATGCTGTGCTTAATATGTTAATTCAGTTCACTAGTTGTAGCTCAAATGCATGAATCCAGGGTGTGTCGGGGACTTTTGAAACTAAGTGAGAAATTCTTTTAACACTCGTGGAGAGAATCTGACTCCCCCTTTTCACCAGTTTACATCTCTGAACCCAAGCTGAAGCCAAGCCTCTGCAACAAGTTCAGCCATTCAGAAATCAACACAACACAAACAAAAAGGCTTGAAGGCATCGTTAATGAGAAAGCCAAGTCCTCATGTAGCTGATGAATCAATATTTGAAGTCAAGCGTTTCAAATTCTGGAAGAGGCTAGCGTGCTCTGTCTGTTGACTTCAGGTTGAATGAGAATACCCACCTTGAATAAATGTCCACCCTGAATAAAGGGACAGCTGCTTCTGTGATAAGAGAGCCAGGACCGGTTAAACAGTTAAATGCATTTGTTTCCTGGCAGCTAATTCTTAAACGCTCATAGCCTTTTTGAAGTGACCTAGCTGAAGAAAAAGAACAGTCGAGCAGTATGAACACAATTTCCTTTCATGAGTGACTGGCTGAGCAGTGAGTTCATTCATCGGATTTTATCTGTCGCAAGTGTTTACATTTAAAAGTAAGATGTTTAAACAGTATGGGGTTATCGTCTAGTCCATACATCACCCAATATGTACCTTTTAAATTGAAGTTTTAAAACCTGAGTTTTAAAGAGAGAACAACCAACCTCAGCAATTATGTAAGACAAAGGAACTTGTCTATTCGAAGATGAAGTGTTATTTAACCAACTCTTACACTCAGTCTGGTCAGATGGGTCTGTTACTTGGAGATCTTAAAAGAATGGAGGCCACTTAGAGTGGAGATTGCATATATTACAAAAGGGGTTTGGGGATCTATCCAAACTTCCTTCTGAAATAAAAATTTAAGCAGCTGTGTTGTAGATACTGTTATGCACGATTCTCTTGGAGTGAGTCGATGATGGGGGTCTCCTTTGTCCTTGATGCTGTGACTGCCCTACTTATATTTTAGGTTAAGAAACATCTGTGGGAGTTTCCACTGTGGCTCAGCAGGTTAAGAACCTGACTGGGATCCATGAGGATGCAGTTTTAATCCCTGGCCTTGCTCAGAGGGTTAAAGATCTGGTGTGGCTGTGGTGTAGGCCTGCAGCTGTAGCTCCAGTTCAACCCCTGGCCCGGGAACCTCCATATGCTGCAGGTGCGGCCCTAAACACACACACACACACACACACACACACACACACACACGAAAGAAGGAAACATTTGTGAACTGGGGGATGAGAACCTTTGTTAGAGTACACTTGCTGAGCGAACGTTTGAGAACATTATATCTTATTTTCCTAAAGCAAAAACGATAGCGTCTATAACTCAGGAAGATGAAATGGTAAGTCTCAAAAAACCCTATCCTAGGTTATGGTTTTTTGTTTTTGTTTTATTTTTAAATCACAGGAGCCTGCCAGTGAGTGGCCCCTAGTGTTTTTGAACTTTGGAGGAATTGAAGATATTGTATTTGGCAGCAGAAGACGTTAAAGGTTGTAGAGTTTTTAGTAGAAAATATCTCATGACTTGAAAAGGGAAATCATTGTCATTTCCCAGCCAACAACAATATGTATATTTTTATTACAGCACCTTCCTGAGCTTCCCCCACTACAGAAGGGGCTGCCAACTCCACTGTGTAGGAAGAACTGTTTTCAGGGTACAGTGAAATTGAAGGCTGAGAAGCAGAATCGCTCGAGGCTAGGGCTTATTGCCCTGTTTGGAAATAGCAGTACCCTAAATTTCTAATTAATTTTTTATTCCCTTCTCATATGGGACTGACATTATTTGCAGTCATTTATAGTTGTGTTCTCTGATTCAAATGTAGAAGGCTGTATGTAGAGCGTGGGTGTCACTTCAATGCTGATTTTATAAACTGTAACCCTGCCAGTTTACCTTAATGTTGATTTAAAAAGATGTATCAGCTTATTGCATATTGGAAACGATGTATGACTTGGATGTAGTTTCATGACATAATGTTAAGAGAGTTTTGCTAGACGAAAACATTGACCTGTTGCACGCCCAGCGTGTTGGGTGATAAATCACAAGACTTGGAAGGGATGGAAAAGGAAAGAAAATTAAGTATCTTACTCTGAAAAAAAAATCCAGATTATTTGCATGTTTCTAAAATTCATATCTATCTGGTCATTTGTAAGATCAAAAATAAAGACCCTTCTCAGAAAGGCCGGTGAATTGTTAAAATTAGAAAGATACGTATCAGATCTTCCTCCTTGGACTCTTTGTCTATATTATGGCCCTAAATTTGGAAATGCAGTCCTCGCCTGGTTTGCGTCTGCCGCAGTCCCTGTACTTCAAGCTCAAGTTGTGTCACACAAATTGTTCCCATTTATTGTTTAAGCCCTCACAGCAACCCTAAGAGTAAACATGTCACCCCTAGTTAATGAGTAGCTTCATTTATTTAGCGTATGTTTCCGCTGAGTTTCAGCTGTAGCGCAAAATCACTGTTCTTTTTTTTTTTTTTGCCTTTTTTGTCATTTTATGGCCGCGGGTTTTTATGGCCGCACCCGCGGCATGTGGAGGTTCCCAGGCTAGGGGTCTAATCGGAGCTGTGGCCACTGGCCTGCGCCGCAGCCACAGCAACGCAGGACCCGAGCCGCGTCTGCAACCTACACCACAGCTCACGGCAACGCCGGATCGTTAACCCACTGAGCAAGGGCAGGGATCGAACCCGCAACCTCATGGTTCC